>CAJQZP010000008.1:5427500-6027500 GCA_907164705.1 Parnassius apollo
TGGAACGCTCAACACCGCCGCTACCGCTTACCGCTAAAAAGAACCCCTTTTTCGTATCTCCTCAGTTTCATGGTGCTCCCCTTGTTGCCTCAGCCAGTATAGGAATGTTCGGCGTCGACATATCGAGTGACGTGCAGTTTCGTGGTCACTTGGAAGAGAGTGCCAAATTGGCTCCTAAAAAGCTTGGCGTGCTCAGCAGAGCGGGACAGTATTTCATGCCGGCACACCGCCTGCAACTTTACAAGGCGCAGGTTCGGCCGCACATGGAATACTTTTCCCATCTCTGGGCTGGGGCTCCCCAGTACCAGCTCCTTCCACTTGAGCGCATCCAGCGCAGAGCGGCTCGAATCGTCGACGACCGAGTGCTTTCCGAGTCCGAGTGATTCACTGGCACTGCGAAGAGATGTTGCATCTCTTTGCATTTTCTTTCGCATATGCCATGGAGAGTGCTCTGAGGAATTGTTCGGATTAATTCTAGCCGCCAAATTTCGTGAACGCACTACGCGGCAAACGTCCCGATACCATCCACACCATCTGGATGCTTGGCGGTTCACCACTGTACGTTTCAAAAGGAGTTTTCTTCCGCGTACAACCTCTCTGTGGAATAGTTTACCATCGGTGATTTTTCCGGACCGATACGACCTGGGAACCTTCAAGAAAAGAGCTTACTCCTTTCTAAAGGGCCGGCAACGCACCTGCAATTCCCCTGGTGTTGCGGTTGATCATGGGCGGCGGTAGTCACTTAACATCAGGTGAGCCGCATGCTCGTTTGCCTCCTCTTCTATAAAAAAAGAACGGTAACTTCTTAATACAGGTACTTATTTATATACTTAAAAGGAATGTCATTAAAAATTTTTGGTGAACCAGGTATGTTACAGAAATAATGCATTTTGATTTTAATTTTTTGAAATTTAGAAGAGTTATTGTTTCATTAGGAATGACACAAAATTCATTGAAGTTGTATGCTATATAACTTTCAAATAAATTTTTCAGTACGATACGTGAGCCACCTACTGTAAGTTAATTGTACTATTCCTAACCTTCACGCAAGTGCAAGCAATAAGTTGACAAAGTTTCAGCGCAATCTGATGAACGGTATAGCAGCGTATAAAATACGAACAAACAAACATTAATTACTTTTTATATAAACTTTTATGTGTCTTTATGCAGAAATCTTTTTTATAGTATCGAGACTGATGAAGAAAGAGACCCAGGATGGTGACAACGGGTTGTATCATCATCCTACTCAGCGACACTGCCATTGATGTGTGACTAGCAGTTGTATCGACTTTTTCAAAACTATTCTTTACATTAAATGAAATACCGTAATTTTAAACGATTTTCCGAAAGATATTGCAAAAAAAAAGCAACACAAAACTTTTTTTACCCTTTTTAATAGTATTATTATTATTACTGTTTTCGAAATAGTAAGCCTTCAAGGTCATTTTTGTTTGAAAATCTTATAAATATACATACAAAGACTTTTTTTAATTACGTGCACATTTTTGAATTTATATTTCATAGAGCTTTTTATTAAAATGTCGCACGGTGATCCCGAAAACAAATACATATGTTAGCTCACAAATTTACCACCTTATGTACTTTACATTTTCATAGTATTTGTATAACCGCATTTCAAAATTATTAAAATTAAGTTACCACCTATACGCACCTATACGTTTATTAGAGCAAGTTAGTGTCTGCCACACTGCTACAATGCGTGTTAATAGATATAACAAGATTTAATATATCTTTTTCAAATATACAGATTTACTTACGTTGATCTTTGTCACCGCTGAACACACAGTAAATCAGCGGAAATCGAATACAAGCTACACAGCTCTTTTGTATACTGGTCCAAACTTCAATCTTCTACTCTAAAAAACTCTTTGCGACAGAGATCATTATACATCATTACAGCCCTTCACAATTGCACAGCTGCCAAGGAATGCTACAAATCACACTCCTGAGCCACCAGCATCCATTGACCACCCCCCCAAAAAACAAAAACAACCAAACTTCCCCCCCCCCAAACACAACCAAACCCTTTCCTCAAAACTTCTTGCATATCTTACCAGGTCGTCACTCCATCTAGTGGGGGGACGGCCTAAACTTCCCCTACCGGTACGAGGCTGCCACTCGAAAAGCTATTTTCCCCATCGGTTATCGGTTCTTCGAGCTATATGGCCGGCCCGTTGTCTCTTCAGATTACTAATCCGTTGAGCTATGTCGGTCACTATGGTTTAACTGCGGATATCCTCATTCCTAAATTTATCACGAAGAGAAACTCCGAGCATAGCCCTCTCCATAGTTCGCTTAGCAACTTTGGGTTTCTTGAGACAGCTAGCAGTGAAAGACCACTTCTAAAATCCATAGGTCATCACTGGCAACACGTACTATTTGTACAATCTAGTTTTGAGGTTTTTAAGTATGCCTAACTAGAAGGTTGCATATATTGGCAGGGAACACTAATAGAAATAAAATTAAAAATATTTTACTCACCCGACAAAAGCTCGTTAACGGCGTTATCTGAAAACAAAAATTAAATTTTGTAAATAAAAGAGTTTAAAAAATAATACTAATAGTGCTATTAAAACTACACAACTCTAGTTAAAATGCTTGTGTTAGGAGTGGCACACGACAGTAGACCAATAACCTATTCAAAAACCGCGACCTTTGAGTTTTAGAGTCCTTGTACCCTTCACCATTATGCTAATGACGCTCTGATTTTTTTAAATAATTCTTTGATTAGAAGATTACGAAAGCAATCTTATTCTATTATTTTCTATTTTGTTTTATTTATTAAGGAACAGCAAACAGCTACAAAATACTGTAATATCTATAACACAATAACATGATGTATTCACAATGATGTAGTCCACAACGCGATCCACATACTTAAATGTTAATTAAATTGTCGCGGACGCTAAATAAAAACTTAATAACTAAAAATTAAAAAATATGGAGCCAAAATAATATTATTTTCACATTTTTAGTTTTTCAAATATAGATTTTTTTAAAAGCAAGAGCATTCGGTGTAAACAATTAAAAAAGCTATCCCCTTACCATGGCCTCATAAATACTTACCCGAGATGCCATATTATTATCTATTTCTTATGTAATAGATATTAATAAAAATTTTGAAGCGACAGTAGCCTAATGGCAGGGCGCGAACCGCGAACTCAAAAAGGTCGTGGGTTCGAATCCGCCATTCGACTACTGGCGTGAACCACACAAGAAATTTAAGCTTACCACGAGTGGTTAAGGGGAATATTAGTAATGTTTATAGCATTGTTGATATTCTTTAAAAAAGTTGCATAAAAATGTAATATTATTTTTGTCACTAAACCAACAATCTATATGAGTGATCGTTTAACTTCTATTAACTATCCTTCGTGTGGCCTTAACTTAACTTGACAGATTAAGGTCATTTACACGGTATAGTATATATTTTAATTTATAGAATATAAGTAAAAAACGAACACACAACCACCTGATGGTAAGTGAATGCTATGGCCCATAAAAATCTACATTACCCTATACCCACAAGAATCATAATGCAGATAGATGCGTTGCCACCCCTGAGGAATAAGACGGAATGCCTCGTTTACAGTAAAAAGGGGCCTCGGATTCTCTACACAGCAGCATTTAACTTCTATTTTTCGCTGGTATTCTGTGAGAGCGTGGTCCTGGATTAATTCTTGTGATTCAGGACAAATGTACATGCCTAAGAGCCACAGCATCCACTTACTATCAGGTGGACTTTGTGTTTGTCACCCTTATTCTATAAAAAATGAACTATTTATCGGCATGATTTCCGTCATCAGCAAAAATTTGTCATTTTCATCGCTATTTTAGAATTATAGGAAGCCATTACGTCTTTCTGGCATCCCTGAAATCACCTTTAATGATTTCGACGATATGAAATGTTCCGGTAGATTCTAGCTTACTGTCACCATACAAAGATTTCAGTTTTGACCTCCTATCATCATCTCCATCACCTTGCATCTTTGATATCCTCTTCTGTATCCTGACTCGGGACACTTTATATTTTACACAACTATATAAAAATATCTTCTTCCAAATAATTTCACAAAACACTATTCTGAAGGAAAATATGTCTTTCTATTTCTTAAATAATATTATTTCTTTTTGTAATGTTTTTTATTTTTATAGTAACTTAGAGCTTCCATTTTTTAATAACGCTAAGTGAAATACTTTATGAAGTACGTCGTTTCAAAGCAAATAAAAATAAATGTCGCGACCTTATTCTTACTTAAATTGTGCTTTGATGCACATAAAATCACTCGCCGAGTCACTTGGTATGAAAAGAGGCGAGTTGACGTTATATTGTCGAAACTGTTCATAATGTCTGTTTTCATCCGAAAATATCTTGTGTTGCTGTGAAAGAACTACGTAAATTTTGGGCGACAAGATTGGACTACATTTAGGGAATGAAAATGAAACTTTTGATAAAATCTAACCAAAGAATAACACAATTTCTTATATTTACGCGAACATTGCACATATAAAACTACTTTACGATTTATCGCGTTTTTTTACTTTAACCCGATCGGCGCCCACACCCCCCCTCTATTAAAAAAAAAAGTAAAAATAAACGCGATAAAATCCGTAAAAGTAGTTTTAATCATATGAAAATGATATCAACATACAGCTTCAGCGTTCGATGCTGAGACATAGTTTTTTTAATAGTATAGAGTGACAAACGAGCACACAGTCCACCTGATGGTAAGTGGTTGCTGCGGCCCATAGACATTGATGCATTGTCACACGTGAGGACTAAGCTAGAATGCCTCCTTTCCAGTAAAAAGAATTTGAGGTTCTATGCACTCACCATAAGAAACACAACAGCGTTTTGTCGCTATTTTACGCTTGTATTCTGTATAGCGTTTTTCCCCGGCCCAACCCCTCTACAATATAGCTGCAGCATGGCTCTACCACGTAAAGTGGATGATTACAGGTGGCTCAGGAAGGCTCAGTTCTTGGGAGAGGTCTTTGTTCAACAGTGGACTTGTGGTGGGTTGTAATGATGATGGTAAATTACATGTAATTCTCGAGGGTAACTACGTATCTATAACCTCACTGGATGTTTTATACGTGTTAGAACCACGCTGAAGTTATATTATGGCTGCAGCATCAATGGGTCGGCTCGATCGGGGAAGGGCCACGTTCTCACAGAATACCAGCGTAAAAAAGCATCTTAATGCTGCTTGCTGTATTTCGTATCGTGAGTGTAGAGAACCGGAGACTCTTTTTACTGGAAACGAGGCATTCCATCTTAGTCCTCACGGGTGACAACGCATCTGCATTTTGATTCGTAATCGAGGATAGATGTAAATATCTATGGGCCACAGCAACCACTTACCATCAGATGGACTGTGTGCTCGTTTGTCACACTTATCCAAAAAAAATGTTAAAAATAAGTTAAACTAGAATTGATTGATTCTCAGACATAAAAGAACCATCATAATCATAACCCAAATAATACTGGTACTAATAAACGTATAAAAGTAAAGAGCACCTTCGTACTTTAGCTACACTTTTAAAAGGACCTTACAACAGTCTAGTAAATGCTATGTAATATACGCGCTCTCTCGACGTGATTTTGCAGCTCTTTACTTTGCTTTAAATGCTTTAAATGTCGTAAGATCATTTTAAGAATAACAATGACAAACAAGCACACAGCTTGTACGGAACATAGTAGACATCTATATTTATCCTCAATTATTAATCAAAATGCAGATGCGTTGTCACCCCTGAGAACTAAGATGGAATGCTTCGTTTCCAGTTAAAAGGGACTCTGGCTCTCTACACTTACCGTACGAAACACGGCAGCGTAGTCGCGACCGGGCCGGGGCACGTCCACCGTGCGCCAGCTGGACCCGTCATTCATACTACACCGGGCTGTTTACGTGTATTCTTTGCACGGCCGTGTCTGTGATAGGGGTTTTTTGTCTACTAGTGATTTTGTCAGTCGATAGACGTGACGCTTGAGTTAAATATGCAATTTTTACAACTTGAATTGGCAGCTATTGCAATCGCCTTCGATGACGAACTATTAGGAAAACGAAGCGAAACTTCTAAAAGAAAATGGGGTGTTCATCCAACATGGAGAAAGCAAGAAGCAGAAGATTTCGCTTTACTCTACAAAGAATTAATAGATGACGAGAGCAATTTTTACGGTTATTTTAGAATGTCTAAAGAATGCTTTACTTTTTTGCTTGAAAAAGTAAAACCAGACCTAATCAAAAAAATATCAAGATTTCAAAAGCCTATATCTCCCATCGAACGATTAACAGTGTGTATTAGGTAAATAAATTGGTATTTAAAAAATCACTCATATATTTATTTAAACGTTTAACATCAGTCTTCTGTAAACTGCCGAAAGTAGTTAGACATATTATTAACGTTTGGAATATTATTAGCGTTTGGTGTCGTAGGCATCAATTCCGAAGGCGTAGATTCCACAGTCGATGATGGTGTAGTCATCGGGACCGGTGTATACATGGGCGTTGAATTAGCAGACGACGATGGAGGATAGAGGTAGAATGATCAGTATGTAGAAATTGTTTATTGGGAATATATTGTTAATTATATCGAGTACAATTTTTTTTAATTATCGTTTATTTTGCATGTGTATTTTAATGTACTACAATATTACATATAATATTATATATAATATAATAATACACATAATATTGTAGTAAATTAGGACATATGCAAAATATATGACAATTAAAAAAAATTGCATTGCAGTACAGTTCAGTTGAACATAGTGAGTGTTTGGGGTGCAAAATCTAGTGCGTAGTACATATGTGTATCGACGTTTGTCGTCGATTACCCTGCGGGCACCCGGCGTACAAGTTCATGTTACCACGTGTCGGGGTCGGGCCGAGCCGGAGCCGGGAAACAATACCCACCGACATTACTACGCCGTGCCTCGGCCGGGCCCTGGCGGCACACGGCCGGTCTACCGTCAAGCATGAATCACTTCATACAAAAAGTATGCAAAGATGTTTGACCGCGTCCCGTCCGGGGCATGACGCGGTCGCGAATCGATGTAACGTGAATCATCCTTAAATCTGCTCCCAGTTGAGCCGACCCATTTGTGTTACAACCATAATATAGATGCAGCGTGGTTCTACTATATATATATATAAGATATTCATTATTTTATATTATAATTCGAATAACATAATAAAATAACATATATATATATATATATATATATATATATATATATATATATATATATATATATACAGATCAGTGCGTAGTTACACGTTTAGATATGGTAGAGCCACGCTGCAGCTATACAATGATTGTACCGACAAATGGTCGGCTCGACCGGGGAAGGTCTTTCAGGCACAGCGTGACAGCAATATATCTCGTAAAAACTACATATTATTCAAATGTCTTACCGCCCATGTCTTCTCAAGAAGCCCTTCGTCGTAATATTCATAGAGTAATGTATAAATAGTTGGCTGACCATTAATAACATGTTATGCTTAATAAAATTTATGGAATTTAATTATTTATTAGTCGCTAATGACTGGCTGCGGAGGGATTAGTTATTAAGAGAGCACGCTAAAGTTTCATAGCGTATTGATCGCAGTTCTTTGAAAATGAAGCTCGTTATGCGAAAATGTTAAGGTTCTTTAAATTGCCCTGAATAATATATTACCTACATTAGAGTAATAAATCAATCAAATCTCTTTAAAATATTCTTTATAGCACATAATTGCTCTAAGTGTTCGTGTAACTTCTGAACGACTTGAACAATTGAGGTCATACTCATACAATTTTTTTCGAGCCGACAGTTCATAGTTATACTCGGATCCATAGATGACGCTGTAGTCATTTATTAACATATTCCATATTTATGCACTAAAAATATTCATATTCACAGTATAATAATTATGTTGGTTTAGTGGCAAAAGGAATATCATAAAATCATAATATACGTTCTCTGTTTATGCAATATACATAAAAAATTAAATAATACCCTTGGGTAAGAATTTACGAGTATCAGGAAATTGACGGTGTTTCGGATTCGGTGCGGTTTTGGTCTGGAGGACATTATTATAACCCAGGCTAACTTTAGTCTTGAGTCCAAAATCAAATTATGAGCCTACCTCCTGTATTTTTCTCCTCACAGTAAGCTTGTGCCATTGGTGGTCATCAAATCTTGTCTTCGCTGGCTTGATATGCATCTCCTGCTTTCCATTGCCAAGTCCCATGGTTAGCGACAGACCTCCATCTCGGACTGCCAGGTTTAAGTAGTCTGCTTCGTGACCTGTTAAAGAATTATTTTTCTTTCAATTACGGTGAAATTAATTTAACCCATACCTATTCTTATTTTCTAAATATGTGTGCAATTGTACGGTTCAATCTTCACCGGTATTAAAGAAATTGTTAATTAAAGTTGAAAGTGCAAAGTGAAAGTGCTTCGTTTTATTAAGAATTTATTAAAGGCATAGTTTTATTAAGAATTTATTGAGGCATTTTTTTATTAAAAATTCATTGAGGGCATAATTTTATTAGGAATTTATTGAGGTCATAGTTTTATTAGGAATTTATTAGGGGTATCGTTTTATTAGGAATTTATCATGGACATCGTTTAATTAGGAATTGTTTAAAGGCATGGTTTTATTGAGAATTTATTAAGTCATATGTTTAATAAGAATTTATTGAGGACATAATTTTATTAGGAATTTACTGAGAGCATCGTTTTATTAGGAATTTATTAAGGGCATCGTTATATTAGTAATTTATTATGGGCATCGTTTAATAAGGAATTTATTAAAGACATAGTTTTACTGAGAATTTATTGAGGTATATTTTAATAAGAATTTATTGAGGACATATTTTTAATTAGAATTTATTATTCACAACATATTTTTATTCACAGCTTTTTAAGGGTATATTTTTTAAGGATTTATTGAGGCCATAATTTTATAAGAAATTTATCGATGCTTTCAATAGAATTTAAGAATTTATTTAGGCTATAGTTGGATTAAGAATTTATTGAGGGCAGAGTTTTATTAAGAATTTATTGAGGACATAGTTTGATCGAGAATTTATTGGGGGCATAGTTTCATTTGTCATAACCCGTAAACCAATAAGTGATAAAAAGGGCATGGCCCATTTTCGGCCATGGAACGCCCAACAATGTGCATTTGTTAAAAAAAATATATCTTTATTTATGGTTATTAATCGCGGTATTCGTTTATCCTAAAACAATGGGAATATTTTTGCACAAATTAATAGTACCGAAAAGATAAAAATAATATTAGGTAAATACGTAATTCGTTAGTTTGTGAATAAAATAAAAAATGTTGCCAATCACAAAAATCATTAAAAAAATTGATTCCCCTTTTCGATCGATTACTTATGGTGTCATTATTACAATGCTTATATAATTTTTCGATAATTATTACGATGTTATGATATAGGTTTAAAATAACCGTTGACAATGGATATTTATCTAAAGCAGCCGATACGCAACCGTTATTAACCAGTTGTTTATCCGAATTTAAATTCGAATTTATTTATTCTTTTGTGAAATATAAATTACAATAGCTGTTAATATTTAAAAAAAGTATTACGTGGTAGAATAATGCTGCAGCTATATTATTGATGCGGCACGAATGGGTCCGCTCGATCGACAATGGACCACGCTCGGATGGAATACCAGCGTGAATCTTAATGCTGTGCTGTGCTGTGTTTTGTATAGTGAGTGTGAAGAACCGGAAACCATTTTTAATGGAAACAAGGCGTTCCATCTTAGTCTCAATCTCTCATAGGTGACAATGCATTTGCATCGAAGATACTAGTAGCTATAGGCCGAAGCATCTGCTCACCATCAGGTGGACTATATATTCGGGTCACCTTTATTCTATCAAAAAAAATCCTGAGAAATTTAGTTACACTTTCTTATGCCTCGTATAACTGTTATTTCATTATATCCGTCCAAAATAGAACTAGTGAAGGTTTCAATACTTACCGGTATAAAACAGTAATCCATTGGGTTGTCGAGTCTTGAAGTAAAGTGAGATAGCATCCTGTGTACTGACTATGGGCTCTCCTCCAGTTTGCGTGAGATCGTACGAAAGAAACTCGGCGCCGCGAAATGTTGCCTCTGATGGTGCTTTATCTGTAACAATAAATTTAATAAAATCATTAGTATTCTTCAAAGATTAGTTGTCATGACAACGTATAGAGCCACGCAGCTACTATATAAAGGCTCTCATAGAATACCAGCGTAAAATAGCAGCGTAAAGGGTTTCGTGTGGTGAGTGTAGAAAAGCAGAAGCATTTTGATGCTTAATCAGGTATAAATGTAGGTGTATGTCAATGAGCCACAGCAACCACTTACCACCATGTGGTAATGTGTGCTCGCTCTTATTTTGTATAAAAAAAGTACTTTACATTGTCATTTTCTACACCGACAGTGATGACGTTTCTATGAGTCATTACTAAGTCCGATATAGGATAGGCAAGTGTATCATACAGCTTCTACTTAGTATCCATTAAACAGTGACCATTATAAAGTAATAAAAACACTTTTAAGAAAGCCTTTAATATATTTTACACCAACTACAAACTTGCATTCTAAGAAACTAAAAACAATTAAGATCAAATTGCTTTAGTTTCCAGGCACGTGATGGAGGTGAAGTTTACAAACTTACGGGAAAGCGCTTGAGTACAGAAAACTTGTGCTGAGAATATATAAAAATTAATTCCACTCTTTATCCTTCCTAGCCGAGCTCTTACCAATAGTACGTAATTGGAGTCGCTTTAAATATTTTGTTATTAATATACAGTATTTTAGCTACTTATTTTAAGTATACAGATGGTGTTAAGAAGTATATACTTCCAAACACCATAGAAAACGATTTACAAAAATACAATTTTTTTAATATTAAACAACTTACGTATAATACATGTCTACTTATCTACAAGATAACTCACGAGCTTATTCACTCACACATAATATTCACAACAAAAAGTCAAATAAATAAATATATAACCCACCGAGTCAGCAATTTTGTGTTACCTACCGTAAGAACGAACTATGGAAAAAATAACATAACATTTAGGGGAGCACAGTTATACAATCAACTTCCAAAACATGTGAAAGGAGCAACTTCAATCAATATTTTTAAAAGAAGATTATTTGAATATATTTATAATGATGAAACTATGCATTAAAATTATACTTGGACCACCGCCTTCTAGCGGATAGGAACACAATGAACTCGCTTCTTGGTTGACGATCGACCGATGTAATTTTTTTACTACCCACACGCACTAGAATTATAATATAGATATTATTATTTACATATAAGTGACAATTGCCTTAATGAAAAATAAGGTTCTTTAAACCGAAGTATTTTCTTATAGGCGCATACTATAAATATTCATATATTATCATTATCATAATAATAAGTCCTTGACTATATATAGGCGTCCCTCTGAGAACACATGGTCCCAAACCACCGACAACCATCGTTATTATATCTTACCTCGTCGATATTTATCTACTGACAGGATACCCTATACTTTGCTTACCAGTACGAGTCTGTCGATTAAAAACCTTTCTTCTCCATCGTCAGTTGGTTCTCCGAGCTAAATGGGCGGCCCATTGCCACGTCAGCTTGCTACACTGTTGGGCTAGGTCGGTTACGGAATCCACTTACCATCAGGTGACTGTACTGCTTTTTTTAAGAAATTTAACTTGAATAATACAGTAAGATTTTCAACTATTATTTAATTTCATTACATAAATTTGTATTAAGTAACTACTTGTATTTAAGGAAAAAACTGTAAAAAGTAGTTCTCAATTAAGTCCAGGACGTGACACTTCTTTCATTAATCAATTTTCTAAAAAAAAGTTAACTGTCAGGGGCTATCAACGAGGGAGAGAACTAGTTCAAGAAACTAGGTATTCAGTTTCTCAAAGTCTTTAATATTTAAGTTGAGGAGAAAAATTAAGTATTATTCATTCGGAATCCGAAGCAATGACCTATATTTTCCACTGAAAATATTTCCATTTTACTTCAGTAACCGATAGAGTAGAAATTTTCTCGACCGGCAGCTTCGTAACGGTAACCGAAGTGTGTGATGGCCCCCAGTAGATGAAGTGACAACCTGATAAGGCAAGCAGAATGTTGATGGAGGCAGTAGACTGAGGATGATGTTTTGTGGCATTGCCTGAGGGAAGCCTATGTTCAGCAGTTGACCGATGAAGGGCTATGATACGTGTATATAACATACATACGTTTTCCCGAATTCCAACTTCACCTCTTCTGCAAATTGGCATATCAAAGTAATACTTGTCAGCTGACACATTTTTGGTAAGGCGTTTTTCTATAGGGAATTGCCTACGCGTATCCACCTCGCGGGGCAATACGGGTTATATCAGACGCGCAAAAATTTAAAAACGCATCGTTTTCCTTTTTTACGGATCCACAGGGCCAAGGAAAAACTCTCGCACACATCTAGCTTTTCATCTCAGGCCGGCCATGTGAGATGCTTCTTGTTAACTGTGCGTGACTAAGCTTCGGCAGGTTAGCGTGACTATACCGTAAAAGGTACGACAAGTCTGTACCGTTTAGGGGTGAGAAAAAATCAATTGTAAATATCTTTTATATATGGAATAAAACTAATTTACAATTGCTATTTCTTTTGCGCAAATTTTCGTTTAAGCAAAAAATGCGCTAATTGACCGTATAATGGCTGGCAGTGTAAGAATACCTACTAACCCCAATCATCTCGTGGATGTCCTCAGAGTCGCTTCTTGTCGTAAGGGGGAAAGAGACCAGATGGATAGCAAAGTCTAACTAATACTACTAATACAACTAAAAATATAAAACTGCGGTTGCCAACCCGCTTTGCAAGCGTGGCAACTATGGCAAATATCTTTGCAATTTATGGGAGATGCCTATGTTCAGAATAAACAAAATAATAATAACTGTTTTAATTACTAACTAATAACTTAATTACTAATTGCTATTAAAATCTGTCTTAATTTAGGATAAATGTAGATGTCTATGGATCACAGAATTTTTGTTTGTGTGCTCGTTTGTGACTTTATATCTATAAAAACAAACAGTAACAGTATTGCAAAGTATTTCATAAAATTTTTGATGTTTTATTTATTTAAAGTTCACATTACTAGTTCGAGGAGCGTTATATTAGGTCATTCAAAGAAACCATTATAGTCACCAATTCTAATTTCGTTATATCTTCCTAATTTCGTCTCATTTTCCCAATTTTGTTTCATTTTCCTAATTTTATTTTCATGTCTCATGCACTGGATAACAGAAAATTCATTACTAGTCTTAGATAATGTCTCAAATGATCCCACAACTTATGTTACGAGTTCATTGTTTACCTAATCACGTAGTCGGTCACACATTTCACTATGTTAGAAGCATTATTGTTATTTTGTATCTATCATTTATATATTCTCCCATACCGAATCCAAACTGCTACGAGAGAATAATCTCGTGTGATAACATATCAAAAAATTTACAAATGTGAATATTGACAAACGTATTTAGTGTTTGATTTCCGTTAAATACTATAACATCACGTCACGATACGACCAAAAACTATTTTATCCAAGATAACTTCTTAAAAGTTCTTAGATCCACTTCTATAAAAACATTGTCATTGATAGTTATAGTATGGAATCTATCAATTATGTATACACTAATTTATTAGTTATTATGAAACTATAAGAAAGAAAACAATAAATTAAACTTAAATTATCGCCTCGCGTCATTGTGCCAAGAACGCAGGCTGCGTTTCCTCGCTGAATGGCTATATTATACTAATATTATATTATATTATTATACTAATACTTGCATTATTATATTGCATATATTTTTAAACATAATAATTGGTTCAGTCGGCTCCTCTTCAAATTTTCTTCAATCAGGCTTGTTGGAAGAAATTTCAATTTGAATAAGCAATGCTACAAAAATATCTGATTTCTTTTTATTTGTTAAAAATGTTCTTTGTACAAGAATAGATAAATAAATAGTAAATATCAAATTTTCAATCTGTAAGATATCACGTGATACAATTATAAAACCTAGTGCAGCGTAGTGCAACTAGCGATGAAATTATAATATATTTTTCTTAACAACTATATTCTATCATTTAAATAATTTTGAAGGTGGTTTTACAATGATGTATTAGAAAACTAGCTGACTCGATATACGCTGTTTCGCCCTTACTGGTTAGTGACGCGATGACGGGTTTAATTTAAACACACACATTTTTCTATATACGTATAGCTAAATCCTCTTTAAGACAAAGAGAACCATCAGCAGCCATAATGACATAAACTTTAAAAAAAGTAAAAACATAACCCTTTTTTACTCTTCCATAAGCGCGTAAAAAGCCTGTAATAAACGGTAATTTACCGCCAACCTACAAAATTTCATGGAAATCCGTTCATTAATTTTCTGTGAATCGTGAATCCACAATTTTTTAGATTTATTATATGTAATAGTTATATGAAAACCATATTTTATGTAAATTAGTATTACTGTCTTGTCTCTACACTACTTCAACATTAAATCGCAACCACGTTAATCAGCTTAGGTCACTAAAAGAGTACTCTATAAATATACGCTTTTTTTAGAATAAGGGTGACAAACGAGTACACGGTCCAATTGATGGTAAGTGGATGCTGTGGCCCATAGATATCTAGATTTATCCTCGACTACAAATCAAAACGCAGATGCATTGTCACCCCTAAGGACTAAGTTGGAATGCCTCGTTTCCAGTAAAAAGTGTTTCCGGATCTCTACACTCACCATACGAAACACAGCAGTGTTAAGCTGCTATTTTACGCTGGTATTCCGTGAAGCGTAGTCCTTCCCGGTCGAGCCGACCCATTAGTGCTACAAACATAATATAACTGCAGCGTGGCTCTACCACGTATAAATATAAACGCTATTAAAATATGATAATAATGTCCTCCAGACCGAATTTCGTCCACGGCGACCTGCCTCACTGGAGGCTAGCCATCGGCGCAGGACAGGATCATAGTGCCCAAGTGTATGCGCAAGCACAGGTACACTCTCTATTCCCTCACTGTGCATCGACCGACACGAGCTGAGCAGTCAGAAACGGGGGTCCGCACTCCCCCCTCGGACTGCGGTTAGATAGCTCAAAAAACGCCTAAAAAGGCGACATGATGATTGGTAACAATACCAAATCATAAACCATTCATCGTCATCCTCACCTCATTGCCTCATCCTTTTTAATTACCCCTGAGTCAGATGAAGCTATAAGAGTCGCATAGACTAACGGCGCTAACATCCAGAAACTAGATTCCCTCACTCTTGTAATTCGATGGGACGGTAAACCTATACGACCGGAGAGAGATCAGGCGCAGGACCAACGGCTTTACGTGTTTTCCAAGGCACGGGGGTGAGACACCGCCAACTTCCTAAATCCGGGCAGCTACTGAGAATTTCTTGACAGAAAAACTTAATAATTGATTTTTTGGCCCGACCCGGGATTCGAACTCAGGACCTCATGATCAGCAGTCGCACTACTACAACCACTAGACCAACGAGGCAGTAATTAATTCATTAAAGCCTATTAAGTCCACAGCTAAACATTGATCTCCCCAATTAATGGCCTCATAGACATTTGCTATAGTAGCCGCGCTTGGCAGACGGACTGGCATCCGCAGTTTCTTTTTTTAAGCTGTTATCAGGAAATGTTTTTGCTCATTTCTTGTTCCAGTGTCTCTCTTTAGCCTCTTACGAAATCTGCAGGACCCCTATCACCGATTTAGCTTTATACATTATAATATATTCAGAAATTCTGCGAGGTTAATGTCTTTAGATATTGAGTCATATTCCATACCATAATAAGTACAACTTTGTACATAGAGTCAAATAAATAAATAAAGTTAATATAAGTTGAGTTACGATTTGTAGATCAAGTCAATTTCATACTCTCATGAATTCGATCTTAAGTTGAGAAACGACGCCATAATGTAAATTCATTTTAATTTCAAATAGAAACACGTTTCCTTCAGAAGTGTAACTTTTCTAATGTATCAAATTTCATTCGTCGATATTAATTTTAGTTTTTATTGAGTTAATTCTGATCGCTACACATCAATAAAGCTAAACTACTCGTAATTTTAATATTTCCAACATTTAAAAAAATATTACAGTTTTTGTACTTTGATGACTTTGTACTTTGTTGTGCAGTGGATAAGCGTTTAGAAAAAATGCAAGGGAAAGATATTCGTACATCGTAATATTTTTGCCACGCCTTTGCATATTTTATATATGCATTTATGCATATTTACATATTTGGCACTATCACATCAGTACTTTGGGCTGTGTCGGTTACGGTCACGGTGACACGGTGGTAAAAGTAACTATTATAAAAATTCATAGCAAAAAAATGCAAAATAAAAATATATTTAATTGCTCCGCCTAAACTAGTACAACAAGGATTACATGATTTCGATAGATTACATTTATACAAAGTTTTTAGATAGATTTGGTTATACCACCTGACGGCACGCAAATTGAGAGAGTGAATTTATTTTGTTATTTATAATAATAAGGAGCGAAGAGGCACGATTGTACAGCTTCGATCAACAATACCAACTGGATGTTGGGTCGGCGCAAGAAATCCATCTCAGTAAATAAGAGCACACATGAGACGTGAGCTCTTGCACGTGAGAGTCTCGCAAGGCAATAACGGGAAAAAGAACTTTATTTGTTATAATTTAAGGTTGATTTCACACTAAATGTTATTTAATTTATGTCTTTTTATAGTTTATATTCATGCGGACAGTATTTAGCTATGATTTTGTACGTGACCCGTTATCTAGTTGGTATTGTTGATCGAAGTTGTACAGTCTAAGAAGAATATACAGTAAATCATCGCGTTTGATGTCGAAAAAGCCGATATAAACAATAAAATTGCTAGGGTTGTCACAATGAGAAGTAATAAAATTGAACAAAAACTGTGTTATTTAATTTCACGTTTAAGCAAAAAAAAAATAAAAACCTTAATCATACAATTGGTGTTCAGAAATAATACAGCGTTACAAAAAATTGTAAAAAAATAGTTAACTGTCAAATACAATATAAGCAGTTTATAACATATCTTTGACTAATAACAACATATTTAACATTGTATTTTTTATTTGAGTATTCAAGTGTTGACATATAAATGGAAGCTTTTAAGGCAAAGATTGTTATATACACAATATAATGTGATTAAGATTATCGTCGAAGTAAGTTAATATTTGTCGATTTATCCATTTTACGGGAAGAAGACGACGAAGAAAATTTTAAAGTTTAATTAAACCATGAAAGGTTCGTCTATGTTTTGACGGATGCTTTTTTTCAGCTACCGTATTATTTTTAAGCCCTCTTTCAAATGGTATTAAATATTTATTCGTTTCTAACCTAGTCATCTAACTTGTTGGGATTACATCTAAACATTTTTCTATAGTATAAGGGTGACAAACACACAGTCCACCTGATAGTAAGTGTATGCTAAGTGAATACTGTGACCCATAGACATCTACATTTATCTTCATTTAAGAATAATAATGCAGATGCGTTGTCACCACTGAGAACTAGGATGGAATGCCTCCTATCTAGTAAAAAGTAAGTTTGAGTAAAATATAATACATAAATATGTTTACGGATAATTCATGTTGCAACTGTATGTACGCGTTTTTGGTTTGTATTCCAGGTCAAAACTTTGTGTATAATAGGTATTTATGTTACGTAAAATTGAATGTAAACTGTTGTGTACATCCAATAAAAGAAAAAAAAGGGTCTCCGGTTCTCTACACTCACCGTACGAAACACCGTAGTATTGAGCTGCTATTTTATTGTACTGTATAATTATATTGTGTAATTATTTATTCTTAATCTTAGGATCATAGGTTAATTATATATGCTTGCACAACGTTAGGTGTAGTATAAATAGTTGTCTGTCCATCACAAATTTACTGTATTTGTACAAACTGAGTGTTGATTATTGGTAAGAATTTCTGATACCTTCTCCGAAAACAGAGATCTCCATGCGCATTTTACCTTAAATTCTAAGCAGGTTATAATCGATTGAAAAAGGGTAACTAAGATTTTTAAATAACCAGCCGGGCTAGCATGGGCCGCAGAGAATATATCCCCGGGGAAGGGATAAAATTTTTATCCCTTGCTTAGTTTTATCCACCCTGCGAGCATGGGCAAGAGACAAAAATTATATCCCCCGATTATATCCACTGACAAGAGATAAAATTATCTTATCTCTATAGTATATCCCCATTTGACATAACGAGTAGACATAATATCTCCCAGTCCGTAACATGGGGCGCAAGCGAAAGAGAAAAAATTATCCCTTTTTGACATTTGAAAGGGACAATTTTATCCTCTTTCGCGGACGTGGGTTTAAGTTTATCTTCAAACCATTTTAGTACAAAAAAGATGTCTCGAGCCTATTGCAACTACATTTTCGTGTCAGAAATTGAAAAACAAGAAAGAAAATTACATCAGCGATCGATACGTGATCAGAATACTATCTATTGGAATTCTCCGATAACGAATTTATACGCCGGTTTCGGATGCTCAAAGATTGTTTTGTATTTGTGTAAAGAACTCTATGAGGCTTTAAAGCCTATTAATTCTGTGGATGGACTACCAGTGCATATTGAAGTAAGCATCTATTACAACCACCTAATCCAAAAACATCGTATATTTGCCATCAATACATGTGGCTTATGTAACTTATCTTAATATTTTAAAATAAAGTTACAATTCAAAGGTTTAAATTAAGAAATATGTTAATTCTTTAGCAAAGCTTGCTAAATATTTTAAAGACTAATATACATAATATTAGGAATACAAATAACACAATACTCATGATTATAAAATTATTTATTCCTTGTTTTGTTTGAAATCATTACATTTTTATTCTTCATGCTTCATCATTTTCAATTTAAATTAAATCTTTGTAACTTAGAGTAGACATCAATTTTGATGTATTTTGTAATTTTCTTATAATGGCAGTAATTGCAGGGATATTTTTCTTTTTTTTTTTTTAATTTCCTCAAGCGGTTACACCACCTCCAAAGGATCTGTATTGTCCAGTTTCAAAATTGGCTTAATTCTAGACACATATTTTTAATAAATGCTATCACAAGCGAAGTATAATACCTGCGATTTGATACAAGCAATGTCTACTTAACTAAATATTATACAAAAGAAAATAAAGAAAGAATTAGAATAATAGAAAAAATAAAATAAGGCAAAAATACGCTTAAAATAAATATAACAAATATTATAAATGACATATTGTTTAACAAAAAATGGCGCGCGGAGGCACTATGCCGGGGGGAAACCCCGCTGCCGCGGCAAGTTGTCGCGCAGCGGACAGACTTCCGGCACGATCTCATGGCGACATGGAGAGAGCGATTGTCGCAACCCCGTGCTGGGCACGCCATTATAGCGGCGATAAGACCCCTCTTTGAGAAGTGGCTTGAGAGACGCCACGGCATCCTCACCTTCCGCCTGACGCAGGTCCTCACCGGACACGGTGTGTTAGGGAAGTTCCTGCACCGAATCGGGCGGGAGGAAACGCCCGGGTGCTCCCACTGCGAGGATGGACCGGAGGACACGGTGGAACACACCGTGGAGGTGTGCCCTGCTTGGGCGGAGCACCGCCGTGTCCTCGTAGCGGCGATAGGCGGCGGCGACCTCTCGCGTCCGGCCCTGGTCGAAGCCATGGTCCGGAGCGAGACGGAATGGGATGCCGTCACCACCTTCTGCGAAGCAGTGATGCTAGCGATGGAGGTGGCGGAGCGGGAGAAAAAGAGAGCAGCAGCTTTCCTCCCCGGCCGCTGCGGGAGACGCTCCGGGCGTCGGGGGCTACGTCGTGGCCCCCGGCCACCGTAGGCGCGGGCCTGTGGACGGCGAGCAATGGGTAGCTCACCGTCCGTCCGTCTAACGACGACAGGCCGTGTCGACGGCGCGTTTTGTTCCACGCGCGCCTCAAAGAGCTGTCAGCAGCGTGAAGGGGCCCGCAAGGGCCGACGCCTGCCGGGGCTGCGGGCTGTTCGAAAGAGATACCGCGGCTCCGGAACGTAAGGGCACTGAAGGAACACGGATGGTTTTTAGTCAGTAAAAGTCTGACACTCCCTTACGCTCCACCCAGAGCGAAGGGCGTCATTAGATGATTTTCCATCCGCAAAAAAAAATACGTGTGGCACTCGGTGACTGCCGCGGTAAAGCTATTGCATAGCATTTTTTATCAACTTATGCAATTATAATTATTTATTTATTTTATTTATGCAGTTAAGTCTTTGATATTAAATCAAGTTACACTTTTTGAGCGTGGTGACCGATAAGAAAACATTTTTTTTCTCTTATTGAATAAATGAGAAGTTAATATTGTTTAAAATATTTTTAATATCTTACAATACATGTAGGTTATTCAGGAATTTTTATCATTGAGTTAGCAGCTAGTGTACACGCATACGTCTAGTCGCACGCACACAAACACCGTGCCGAACTCTGCCGAGTGCCGAAGTCTGCCGAACTGAAACGACGTTAGACGATGCATGGCTTTCAACGCCACACCTCCGTGCCCGTCGGAGTGGGGAGCGTGAGGTTTTTTTCGTTACGGAAATTCTGGATTCGGTCCCCGCGCTCAAGGCCCGCGATAGAAGCTATGCAATAGCTTAAAAAAAGGCCCACGCTCGCAGGGTGGATAAAGCTTTGACATAGGTATAAGACAATTTTATCCCTTGTCAGTGGATATAATCGGTGGATAAAATTTTTATCCCCTGCCCATGCTAGCCCGGCAGGTGATGTGCACCTTACGTGTTCTTGCAGATAGAAGATCCGGTTGCGTATTTCAGGATAATATTTCATCCAGTTTAACACCAACATAGTTTATGCAATGAGTTTTTGTGTTGGCATACAGGGGCAAGTTTATTTTTGCCCAAACCTAATGCACTAGTGTAAAAATTTTACTTTAATATTTTCATTATTGTAGCATATTATAAATATTGCAGTCTTTGTGAATTAACTCTGAGAACAGTTGAAGAGTTTACGTTATTATTAATAAGAAATCATACAATTAAGTCATTTACATTTGCTACAATTGGCTTAATGAATTTTTTGATAGAGAAAGTTGTATATCTAAATTTTTCATTGGCTTTAGAAAATATTTATGTTATTCTAATTATTTTCAAGTAAATATATTTTGTGTGTTCTACGAAATTCTCTTCCTAGAATTTGATTGCAATGACGACAAAGACGCGTACGAACAAAACATTACCATTTGATAATAGATACTGACACAGTTCATTGATGTTAATCAAGAAGAGACTTGGACCAAAAACACAAGCTAGTGGTATACCGCATGGTGATGGGAAATGGACTAATCTACTACTCTACACTTTTAACACATTTTTCAGACTGGAATATGTTTGCTAAAATGTCTTTAAAAAGTTGTAGGGCTAAGCCACCAATACCGACTGTTTCAAGCTTGCAACGCTTTAGACAATTTCAAGAAAATACTTTGCATTTACGGCTAGTACCTTTTTTTTTTATAAGCCACTCATCACTCCATTTTTTGATCTGATTCGAGTAGTTGTCAATAGAGCTTAGTCAGAGCAACGTGAAATATCACAATATTTACATAATAAAAATGCTTTTACCGTTTCTTCTAACTGAGAACTGAATTTTTAATTACATTTTTTAACCCGGCGCCAATGACGCTGTGTCATATTGACCCGAGGCGATTTTGAACAGACTCAGATTTTTTTGACTTCGGTCGTAAAGTTTGAAAGTTTGTGTAGCTGGAGATACAGCCTCCCTCTTCCCCGACCGTTGGTATACTAACTGCGATGCTGACTGACAGATATACGTGCGTCAAGTCAATACGGGTAAATATGACCCAGCGTCATCGCTGGCGTAGTATTTTTGTGACTCACTTTTATTCGTTTATTTGGTGTTTGAGGTTAATTTACTTTGTTCTATTTCAGTTTTTAGTCAAAAATATCATTTAGAAATAACTCTGAAAGACAAATACTTGATAATTTAGCACAAATACGTGAACTTTTCAAGAGTTTGTAGAAGAATGTAAAAAATGTATTAGCCGGGAGAAAACTGCACGCTTGATGAGATGCTAAACGCATTCAGAGGATGATGCCAATTTAGGCAATATAAACCGTCTAAACCAGCAAAATACGGGATTAAAATACTTAGTAGATTCAAAAACATTTTCCACGAAAAGCAACCAAATGGCCCATACTTGATTAGTTACAAACCGTTTGATGTAGTAAATCGCCTTGTGTTACCAATCTCCAATAATCATCGTATGTTACCTTTGATAATTGGTTAATTGGTAATGTTGGATATATCGGGCATAAATGCTAACGTAATATATCGGGCTAATAATAACAATATACATTCAAAAAGGCGTCATTTCTAGAAAACCTGGGACACACTTTGGTACATGAGCATGTACAAATTCGAAAGACACGAGTGAATTTACATCGTCATTTGTGTTAAAAAATCTCAGATTTCCTGGCAGAACCTACCGAGGAACCTCCCAGTAAGGTTCCAGGAAGTCGTAAGAGACGTCAAGTATGTCCGTCTAAAAAGAATAAGAAAATATCTCATACTTGTCATGCATGCCACATTTACATATGACCAGATCATTTGATTCCATATTGCAATAATTGTAGTAGTTCCATGTCTGTGAATGAGGAAGTAGATGACTGATTCCTTCTTATTTTTATGATAAGAAGTTTTTATGATCTCTTTTTTAGTACATAAAATCATTGGTTACTATTATTAATTCGATAAATTATCCAAAAATGAAAAAAGTATTCATGTTATATTTACAATATTGATTTTGCATGTGTTATAAGAAAATCTAATAAAAAAATGTTACTGACTATTTTATTTCATATGAATAGAACCCTTATTTTATAAACATTTATTTAAGTTCTGAAAATTACTTTAGTTTCGTGCAAAGTTATCCAAAAAATTCCAGGTCATGATGACCCGGTGTCATCGCCCGCGTTATTTTTTATGTCATTGGCGCCGGGTTAATAGGGGAACTAAAATGAAACACATTCCACGCGTCTGGATGTTGAAATTTAGCATTAATGATCATCGTTTGTGCAGTATTCAATTCAATATTCCATTCGCATTGCAATGCAGTTTAAATATTTACCAGCAGACTTCGACTTTTCAATTTATAGTAACGAATATTTGCCCTTGTGCAATTTATATTTGCAAACTGCCTCCACGATACGGGAGAGAATCCTAGCGTGGGGATAGCTATATTTTTTTAAATAAAACATGTTGCGTTGAAAATAATTTTAAACAAAGTCGTCAAACTATAAACGTACTCGTGAAAACAACTTTATATGTAGCTATACAAAATCTTAACCTATTTGTTGTAAGTCAGTAGTATACTTGAGTTACTCAAAATAAAAGGTTTACCTATTACTTCTCCTCGTGGCCCACATATAGGTACAGGAACTCTTGAGTAAATTCACTCCTGCACAAGATTACATCAAAGCATAATAGCAAAATAATTGAGTTGAAAAATTATATTATTACATACACTAACAAAATTACTTGGATCTCGCTACAAAATATCACATTATATATCCTACAATTATCGAAATTGAAAAACTAAATTAAAATTCTTCATGGTGCAGCATCATTTAAATATCTTCTCGTAGGTCCAAAATTGCGTCATACTACTTACAAGCCCCAGACTGAAAACGATCTTTGATTTTCAATGTACCAACGGCGTGACCTAAATGCTAGGTCACGGACGTAAACATCAAATTTCAGTGACTCAACAACAAGTTGTGCCACAGGAATTTGAGCATGTAAAACAATTTTAATTTGCTAGTAAGCTTTTGAGTGGTGTAGTAGTTAGATTAACTGACTGTCGTGGCGTGCTACCAGTAGGTTTCAAAAGTTACAAAACAGCCTTGTTTGTATTTTTAATATTTTATGGAAGTTTTATTGCAAACGTTATATGTAGACTCTATTTTCTAATTTTTTTAAAGTAGAGGAGGAAATAGAGCATACGGCTCACCTGATGGTAAGTGATTACCGCCGCCCATGAACACGAGGGGAATCGCAGATGCGTTGCCGGTCTTTTAAAAAGGAGTAGGCTCTTTTCTTGAAGATCTCTAAGTCGTATCGGTCCGGAAAAATTTCTGGTGGTAGTTGAATCCACAGGGAAGTTGCGCGAGGAAGAAAACTTCTTTTAAATCACACAGTGGTGTACCACCAGACATCCAAATTATATGGATGGTATCGCGAGTTTTGTCGCGATGTGAGTTGGTGAAATTGTGCAGATGGAATTGGTCCGAACAGTTCCTTAGAGCACTTCCCGTGGTAAAGGCGATAAAATACGCAAAGAAATGGAACATCTTTTCACAGTTTCAAGGAGTCAAGCCGTTATTATATACCACCTATATTTAGCACTGGACTTGTGATGGGTACTAATGATGATGATGTTCTTTGTGAAAGAATCTTCACCCTCATCAACTTATTATAACTTATAAATGACTTTTCTTAGATAATTCATATCAAGTGGCAGAGAGAAATTAAACTAGGGCCAATGCAGATGCAAAGGTTTTTGAGATGCAAAACCTTTTGCTAGCATCATAAACGGAGCGGAGTAAAAGTCTAAAGCGCGCGCTTTTGCTTTACTTGCATTTTCCCATAGACAATTTAGTTTTTGGGTATTTTTTAATATCTTTTAGACAAATTCAGATTTTTTCAAACCATTTCTTCGTTGAGCTACAAATATTACCGAAAAAATTATGTACTGCCTACGGGTTACGGAGAAGACATATTTCACAGAATCGTTTTCTTGCGCCATGAGAGAGCTACAATAAGTGCCAGCAGCACCTTTATGATAACAAGTCTAAAGTAATAAAAAGCTCTGATAGCCAACCCGCTTTCCAAGTTTTGCAATTATGGCAACTATCCCACCTATATGGCAATCTATGAGAGAGGCCTATGTTCACCAGAGGACTTTGATAGATCATAATAATAATAATGATTTATTTCCATATCATTAAACAGTCAAACTAGTTCACAGTTCACATGATTTTAGATGGCTTCTGCATTCCACGGACAAATACAAAAAAATACGAGAAGAATCACCAAGAACTAGGGTGGAATTTCCTTATGCTTTTCAGAGTGAAAGAAAGCATTGGATGCATTTTTTATGAAATAGATGAATATGAGGATACGGTGCACATGATGATAAGTGATCACCATCACATAAACAACTGCAACGCCAGAGGAATCGCTGGGTATCTTGAAGTTCCATAAGTCGTATCTGTCCAGAAAAATCAGTAGCAACCGTAAATTCCACAGTGTGGTCGTACGAGGCAGAAAATTCTACGTATAGATACGAGGGTACCTTTTCGGATCATCTCAGTGACAGGACTTAGAACCCCGATACTCAATCTACAAAACTACATGACCATTGATATTTAAACAACACCGCTTACCATAGTAAATACCATACATATTTGTATTATATAAAAGATGTCACATACCTAGCTCGAACCTAAGTTTCCTACACCGTAATCGTTCTGGCTTCAAAGAACTCCGCTCGATGCCATTATTCCGCGTGTGTGAATAGCGGAAATAGCCTACTAAAAGGCACGCGCTCACGCTCGGATGTGCACATTACTTCTCAATGTAACAGATATGTAAAGACGTGCTTTCTACGTAATTAGAACAAAATGTGATTTTAAGTGTTTTTTTTTTTTTGCTTAATTATTCCTATATTTAAAACGGGTTGAAAAATAGGCTTATTTACTATGTGTTGGCTAATTCCAATATTATTTTTATAATGTTATCAGGATCCAAAATAATCAAGGAATAAATAACGTATTACAAAACTTACGTTTCCTCTTATATTTTGTACGTGTAAGAGCCACGCTGCAACTCTATTACGGTTATAGCACGAGTGGATCGGTTTGACCGGGGAAGGATCACACTCTCACAGACCAGCGTAAAGTGGCAGCTAAATGCTGCTGTGTTTAGTTTGGTTAGTGTGGAGAACCGGAAACCTTTTTACTGGAAACGAGGCATTCCATCTTAGACCTCATAGGTGACAACACATCTACTAGATGTCTGTGGGTCATAGCATCCTCTTACCATTAGGTGGACTGTGTCCTCATTTGTCACCTTTATTCTATAATAACTGGCTTTTTATTCACGTATTATTGCGGTATATAAATAATATACCGAATTTAATGAGAGCGGGTAGTGTGACCTTCTCAAGTCGACAGAAAAGCCCTACCTCTCTCGTTTCGCGTTCAAAGTATGCAAAATAATTTTAACACACAACAGTTTTAAAACTTAAAAAATTTGTCAAGTATTCAGCCTAATGTCGTCATTGAAGAGCTCGTGACTGAACCAAATATAATGTATTTATTTATTTATCCAGGAATTAGACGGATGAATGCTTTTGATAGCCGAATTTAACTTAAATAATAACACTTAGTATTTTAGAATCTCTTTCCATTATGTGGATTGTTCTCGTTTGACATCCTTATCCTCTTTTTAAAAAGAAAATTTATGTAGTACATGGTAGAGACCTGCCGCAACATATCAACTAAATATTTACTAAGCGACAGTAGCCTAATGGCAGGGCGCGGACCGCGAACTCAAAAAGGTCATGGGTTCGAATCCGCCATTCGACTACTGGCGTGAACCACTCGTAACACAAGCAATTTAAGCTTACCACGAGTGGTTAAGGGGAATATTAGTAATGTTTATAGCATTGTTAATATACTTTTTTTTTAATTTAAAAAAAAAATTATTTATTTACCCTTTATTGCAAAATACTTTAACTAGAGGTAACAAATATCGGACTTAAATACTATTATCTACCAGACAAAATAGTGGCCAAAGTTCAACACAGTGAAAAAAATCTCACAGAGTGCGATCAGAGACACTAACCTTTTTTAAGTCAGTTAATATGGGTATGAAAGAGGATATGTGAAACGTCTACACTTTACCGACACATAGATACACTGGTATGTAATAGATTAGGCTCTAATATAGGACTGATGACGTGAAATTCATCTCAGCTCGCTGGTGATGATTTTTTATAGAATAAGGGTGACCAACGAGCACACAGTCCATTTGATGATAAGTGGATGCTGTTGCCCATAGACATCCACACTTACCCTCGATTAATAATCCCTCGATTAAGAATCAAAACGCAGATGCTTTGTCACCCCTGAGGACTAAGATAGAATGCCACACTCACCATACGAAACAAAGCAGTATTAAGAGATATGCATGTCTGCTGGAACTAACTACTGGAAGTTAATTGTTTTTTTTTTTTTAATTGAGTTGGCAAATGAACTTACAATCGACCTGACGGTAAGTGGCTATTGGGCCTCATGGACAACTGCAACTAACTTTACTCGTAAACACAGGTTGCATTACATCTCCGACGACCGATATAGAATACTTCCCAGCATGTAACTTTAATTTAATGATTTCTTAAATTTACGCGAACACTACACATTGAATAAAACTAAATTTACGGATTTTATCGCGTTTATCATTTTTTTTTTTTTTAAATTTTTTTTTTATTATTATTATTTACCACTTTTACTTATTTTTAATTCCCGACGTTTCGGGTGCTTTACAGCAACCATGGTCACGGGGGGGACGGGACTGAGATGTTTGACGTCCCAATGTCATAGTTATTCCGGCTACCTTCAGTTTTTGAATATTAATTTTTGGTCCGATTTACGCAAAACGAGCTTATAGTATCATGAAGTCTTGCAGTGGTATGCTTAAGTTTGGGTTTAATTTTGTTAATTATAGGATCCTAAGCAGGTGGCAGCACCCATCCATCTTCTCTATTGAAATTTGGATGTTTTTTAATTTCAATAGCCTCGCGTATCATCCTTGGTAGGAATCGGTGTTCTTTTGCGAGTATTTGTGGTTTATCAAAACGAATGTAATGGTGGGGACGATCTTGAACATGTTCGCAGACTGCACACTTCCCGGAGCGTCGGTGCTTCACGTCAGCTATATGTTCTTTCACGCGGGTTTTTATGGATCTTTTTGTTTGACCTATGTAAGAGAGACCACATTCACAATCTAACTTGTACACTCCTGCATCTTGTAGAGGGATATTACACTTGACGGGTGGTAAAAATTGACTAATCTTCTTCGGCGGCTTGTAGTATGTTTTAATAGAAGCTCGCTTCAAGATGTAGCCAACCTTGTCTGTTTTGACCTTTTTGTATGTACTTTCGTCCGATAAAAGCTGTAGTATTTTAAAATTATACTCTGACGTGTCCATTATTACCGTAGCATTTCCTTTATCCGCGCGGAGAATCGTTAGATCTGGTCTGTTCCGTAACGTCCGGAACTAACGATTCTTCGATCTATTTGGTCACACTGTGTATAGAAAAGTGGTAAGTGGTAGACCTGTATGCACCTGTACCACCAATCGACCTGCATGTAATGCAACCTGTGTTTACGAGTAAAGTTAGTTGCAGTTGTCCATGAGGCCCAATAGCCACTTACCATTAGGTCGATTGTAAGTTCGTTTGCCAACTCAGACTATCAGACCTAACCAGATGGACTACAAGGCCGAAGGGGAATCCTACCATCTACTTAAAAAGGCTATTTATATAGAAGCAAAGAATCTCAAACGTATTTAATACTTAAACGTTACACGTGGTAGAGCCATGCTGCAGTTATATAAGTAGTACAGTTGTAGCATGAATGGGTCATCTGAGCCGGGTAAGGACCACGCTCTCACAGAATATCAATAAAAAATAGTAGCTTAATGCTGCTGTGTTGAATACGAATGATGAGTGTAGATAATCGGAAACCCTTTTTACTGGAAACGAGGCATTCCATCTAAGTTTTTTTTATAGGATAGGATGACAAACGAGCTCATAGTCCACCTGATGGTAAGCGGTTGCTGTGGCCCATAGATATCTACATCAATCCTCGGCAATTAATCAAAATGCAGATGCGTTGTCACCCGTGAGGACTAAGATGGAATGCCTCTTTCCAGTAAAAAGGGTCGCTGGTTCTCTACTCTCACCATACGAAACACAGCAGCATTAAGCTACTATTTTACGCTGGTATTCTGTGAGAGCGTGGTCTTACCCCAGTTGAGCCGACCCATTCGTGCTACAACTATACTACTAATATAACTGAGGCATGGCTCTACCACGTAAAAAAAGTCCTCACGGACGACAACGCATCTTCATTTAGATTCGTAATCGAGGATGGATGTAGATGTCTATGGGCCGCAGCAACCACATACCATCAGGTGGACTGTGTGCTCGTTTGTCACTCTAACCTATAAAAAATAATTCTGAGCATTTTAAATTAGAATATTTACCATAAAAATCATTGCAATTCAATACTCGTCCTTACAATGCTAAAAATCAACATTCTCAAGGAGTTTCTCTTTAAATTTCATTAAATTTTCTTATGTACTAAATGTATAGTATCACTTAATTTATAAAATGAACGGCAAAACTCCGTCTTCGTTCGCATTATGATAATAACAAAAGAATATAGATAGCAGTTTTAGAAACATCAAGAAAAAAGAAATGACTATATTATGCAGGAAGTCGATGTGTGCAAGTAATGCGGTGCAGAGAAGCCTAAGTTTAGCATTGGACTTGTGAAGGACTGTAATAATAATGATGATAATGTTGCGTGCCATAAATAATGCCTAGTTCATGGTGAATTACCAATAGCGCCATCTAGTATCGAGGAGCAGAACTAGGAGAGTCAAGATCTTTCTAGAACATTTTATACTAGAACTTTCTGGATCTAGTCAGTCGAATCCGGTATGTAACTAGTCAGTATTGAATTGGCAATTCAAGCGAATACCTCGAAGCGATATAACTGCAAATTATTAGTGTGTTTTAAGATGTAATTGATGTTCGGTAATTAAGGTTTCAATTTTGGTAATTCAATCGGCAGTTTTTATTGTCACGAAACCCAAGCTCGATGATATTGCGATATACCCAGGGCTACATAACGACATACAACCAAGTAATATTTGTTTTCAAGCTCTCCCTTAAAAATGAAAACATGACCACCAGGTTACGCTCAAGTGAAAAAAAGTTTATAATATTTTAAGGCGAAAAGTAATGATAGTGAACTTGTAAAGGACTGTTATGATAATGATAATGAATAATTAGAACTTTTTCCTTCATAATGTTTTTAGATATAGTTTAAGAGTACAACATATTCACTAAATTAACAATCGTACCGTGTAGTGGCAGCGTAAAAGAATCCTAAACCCCATTTACTGGCGTGTGTGTTGTTTAGAAACCATTTTAATGGTACCGGTGACTAGGAATTCCATTAGCTCTCAGGGGTCATGACACATCTGCAACTTTATTCTTAATTTTATGTGTACGGGCTGCAGCATTCACTTACGATCAGATGGACTGTGTGCTTAAAAACCAAATCCTGTTTCTTATTATTTAGTGACTTCACACAGGAGCTATTCAATTCGACTGTATGTTTCTTTTTTTCTGAAAGCTGGTACTTTTCGTGTGGTCCCATATAAATATAATGAAGATCTGACCAGTAGTTTTTGAGTAATCTTAATTAATGCATATTTAATTGACTTCGAATACATTGATGTTCACGTTTTAATAAAGTTGAAGTCGCTTTTACAATTTTTTTTTAATTTTACCCCTTGTTTTCTAGACTTTTTGCTGTGCTATTGAATTTGCGTCAGCTATGATTCAATAAACGATCATAATAGCTAGAATATTTCAACAACGCGGCAACATACACGTCGCTAGTACTATAAGCGTATTAAAATATTTTCTTTCCCTTGTATTTGTGTCAGTATGATGCTATTTACGCCAGTTAAGTATTTACTTTGACTTGCTTACATTACATTACATGCACTTATACTAATTCAAACACTGCTGTCGCCGGCATACTGGGACACATGCAATTATAAGGCACAGTAACTAGGTAACCGCCAGCGCAGTGAAGCAACTTGAAGTTTACCATAAATAATGTCTTTTTATTTTACTAATTTTAAATGTTTTGTATCCATAATGAGAAAAGGGAAAGCAATTTTAAATATGCCATCCATGCCACAGTTATAATTGTGATTGAAGCACGAATAGGTTTGCTTTATTGGTGATGCACCATCCTCTCACAGAATACCAGCGTGAAACAGCAGCTTAATGATGCTGTGTTTTATATGGTGAGTATAGAAAAACGGAGATACTTTTTTACTGATAACGTGGCATTATATCCTAGTCCTCAGTCTCGGATAGATTCCACAGCATTTACTTACCACCATACGTATTGTGAGATCGTTTATCCCCTTATTCTATATTAATCTTAAGAAACATAATTTCCCAACTCAAACTCTGGGTAAGAGAAAACATCCACCATTCCATTCCAGTAGTTGTTGTGAAAGATGACTTTGGGAGAGAGATCCCAGAATTTTTATGTCTTCCAATATATAGCCGATATTAATTACTCTCCTGCTTGCGTCTCTTTTTGCCTCGCTTTTTCATTTTCATTCATTTTCATTTTCATTTCATATCCTTCTTATGAGGCAATTTATAGGAGAAGGCCTGTGTTCAGCAGTATGTAAAATTTTCACGGTCTGTAATAATTACCCATCTTATACACTCAGGCATTATAATTATTTAAAGAGAATAATTTATTCAAAAGTAACCTATTTTATTTAATAATATAAATTTTTATATAGCGTGCTATTCTAAAATAAGGCTCGCCTTAAATTTTATAATCAACGAACAGCTCGAGTTCTTGCCTTTGCACTACTGAAATTACATTTTTAAGTGCGAATTTACCACATTTCGTGAATGAAAAAATCGAGTGATAAGCTGCTTGTCTAAGGAAAAATATTTGAAACCTTGTGAAGTTCGCCAAGTATCCGGACAAAGCGAAAAAAATGTATCAAAAATGAGCAAGGCCTATGCTCTGTTTACTTTAACATAATATTTTATGTTAACAACTTTTACCCGAACTTAATTTTTTTGTATTATGTTCATTTGACAGTCTATGACAAGGGATCATTTGTGACAAGTTTTACGGTATATTTTTCACCTTTTTATACATTTTTCACCTTCGTTAAATGAGGTAAAGTTAATTTTATTTGTTAATTTAATTATTTGTTAAGTTAATTTAATTTTATTTAATCTAATTATCCCTTTTTTGGTGCATTTTTATAGAATAAGGGTGACAAACGAGCACACAGTCCACCTGATGGTAAGTGGATGCTGTGGCCCATGGAAATCTACATTTATTCTCGATTAAGAATCAAAACGCAGATACGTTTTTACCCCTGAGAACTAAGATGGAATGCCTCGTTTCCAGTATAAAAGGGTCTCCGGATCTCTACTCTCACCATACTAAATACAGCAGTATTAAGATGCTATTTTACGCTGATATCCTGTGAGAGCGTGGTCCTTCCCCGGTCGAGCCGACCCATTCGTGCTTCAACCATAATATAGCTGCAGCGTGGCTCCACCACGTATAAAAAACATTTATATAGAACCGTCGTTGAATGAAATACTGACTTGATTTCATTTTTAAATCTAAATACAGCTTTTGGTGTATGCTTCAGTTCAGTACTTTTTTAGTACTTTTTGTAAACTTCATAAATAAATACTACCAAGCCTAGATGCGACAATTGATTGACAAAATCAAACAAACCTATACCTAGAATTGCGACTTCGTTATGCATGACATATATGTGTTTTACAGTCGCTAACGTTTTATAATTGTTCATACAATAGCAGCAAAAAAAATCGATGACAATAGGTCATCATTATAATTGTTCACCCCTTCACAAGTCCAATGAACAACGAATTGAACTATAACCTAATTTATATTACGTATTATGCATGATTAAATTAATTTCATGATCCATAATACTAGATCAAACGAGTTTCGTTAAAATAAACGTGTCGTGAAATTAACGGTATCGTTGAGATTATAGCCCCGACAGTGTCGCAGCTTTGACTATTTAAAACATTATCGTATATTGATGATAATATATAAAATTAAAAAAAGGTTGTCTCGAAAGAAAAGACATTGGTAGATTCAAGATTGGGTGGCATGAAAGCATCTAGATGCAACACAGTTAATATCTATACTAGCAGATGAAGATTCTGAGAGCTATACAAACTACTTTTGCGACACTAAGTCTCGCGAATTGTTGGTGAAATTAGTTGCATGACATTATTTTTACCCAAAATTATATTTTTTATAGCATTGGGTGACAAACGAGCACACAGTCCACCTGATGGTAAGTAAATTCTGTGGCCCATAGACAACTACATTTATCTTCAACTAAGGATCAAAATGCAAATGCGTTGTCACTCCTGAGGACTAAGATGGAATGCCTCCATTTCAATAAAAAGGGTCACCGATTCTCTACACTCACCATACACAACACACTAGCATTACGCTGCTATTTTAAGCTGTTATTCTGTGAGAGCGTGGTCCTGCCCCGGTCGAGCCAACCCATTAGTACTATAACCATAATATAGCTGTAGCGTGGTTCTACCACGTATCAAAACTTGACGTTTACACATGAAATTATGGGGAAATTAATGTTATAAAATGAGTTTCGTAATGTAAATAAGGCTTTAAGGTCAAGTTTTACAATGTTTACAGCAGTTAACACTATTAATTTCATGACATTTATTTTGACGAAACAAGTTTCACAAGGACTGTAATTAGTTTCATTAGATTGAGTTAAGCGTGTATAACACCAGTTTGTTAATGTACATTCGGCTTTAGGCTCACTCTAGGAGTGCCGCTAGACGCGGTCCAGAGCTACGTTTATCCACATATAATTAATAGAATCAGGCGTTACTTTGCAGAAATCCATTATATTAAATTTTATAAAAAATTAATTTGCTCACATTCGGGTAAAAAATTAAAATAATGTGTCTTAACTAGTTCGAAAAGCACGGCCCAGCGTCCCTCAGTTGCCTGCACTATCCCTGTCACCACTAATCCCAGCATCACTACACTAGGAAAGACATGTGTTTCGCCTCTACATAAGGTATCCTCAGGTAAAGTAGTAGGTAATGTGTTGGCTGACCGCTCAACTGTCCATATATTACCTGCATGTCTTTTCAAGAAGCGCCTTGAACTACAATAGTAAATATTATTATATTTCTTCAAATAAAATACTTTATAATACATACCATGTTTCTTTTATATTCAGAAATCTAAATAAAGCTTTATAGATTACGGTAAATTTATTTTTATATACTCCGGAAACTTTGCAGGAACTTTAATTAACAGAGAGATGTAAAATATAAACTCAATAAAACTTTATGGTGCAGGTTTAGGCGGTTTTTTAATATTTTTATTATACCTTATACTCCTTGGTAGCTCGAGGCTTAGCTGTAAATTTCACGGTACTTGAGCAACACGGGGACGATGCCCGCCGGCACCAATGAAATTGTTAATTGCAATTTTAAATGCTGATTTATCACGTGCTTGGCAGTGAAGAAAAACATCGTGCGGAAACCTGTCTGAGAAATAAAAAAAGGATTTTGAAGACATGTGAAGTTCGCCAACAAGCATTGGTGTAGCACGGCGGACACTTCGTTGCCCTGAAACCTTCTCAGAAATGAAGGGAGGCCTTTTCCCAGCTGTGGGACGTATACAGGCTGTAGCTTGACTTTTAGCTTTTACACGTTATTCTCATCCTGTGATATATCACTACTAAAAACAAAGTCAATAAAATATAAAGTCGGCATCAAGTTACGACAACCAATGGGTAAGAATTTCTTACGACTTACTTGATAGAGGCCTATGCTCAGCTGTGGACTTGTGAAGAACTGTAATGAAAATGACGAAAACTCAATGTGTACTACGCTACATATATATTGGCGACGTAAGGATATCCACTCCTCATATCATCCCTTGGGTGTTGTAAGGGACGACAGAGGGAAACTGAAACAGGAAATGGGCGGAAACATTATCCTGAAAAAAATTGAAATAATACAAAGTGCAGTTGTCAATCTACCCGCCAAGTAAGGTACTATTACAAAATCACTATGAGGCAATCTATATGGGAGGCCTATGTTTATCAATGAGTTTTTGATAGGCTGTACTGAATGGATAGAGAACCAGAACTATTACGGTGAGGCATTCAATCTTAGTCTCCAAGGGTGACAGCGCATTTGATGCCTTCTTTGTTTGAAGTTGACCGCAAGTATCCGTGGACTGCAGTAGACGTATACCATCATAGAATACTATAGTACAGAATAGAATGGCTGTCAACCTTATTTTGTACGAGACTCGGTGTCACCGGAAGCACACATACAAGCAATTACGGCGTATTACAAACAAACCCGATTCGCTGTATTGACAAACTGAGCGAATTTACTCATTTAAGACGTTTGATTAATGTTTTGAGACATCAATATTTCTTTATTTTTGTTTCTAATATTTACAAAATATAAATAGTTTCGACTTACTGGTTGTAGTATATGTTCCCTTTATTTAAACCCGCTGTTCTTTCGACATGTAATTATTGCACAATTTGCCATTTTTTAAATAATTTGCATGCAGCGACGCTTGGCACGAAAATTGGAAACGATTAATTGTGTTGACACTTATAGTCTAGAATAGAAGTCACATGTTAGTGGCTACACAGGCTGCGCCCACTCCCCATACTATTATGTATGTATTATAGTATTCTATGTATACCATAGCTGGACTGTCTCTTCTCTCTGGACTCGTTTGTCACTTCAGTTTTAAAAAAAACGAAAACCAAAATTACTAAAACAAAAGCTTGTTATTTTGAAAATATTGTTCTGCTCTAAATTGCAATCGACGCGAATTCATTCGGTTATTTTTGTCATGTTTCATCTGCGATCGTAACATTGAGGTTGAGTCAGCGGAAATAGGGGCGATGATGTAGCCCGGAAACTTTAATCTCCCGTGACTTGAAAGATATTGAGCTGCCGATTTCGAATTGAACGCGTTCTGTGCAGTGTCCATCCTTAAACTTTTGTTCATTTAGAGCTCATAAAAACCTTTAAAGTACCTTAGTATCATTCGCTTTAAAAAAGTTTATTCTTTATACGATTCCGCTTGAAGTAGAAAATTGATGGAAGATGGAGACTTTTCAAAAATATCTAGTTCAAAGAGTTCTTGACGGAACCAAAATTAAATAATGAAAGCTCACGGACTCTTATAGCTTGGCCATTTACAAATAATGGGAGAATTCGTTTCATATTTAAATTGTAAATTCGCTTGAAATTATATGCGTGGGCTATACTCGGAGTTTCTCCGCGTGATATACTTAGAAATGAGGATATCCGCAGTAGAACCAGAGTGACCGACATAGCCCAACGGATTAGTAAGCTGAAGTGGCAATGGGCCGGCCATATAGCTCGAAGAACCGACAACCGTTGTGGAAAAAAGGTTCTCGAGTGGCAGCCTCGTACCGGTAGGCGTAGTGTAGGGCGACCCCCACTAGATGGAGTGACGACCTGGTAAGACATGCAGGAAGTCGATGGATGCAGGTGGCTCAGGACCGTGCTTTGTGGCATTACTTGGGGGAGGCCTATGTTCAGCAGTGGACTTGTGAAGGGCTGTAATGATGATGATGAATAATGATATATACGTTGTAGAGCCATGCTGCAGTTTGTATTAGTAGTAAAGTTGTAGCACGAATGGGTCGACTCAACCGGGGAGGGACCATGCTCTCACAGAATACCAGCGTAAAATAGTGGCTTAATGCTGCTGTGTTTCGTATGGTGAGTGTAGAGAACCGGAGACCCTTTTTACTGGAAACGAGGCATTCCAACTTAGTCCTCACGGGTCACAACGCATCTGCCTTTTGATTCGTAATCGAGGATAGATGTAGATGTCTATGGCCTACAGCAACCACTTACCATCATGTGGACTGTGTGCTCGTTTGTCACCCTATCCTATAAAAAAATGTGAAATCAAATATCATCGTTGTCTATATCATCTTAAATGCTATAAAAATTTAATGCAGAAATATTCAGAAAACGTTTATTTTTCCCTTTAATTATTTTTAGCCATGTAGTGGCGGTGTAAGAATGTCCACAACTTGATATCGTCCCTTGGGTGATTTAATTATTTTTAGCCATGTAGTGGCGGTGTAAGAATATCCACAACTTGATATCGTCCCATGGGTGATTTAATTATTTTTAGCCATGTAGTGGCGGTGTAAGAATATCCACAACTTGCTATCGTCCCATGGGTGATTTAATTATTTTTAGCCATGTAGTGGTGGTGTAAGAATGTCCACAACTTGATATCGTCCCATGGGTGATTTAATTATTTTTAGCCATATAGTGGCGGTGTAAGAATATCCACAACTTGATATCGTCCCATGGGTGATTTAATTATTTTTAGCCATGTAGTGGCGGTGCAAGAATATCCACAACTTGATATCGTCCCATGGGTGATTTAATTATTTTTAGCCATGTAGTGGCGGTGTAAGAATGTCCACAACTTGATATCGTCCCTTGGGTGACGTAAGAGGCCACAGGAGAAAACTGTAACAGGACATGCCGCAGTAACAGCAGCGTCTTCCTGATAACAAATTAAAATTACAAAAAAACAGCGAATGCAAACCGACTTTACGCAACTATGGCAAAATTCCTCCTATGTTTAGCAGTGGACATTAAAATGCTGTATGTAAGGAATACATAAATTGTTTTGAGGTTTTTTTTGTGATCATTTTAGATTTGTATTCTAATAATATGGTTGTTATAAAAAATTAAATATTAAAATAAATACCATATAAACCAAATAAAGAGCCGTGGTAGCTCAGATGGTTAACGCTCGCTGTAAATTTCACAGTACGCGAGCAAACCGGGGTCGAACCCTGGCGGCACTAATGAAATTGTTAACTGAAATTTTAAGTGCTGATTTACCACGTTTTTGGCGGTGAAGAAAAACATCATGAGGAAACCTGCATATCTGAGAAATAAGAAAAGAAATATATTTTGAAAACATGCGAAATTCGCCAACACGCATTGGTGCAGTGCTGCGGACATTTTCTTGCCCTAAAAACCCCTCTCAGAAATAAGGATAGACCTGTGTTCAGCAGTGGGACGTATATAGGTTGTAACTTTTAACTGTAAACCACATAAATTTGAAAATTTCTAAGGGAATAAATAATCGTCATTACCATTACAGCCCTTCACAACTCCAGCCAAGTCCTCTTGTTAAGCACAGCCCTCCCCCAAGGAACACCCCGAAACACCAAAAGCCATAGACTTCCTGCATGTCTGCATTGTCTTACCCCCTTACTTCGCTTACCGGTACAAGATCAATGTCATTTGAGAACCTTTGTTTGTGATGGGCCTTTGTTTGTAACTTTGGTTCTACTGCGGATATCCTCTTTACGAATTCAATCATAGTTCCGGAGATCTTTGAATTACTAAACATTGATTTTAAGCACTATACCTAGATTTTTATACTTAGTGGAATTATTAAAAATACAAAGCTATGTTCTGTTTCTAATGTGAGATGTAGCTTCGCTTTCTGTTTCCAATAGACACGTTCTGCAAACAGTAAAAGTTAACTATGTCAAGGGGTCTCTTTGAATTCCGTTTGTTTTCTTACCGCAATAACTCGACTGTAGCCTTTTCTGAAATAGAGATACTTCCTTGTTGTGTTTTCCTAAGCTACCTTGTAATATATGAATTTGAAAGGAGAATGTATATTAAATTTCTTCTTTTTTATTTATAGTTAATTAAAGTATAAATTTTAACGACGACTATGTAACAGCGACCCTATGCTTAGCGACTGTTGTGGCGAAGCATAGGGTCGCTGCGGTGAGGACCGCGGGTTCTTATCCCGCATGGAACAATTATGTATAGTGTCTCCAAATAATTATTGGAGTTTTAGATGGTTCTCCTTTTGCAATTTATGTATGTAAACTTCCTACACGATGCAGCAAAAAACCAAGAACGTTTTTTGATCCGAATGAGTAAATAATACAGTCTATCAATTGTAAAATTTGGTGAGTATGTCATAGCATCCGTCTCTAGAGACGAGAGTGAACTTTAGAGTTTATGGAATTAATATGTTGTAAAAATGCGGTTACTTTGTCTGATGGTAAAATTGTAAAAGTGTCGTCTACGTACGTACGTACGTAGATGTACACGTACATTAAGAAGGGCTTTGTCCTCAAAGACCTCCATGAATATATCGGAGTCAATGGAAGATACAGGTGAGCCCATCATAACATCATCTTTGCGTGGTAGAGCCACGCTGCAGCCGTGTTATAGTTGTAGCATGAACGGGTTGGCTCGACCGAGGCAGGACCACGCTGTCACAGAATACCAGCGTAAAATAGCAGCGTAATGCTGCTGTGTTTTGTATGTTGAGTGTAGAGAAACGAAGATATTTTTTACTGGAATTGAGGCATTCCATCTTAATCTTCAAGGGTGACAACGAATTTGCATTTTGATCCTTTATTGAGGACAAATGTGGAAGTCTATGGGCCACAGTATCCACTTACCATCGGGTAGACTGTGTGCTCCTTTGGCACCCAATGCTATAAAAATCTTCTAGCTTGTAGAACTCTTCCTTCCACAATAGAAAGCCAGATGTAAGGTAAATTCATGAACGATTTTGGTCCATAAATACGTAATTTGTGATTCTACCTACATCCACCTTGAACTATGAATCAAAATTTAGATGCGTCACTTAGTTATAAAATACATGTCTCTACCAAGTACTTAAGTTCCTATTCCTATACTTCGTCGCTTAATTAAGGAAAAGGAATTTACATCCTATTATATTGTAACTTTCTTTAAGTAAGAAAAATGTAATTTAATTTAAATTTAAGTCTATATTTCATATAGCTGTTACAACAGAGTCAAACTCGAATTGCTTGCACACAATGTAAGTAGTACGGCAGGCGCTCACCAGCTGTCACAGCTTCTTGTGAACCGAAAGATAAAAACGAGAAGGTTTGTGGCAAATGTTTTTTTTAAGTATGTTCAGCGATTTCTCGGAATCAGCTGAATCGATTATAATGATTCAACTTTTAATTAAACAGTAATATATCAGCGGTCTTACATAGATTTTAAGAAAAATTTTCACGTTAAGGATGGAAAAATGGGGCTTATAGTTTTTGATTTAGCTATTTAGACGAAATTATAGTCATTACCTTAAACTTACGATATCTTTTCATTACAGCCTATAAAGGTTCATGCTGAACACAGACCTCCGTCATAGATTATCTCATATGAAGATTTTGCACAGTTGCCACGCTTGGCAAACGGGATGGTAGTCCCTTCAAAGAGGCAAGGATATAAACTTAAAAAAATTTAAAACAGACTTCATAAACAAAAAACAATTAAATAATTTCCACATTCTTAGGGCTTCAGAAGTCGGGGACTTAATTTCTTGATACTTTATATCTAAACAACGAAACTTTATGTCTAAAAAACGAACTTCATAAGCTGTCGGTTTTACGTTTTGTTTACATTCAGTTTTATAACAAAATTCGTTTATTAAGAATCTCGGTTAAATTAAACCCAAAGAAAACGTTTTATCCGGTACGGTCGCGTTTCGAATTTCATTGCTTTCATCACAGTTTACAAAAGGCGTAATCAAGGAAAAATGCAAATGCGTTCCGACCTGCGTTTCGGAGATTTTGTTAACCCACCGCACGGCGTCAATTAATTTCGAATTCAATTTTGAAAAGGACCATTGTGTGTACATTTTGTGTTTTTTTTAGGCTGAATCTAAAATATTTGTTTCCTTTAACCATAAGTTTTTATTTTTTTACAATAAAAACAATATAAGCTACAGTAATTAATTTATCACACAAAAAATTATAATAATTCTTAATTCACATTGAAAAATGAGTATATAGGCCTTGTACACTAAGTAACCAATAAAGGGGGTGATAGTTACAAAATAGTATGGTGATATTAATGAAATAGTATGGACCACTTTACGGACGAGTTCATCCCTGTCAGCCTATATGTTCGTATCATCTGTGAGACTCATTCACTTTCTTCTTAACTCTTGGTCTGGTACTCCGTTGTGGTTGGATTTTATTAACTTATATTTTTATTGGGTATAATCTTCGATTATAACTTTTTCACTTATTGGTAGGTCTCTTCTACCTTACAGTACAGTCAGTTACAGTCAATATATGTAGTTACTGAACACTTTAGTAACGTTCATATGTGTTTATATATTTATTTATTTAGAATGTATTATATAAAATACTTTGATAAAATGTAATCATTTTCATTTCCTCCCAGTCAGTATTCACGCCGGCTACTATTCGAACCCAGGATCAGGTGTCAAGCGATTCAGGTGCTTTAAGCCACATGAAATTCACATACGTGATAAACGAATCAATTATTAACGCTCGCTCGCGGTGCCTCGAGGCAATCTTGGCAACTCACACATCGGAAGGAAATGATTAATAACGCAATTCAGTACGCCTTGGTCCTTAATCGTGAAACTTCGCGCACTTTTGTAATTTGTTCCTGTTCCTTTATGAAAGATTTTTATTACCTATGTACGTTCTTGTTATTAAATTTTAAACGACTGCGTGGTTTCATAGGTTGTCAGAATACCTGAATCGACCGGTCGATATTTCAATTTATAAGTAGCTAGCGAAACGCCCCCGCCTTCACAATTATTTCTCTTCCTCGACAACAGCGCCACCTACGGCTTCAACTGAACTAAGAACCATCCAGGTAATCCAATAAATACTCTGTAAAATTTCATCAGAATGGGTTAAGCCGTTTAAGAGAATTATTAAGAAGACACACACACCAGAATTTATTATTTAGGAGATTTTATTAAGAAATTAGACATTTGTCATTCATTCATTTCTATTGAACCTATCATTCAAGTTTTATTTGTCTTACGAACCGGGTAATTCGGGCCAATCATTCAAATGGATCATTTCGAGTCTCAGTACTCTGTGACCTGTGAGACCCGCTCCATAATGTCAGTTGCCGGAGATCACAATACTCTTTGGTCGTGGTAACGTTAAAAAAATGTAATTACAATCGTCAATACTTTGATGCGACCCGGGTCAAATGAACGAATCATTCACGATTGACACATGCCTATTAGAAATAATACTTGTGTGTAGGTACTATTATGAAACAATGTAACTAAAATATTAAAGGATGTCCTTCATATAAAGAGTTCACGTGTCTTCTTGGAATGTAAAAATAATATTTAGTTAGTTCAGTAATATCATATTATATTTTTAGAATTCACGTGAAAACACCTAACACGAACCCTACCTACATATGTACCTACTTCATAATTACTATAATATATAAGTCTCATTCAATCCAATAAACGAGAGAGTTATAAAACTGCATTAGTGTTAATTACTCGCCTTAATCCCCACGCCGTAACTAATACACTGATCAATTTAGTAATACAAAGACGAGGTACATCAAAATCTTCATCCTCTACTTTTCCACCTTCACAGATTGAATTTTTTCTATAGATTTACAAGGGACCATCTCTAAATAAAATAATGAACTTGCCACGTGCGTGTCGTTCCACGTGTAAAGGTAAGGTTCCGTAGTTGCCCGATACTATACGTGAACTTGGAAAGAGCCTTCTTAATAATATGAGCGTATTAAGTGATCCCGGAGTTTGTCCAATAGGATGGTAGGTGGGACATTTTCCATTCGGCACAGAAAACGACTTGACCGATTTTGCTCAAAATTTAATGGGATCTAAGATACATAATTATGCGTTAAATGAAACTGGCCCCATGTCAATATCACTCTATTCTCGAGATACACGAGGCGAAAATAACATACATACATACATACGTACATGAGCACACACGGACATCCTCTGAAAAACCATACTATTCGACTCTAAACACCTTGAAACGTGGAGATATATTAAAATTATAATACAATAGCTCCCCACAGGAAAGTGCAAAATTATAAAATATTTCGATTTTGAAAATAATACAATCAAAATCAAATCATTACAATGAAAAGCCCGTATAAAAATGGTCATAGTAACCTATCCATCTATAAGTCCCCGGCAGTGCAACCCTAAGATATACTATGGCCCTAACGAACCTTCGCGTAAACCACCACTGCCCCAAACTATCCTAAATGTAGCCCGCCTCGACCAAGAGTACCATAATTAAACCTGTAGGCGTAAAATGACTACTAACTAAAAAAAGGATAAAGTGATATGTCAGGATTGGTCTCGTGGCTATTTATTGATCCTTTGTGCATCAATAGCCAAGATGTTTGATGTTATGCTTACCCCGCAAAGGAAAACGTAAAGCTATAGTAGTAAGTATAGGTCGTTTTGTTCAAAAACATATATTACTATTTAAAATAACATTAACAAATTATAATACATCTAGTTTTAGGTAATTTTCAATAAAATGGTAATGAGTTTTTACTAATCCAAGTGCATTTTATTTGTCGATTATTACTCGTTAACTTGTTAAGCATAATAAGCTGTGATCATTTTCCTTTTAACTTCATTATTTATATTATTATCGTGCATACTTTTTACATTTCCAAAAACGGCGGTTTAGTTGGTATAGGGGGAGAATATATATGTCTCCAATAATATACCACTTTAAGATAAATATTTCGCAAACGGACCCTTAAAACGAAAAAATGTTGTTGCAAACCCCCAACATCTTTAAAAGACCTATCCAAAGACATCCTACGTGATGGAATAAACGGGCAAAAAAATTACTTGCTTGGGAGGTAGGTACCCAAAATAAAAATGTTTTTCAAGATTCGATTTCATAATTTTGTGCGTGTTATTAATATCTATAATTATTCCAAATTACGCCTTTGTGTAATTTGGTATAGTTATGTTGAGTCTCTAAGTAAACCCGCGAGCGTACGGGTGGACGAATGGGCATTGTGAACCAACAAACAAATGAACAAAATGAGGTAATATGACACCTGTTGGTCAGTCGCTACTACCATCCATGCAGCCTAAATCACACAAAGACTACAGATGCCTAATCACCTCTGAGGATTATTAAGAAATGCCTCACAGCGTGTGTCTTTAAAACGGAGTGCTTCCACGTAGTGAACTGACATTAGGGCTACTCAAATTTGTTATATGTTGAAAAATTGACGAGTTTTTGGCTTTATACTTCAATCTGGTTTGTTATTATGTGGTGTCGGATAGTAGCTGCAGGCGGGTCATATTATCCGGGAAGGAACGATACTCGCACTGAATACTTAGCGTAAAATAGTAGCTTAATGCTGCTGTGTTTCGTATGTTGAGTGTAGAGAACCGGAGACACTTTTTACTGGAAATTAGGCAGTCCATCTTAGTCCTCACGGGTGACTACGAATCTGCATTTTGCTTCTTTATCGAGGATAAATGTAGATCTATGGACCACAGCATCCACTTACCATCATGTAGACTGTGTGCTCGTTTGTACCCTTTATTCTATAAAAACATAATGCTGCTTTATTTCGTATGGTGAGTGTAGACAACTTGAGACAATTTGAAAGTGTAATGAGGCGTTTAATTTTAGTTCTCATGGTCAACTTATTTTAATCAAGCAACTGCATCTACTTACTATCAATTGGACTGTGTGCGTGTTTATCACCGATAGTTCTTTGAAATAAGTAAACAAACTCAAATAAATTACTGCAGGAGATAAGTAACAGCGTCTTCCTAATAACGAATAAAAATAAAACGTGCGGTTGAAAAACCGCTTGCGAAGCGTGGCAGCTATGGCAAAATTATAAACTCTTATGTGGCAATTTTTGGGGTAAACCTATGTTCAGCAGTGAACTTTAATAGGCTGTAACGGTAAATTACTGCAACAATAACGTTATCGTAAGAAAAAAATAATATAAATTGGAGTATATAACACAAAGCAAATACTTCTCTTTATGATACTTGTGAGACGCTAGTGCGCAGACTGTTATTTCATTCCGATTTAAACTACTATGAAGCATTTTCAGCAAAATGCGACCGCCCTGAGCCGTACCCTTCTTATAATCTAAATAATCAGGTCCGCATAAAGTGTAAAGGCATATGGGGATCAACTGCAGAGCCCCCAGTCAGTTCTTTATTATTTAGTAGCCTATGTTCCAAAATGTCAATATGCAGTCCCATTTATGTTTATACAATTAAGGGCTGAAATTTCAATCTTCAGATAAAAGTTACCCATCAAATAAATTACAGCCTGATTGAATATAAAAGTCAAACATTTTTTATAGAATAAGTGTGACGACAAACGAGTGTACAGTCCACCTGCTTGTAAGTGGATACTGTGGCTCATAGACATCTACATAAATCCTCGATGAAGAATCAAAATGCAGATGTTTTGCCTGAGGGCTAAGATGAAATGACTGATTCCCGGTAAAAGAAGTATCAAGTTCTCTTCATTTACCATACAAAGCACAAGCAGCATTAAGCTGTTATTTGACGCTGGTATTCTGTGAGGGAACGGTCTTTTCCCGGTCGAGGCGACCAATCGTTCTACAACTATAATATAGCTGCAGCATGACTCTACCAAGTAAAAATACAGTACGTATTCATACAATTACACTGAGTTTTAATTGTAGCATTTTAGTCTACGATTAAATTCATCTGAGGAAAAAAATCGCCTCTATTTATTTTTCGAATTAATTTACATAAGTGGTGCTGGGACTAGTGGTGACGGAGTTAGTGCATGCAATTGAGGGAGGGCGGGAGGTGCTCTTCAATCCAGGTAAGACACATCATTGTATTTATTTAGCGGAAGGTTGCAAAGAAATTTATATTTACTATTTTTTATTATAATGGATTTCCGCAAAGTAACGCCTGATTCTATCAATTAATTTACATAACGTTTATTTTTTTAAAAGCCTACTATAATAAATATTTGCTCTTAAATGTTTAAAGGTTTATGGTTATTTTTTCTATTCACTTTTTTATTGACAAAAGTCCCTCACACTTTTTGTGTCATGGGACAACCCCCATGGTCTAAGACGGTCTAGAATTAATATGTTATAATGGCCAGGTATCAGATATACCTCAAAACTTGAAAACGAGATTATACAAGCAGTGCATGTTGTCACCGATGACTTATGGATCTGAGAGGTGGTCCTTCACTGCTGGACGTATGGGGAAGCTCAATGTCACTCAGTAAGCTATGAAGGCTGTGCTCGGAGTTTCTCAGCGTGTTAAACTTAGAAATAGGGATATCCGCAATAGAACTAGTACTCCGTAAAATTCCCTTAAGGTTGGAAAAACGAAATTTTTAACGTTACTGTTTGTACGGCATTGCATTGAGCTTATTGATATTGCTAAGTCAACTCAGAGGGGTCAAAATTAAACTTTCAATAAAAAGTAAGAACTGGCTACAAAGAATTAAAAAGAATATAATTCTGATGTCGGATGTTTTTTTTCTGATTTCTTTGTTAGTTAATATCGCTAAGTCAACTTAGAAGGGTCGAAATTAAAATTTGAATAAAGTAAGGACCGACTTCAAGGAATTATAAATAATATAATTCTGATGTCGGTGGTTTTATTTCCTTGATAAACTTTGTCTGAGTAACGACTTCTGAAGCTATTATGTGAAAATTATTCTATTCTTTTCATTCATTTGAAGTCGGTTTTTCTTTTTGTCTTCGTCTCTCGCCCATGCATTCAGCCAACTCATTTTTATCATTGTGTCTCCCTTTTCCTTTTCTCCCCCTACGTTTTTTACTTAATTGTAGAGGGTAATGTGTTTTTTAGTCTATGTATTTGTATGGTTGTTCCCTACTAGCGCTATAGAGATCAAACGAATTGGCCTATTTAGATGATTCTTACGTCAATCGATTTGTCTTATGAGTGTCACTAGAGACATGATAATAATCAAAATTAGATATTGATATTAAATTAGTACAACAAAGCAACTGAGAATCTGAGAGTTTCCGAATCGTTATTCGTCACTTGTGGATCGTATGTAGCGACTGTGCACAAAAGATACATTAATATGTACTTGGTATATATACTTGGTATGTACTTGGTAGACGCCGCAACTATATTACGTTTGTAGCGAACAGGACGCTCTCACAGATTGCCAGCTTAAAATAACAGCTTAATGCTGCTGTATTTGATATGATGACTGTAGAGAACCGGAGACACTTTTTACTGGAAACGAGGTTTCCTTAGTCCGCAAAAGAGAGAACGCTCCTGCATTTTGATTCTTAATCGAGAATTTATTTTTATAGAATAAGGGTGACAAACGAGCACACAGTCCACTCGATTGTAAGTAGATGCTGTGGCCGATAGACATCTACATTTATCCTCGATTAAGAATTAAAACTCACATGCGTTGTCATCCCTGACAACTGAGATGGAATGCCTCGTTTTCATTAAAAAGGGCCTCCGGATCTCTACACTCACAACACGAAACACAGCAGTATTAAGCTGTTTTTTTACGCTGATGTTCTAGAGACCGTGGTCTTTCCTCGGTCGAGTCGACTCTTTTGTGCTACAACCATAATATTTTTTTTATAGAAGAGGGGGCAAACGGACATACGGTTCACCTGATGTTAAGTGACTACCGCAGCCCATGACCAACCGCAACAGGGGTATTAGCTCTTAAGTATAGGAGTAAGCCCTTTATATATATATATATATATATATATATATATATATATATATATATATATTTGTATAGCTGCAGCGTGGCTCTACTACGTATAAAATAAATGAATACATGTAGATATCCATGGGCCACAGCATCCACCATAACAGTGTGCTCGTTTGTCACTTTATTCTACATACACAAGATTTATCGGTCGACAGATGACAGTATAAATATTTTTTTATTTATTTTACCAGATAGTATATAGTAGATAGACACGCTAGACTAGACATGAATGTGGGTAGATAACTAACAAACTATAAAAATGAACTAGGTCTTCAATTCTTGTTCACGAGTTTAGTCATTCGTTGCGTTTTAATCTAGTTCACTGAACTTTTTAGTTTCACATTCTTTAACTCTTTCTTGTTCATCGCTTCGGAAATGTCATTAAGTAAAAGTAATCCTATTATTAAGTAAAAGTAAATCCTGCTATTGAGTAAAAATAATCTAAGTCGACGCCTTTGTGCCTATCGAGTATGAAAGAAATTTATGACTATAAAACAACATAAAACATAACATACATATATCTTCACGGCTATCACCCCGAGGGATAGATAGAGACTAAAGACTTCCATTTGGCACCATTCTGACCTACCTCTCCCGCCTCCTTTACATCTATATACCTACGAATATGTATTGATGGGTTGTCTTCAATTGACAATGTAATCGAATGGAATGACAGATGTTTGCAACTTACTTCACTCCTTAGCTGTATGCATACACACTATACGTATCATCCTGGCTTAGTACCACACTGTTCGATTTGTCAATCTGTTTACTTCAAAACTTATCTTCAAAACTGCCAAGGCAGGCAAGTTAAGGTGATATATTGAAGATTTCGTGAAGAGTGTGTAACAGGAAGCCGGAAAAGCACACGATATTTGATTTGACCAATGAGCGCGCGCGAATGGTAGGAAAATGTGCTGTTATGTGAACTATTTTATATGTGTAAACATTAAATGTATTTACTAATGATAATAAGTGTACGATAAAAGTGAAGATCATTGATAAACAATTTCAGTGATTAAAAATTAATTTTTATTTGAAATAATATTTCAGTATTTAGCTTTCTTAAATTTTGAGGTTAATATGTCGCTGCTCAATTTATTTGTTCTATTTTGAATTAAAAAAAATAAATAGCTTTTTTCAGGATATCATGTTAGTGTTGCTTATTACCAAGGTGAGATGTCAGATGGTACACATTACATGCGACAACTGTAAGGCTCGCTCGTTTTTTAATTTCTAAACCATAGTTATATTCCTTATTTTCTTTTTTTCTGTATTTTCATCTGTAACTCCTCTGTATATCCTCTGTATCAACTGTGCTACTTACCTAGATTGATGTAAAAGGCGATTATTGGGATATTGGGTATGTTTTTTTTTTCAATGTTCGTGACTCGTTTTACAATTATCCATCTAAATCGCTGTTTTTTACTTAGCTTGGCCTGAGTAGCTCACCGCATACTCCATCAAGGATTACAAGCGTGAAGTTACTAACTCCTTAAAACGTAACTCTTTAAAAAATATTACGAGAGAATGTTTTTGACAATATCTCACATTAACACCCGGGCTGTATAGAAATATTTTTATAGCTGTTAAAATAAAAAAATAACACTCAGGGAAATCCACAACCCAAAAAGTGTACAAACATTCTATTGTGTATTTCTTACATTTAATGTCATCAAACATCCCTTACATTAATTGTATAAATAAAGAACACGTGGATAAAATTTATCCGTGTTTTTATCGCTAACATTAACTTGAGATCCCATTCTACGGAAGTACGATAAAAGTTACCTGGTTAGTAGTATTAAGTGTGCTATTTCTGCTTGTTTTCCCGTTATAATGTGCCAATTTGAGATCCTTTATGAGCAAAACGAGAAATAATCCTAGAATCTTAACCAAAGAATCAAATAAATTTATACTTGATATCGTGTAGTAGCGATGTAGGAATATTCACTTTCCGTGTCTTCCAGTGAGGTCGTAGAAGCGACAGAAGTAAACAAATCAGTTAATGAGAAAAAGAGGTAGTTGCCAACTTATTATTAGGCAATCTATTATCTAATCCATATGTGGAGGCCTATATTTAGCACTGGACTTTGATAGACAGTTACGACACAATAAAGCGAAAAAATTTATTGTTCGGAAATTGTAATATTTGATTGCGTTTAGTTTAACTTTAGGAACGTGATTTTTGGCATTCTTTAGAGGAGGCCTATATTCAGCAGTTCAGGACTTGTGGAGGGTTGTAATGATGACGATGATGATGATAAATTTAATTTCCGTAGGAGCTATGATAGCTCGACTTTCGAGGTGCTAAGTGGTTGCCGTAAATTTTTAGACACCCGCTAGTGCCGAGTGCTGATTTACCACTTTTTACGTAGAATAGCGGTGATAAACGAGTATACAATCAACCTCATAGTAAGTGGATGCTGCGGTCCATAGATATCTGCATAACCCTTAAGATTTAAAAATGCAGATGCGTTCTCACCCCTGAAGACTGAGATGTAATGCCTCGTTTTCAGTACAAAGCCTTTTCGGTTCTCTACACTCACCATAGCATTAAGCTCAAATTTATGCTGGTGTTCTCTGAAAGCGAGGATAAATGTAGATGTCTATGGGCCACAACATCCGCTTACCGTCAGGTGGACTGTGTGCTCGTTTGTAACCCTTATTCTTTAAAAAAAAACCTAGCCAAATAGACATAAATTAACATTTTAATGAATATATTTGTATTTAAGGATTTCTAAATGTTGCAAACCAATAATTACTGCCAGATTGAATGACTGGGATGTGAAATTTGTGTTAATTCAAATGTTATTTTTTTAATAGTTTAGTAGATATATTTTGCATATAACGTTTTTATGTTTTAAAGTGAAATACAGCTACTTTATATGCAAAGCTTAAAATGCCATGAATTATGAGTACGGTTGAACTTACATCAAGAGACGACTACTAGATAAGAAATCAAATTATTATATATAAATCATTGAGTACATAAAATCAAATTATAATTGGGCTAAGTCAAAGTTCACTTTATAAGTAAAACTAATCTGGATACAGTTAAAGTAGCCTCCGAAGTTGATCTGCGACCCGGGATTGATTAATAAAACAACACAGGTTCGAATTTAGATTGGGAAACTTTGCTTCCTGCAAAGCTTCTTCAGCGATGTCTATGTCCATCACAATAATGCTTGTTAGCTTGTTAGTGCTAATTACAGGCTGTGAGGCATTCAATCTTTCAAGACCCCAGAGGTGACAACGCTACATATGCGTTTGGAGTGTTAAGCAGGAACCTTAAAAGAATACACGAGCATTCTATTCATTATAAGCATTCCTTTATAGACATAATGCATAATTTATTTTCAAACTTTATTGGGCGGGTAAACTTCTAACGGTAATTAACACTAAGTTCGACCAATGACCTACAAAGTTAAGTTTAAATAAATTTAAACCGATCAAGAGGATTAAAAAGACATTATCCGAGTCTTGTGCGATCAATTATTCCCACAGAAATAAAACTAAGATTGAAAGTGATTCTTTCACGAACTGCAAATTTATAGAAGTCTTTGAAATCGAAGAATGTTTACAATTCGACTGTGTTTAGAGGAAAATAATTCCTTAGCTTTTCTGTATGTGTTAATCATCCGAATTCCTGCAACCCCAAAGGTCACACTGTGTACAGGAAATAGACCGATACTAAACGGTGAATCTCACCATTATCCTTCACAGTTGGCTACCGGGGGCAAATATTTGTTACAGAGAGCATAAGGGATCTGTAACAGCAAGTACCTAGCCGCCGAGCTTCAGCTCGTTAAGCAGGCACGACAACGAGATTCAGGTCCAACGCCTACGTCACAGTGACCGATTGAAGCTGGCCACAGACGAGCGTGTGCCTGCTGTACTACCATATGTCAGAGGTGTCACAGACAAGATTGGCTACACCTGGAAGCAAGCTTCTATTAAACCATTCTACAAGCCGCCGAAAAAGATAAGTCAGTGCTTACCATCGGTCAAGTTTAATCCCTAAAAATGCTAGAGTGTACAAGCTTGCTTTTAAATGTGATTTCTTTAATATTGAGCAAACAAAAAGGTCATATATATATAATATATATATATATATATATATATATATATATATATATATATATATATATAATCGGAATCTCGGTAAGTGCTCCAACGATTTTCATAAAATTTAATATCCAGGGAGTTGGGGGACAATAAATCGATCTAGCTAGGATTTACTTTTAGAAAATGTCTTTTTGTCCGTGTTTCAGGCAATGAAAACTGCTATAAGGTAAATTAAAGATAGAAAGAGATAGAAGGTAAATTTTGACACTGTGTTAATGATCGTAATAGCTCAAGAGGATTTCGAGCGGTCGCGAAATCGTAATGCCTTGGTTCGCATCCTGACTTCGGTCCGACTTTTTTCCTTTATTTTTCTCAAGTTCCCTTCTTTTGTGAGAAAATCTATTATTTCGAGTCCTTTTTTGTATTTTTTAAAAATACGAAAATTTTAATTAAACTAATTGCACTCATGATTTTTTATTCAAATAACCAGTTCAGTTTTTTTCTATTATGTCAATAAGATCAAAAAATATTATTCATGTTTCATTAGTATGTAATTTGTATCTAAATGTAATTTCAAAAAAAAAACTGGTCATCCAGGTACTGCGTTATAGAACATACAGCTAACGTAAAACACAAACGCTCCGAGATGTCTGCAGTTTGTGATAACATGGCCCCCGCCATTACATCAGATCAGAAATCCTCGCTAAAGTGCATCGATTCCTACCGAGACTGACGCGTTAGGCTACTGAGATAAAAAAAATATCCTAATTTCAATAGGGAAGGAGGCTGGGTATTACTCTGCTCGGGATTCAGTAATTAATAAAATTTAAATGAATCCCAAGCATACCACTGCAAAATTTTAGAACACAGTAAGTTCATTCTATATGGATCGAACCAAAAGTAATAATTAAAAAACTGAAGGTTCGGATCAAAAATTAATATTTTAAAACTGAAGGTAGCCGGGCTAACTATGACATTGGGAAGTCAAACATCTCAGTCGCCCCCGTAACTATGGGTGCTATAAAGCACCCGGACTGCCTCGTTGGTCTAATGGTTGTAGTAGTGCGACTGCTGATCATGAGGTCCTGGGTTCGAATCCCGGGTCGGCCAAAAAAATCAATTATTGAGTCTTTCTGTCAAGAAATTCTCAGTAGCTGCCCGGAGTCAGAAAGTTGGCGTTGTCTCAACCCCGTGCCTCGGAAAGTACGTAAAGCCGTTGGTTCTGCGCCTGATCTCTCTCCCGGTCGTGTCGGTTTACCGTCCCATCAGATTAGGAGAGTGAGGGAATAGAGAGTGTACCTGTGCTTGCGCATACACTTGGGCACTATAATCCTGTCCTGCACCAATGGCTAGTCTCCGTAGAGGCAGGCCGCCGTGACCGAAATTCGGTCTGGAGGACATTATTAAAGCACCCGAAACGTCGAGAATTAAAAATAAGTTAATTAAACACGATAAAATTCGTATAAGTGGTTGTATTCAATTAAATTAATAAAATCCCAAAAAGCAGTTTTATTCAATTACTCATATTTAGGATATATATGTTGGTGCCTGCCTTGTTGGGCTAATGGTCGTAAACACAATTGCTGATCAGTGGGTCCCGGGTTCGAATCCCGGGTCGGGCCAAAAACCAGTTATTGGGCTTTTCTGTCGAGAAATTCTTATTAACAGCCCGGAGTTAGGAAGTTGGCGATGTGTCATTCCCATTTTCCATTCGGAAAGCACGTGTAGTTCAGTATAATTCTTTAAACTTACCATACGAAACTCAACAACGCTGAGTGGCTATTTTACACTGGTATTCCGTCAGAGCGCGGTCTTTTCCCGGTCGAGCAGACCGACGTGCTACAGCCATATTAATGTAGCTGCAGCGTGGATCAACCAGGTATCTGGCTCCGCGATGGCAAATCCTTCCAAGTGTGAAAATTACGACAAATTCTTCATACAATAGGACACTTCTATATCCAGTTGATATATACTTTAGACTTGTTGGACTTTTACGGGATTTTTACTGGACTGTTAAGCGCTGATAAAAAAGGTAGGAAAAGAAAAACATGTATTTAATTTTACTCCATGCCATTTACTCATTATTGTGAACGTCAACCATGTTTCTTTTTCTACAACTGAAGAAACACAATAATAAAACTGGATTTTCTTAGTAATTTCATTTCACTTCCGCCGTTCCCGCCTTCGAAGATAGAGAGTATCGTTGTTTTTAATAATTGAATCTCACCAGCAACGACTTCGCATTTTTCTTTTACCGTTGTTTACATTTAAAGAAAATAAGGTTTTGTTGTACTTTGATAGATTTATTTGATGAATAAATAAGAAAAACTGAAGGATCGGACCAAAAACAAATATAACTATTTTATTATTGTAAATAATTAAAAATAAAAAATGTCATTTATTTATTAAATTATTTTCCATCAGCTTATCCAAAGTGCACGATTAGGCACTAGGGGCAACTTTTGTCACAAATGCAATTTTAACTGCAGTATTTTTATTGCTTGTAGTTGTTTTCTTGTCTCTTACAACATCCATTGAATTGACGTCTATATGAATATATTTATAAATATGATAAAATGATGGAGATGCATGTGGTAGAGCCACGCTTCAGCTATATTATGGTTGTAGTACGAATCGGTCGACTCGACTGGGGAAGAACCACGCACTAACAGAATACCAGCGTAAAATAGCAGTTTAATACTGCTTTGCTTCGTATGGTGAGTGTAGAGATCCGGATACCCTTTTGTACTGGAAACTAGGCATTCCATCTTAGTCCTCAGGGGTGACAACGCATCTGCGTTTCGATTTTAATCGAGGATAAATGTAGACTTCTATGTGCCACAACATCCACTTACCATCAGGTGAACTGTGTGCCCGTTTGTCACCCTTTTTCTATAAAAAAAAAGAATCTGAATGACAGTTTGAGTATTGTGTGATAAGATAATAGTGAGGTTTTGCAAGATGATGTGCTGAACAGAATTAAGAAAGGAATCAAAAAATAAATAAAAAAGTTAGGGGGGACAAAGCAAACCTGTGCTGCAGAAGTGTAAAGGGACGACTCCGACGGAATTTTATCGACGAAATTGACGGTATATAGAAGATGGGCCAAATTAAGCGTACAGTTAACCAACGAGCATGTATGCGTAGGCATATGGATATAAAGGAAATGAAAGAGGTGTGTCAGGATGGTGCCAAGTTGAAGTCCATATTTTCTGTCTACCCCTCTGGTAACAGGCGTTAATGTTTATGTATGAAATATATGTATTGTATTATCGGCAATATAAATCTGTAAATGTGTATTTCATTGTGTTTTGTAACTATTATATTTGAATAACTGATTGTTGCCAAAATAAAGAGTAAAAAGTAAGAAAAATCTCTTATGCATTTTGTTATTCCTTAACGCCTAATTTTATTATAAAGTAAGTTACAGCCATTATACGTCCCTGTCTTTCGCACAGACTTTCATTTTTGAGAGGTTTTCAGGCCAAGGAAGTGTCCACCGCACTAATCCAATCTGTGTTGGCAGAGTTCACATGCCTTCGAAATACATTTTTTTATTTTTTAGACATGCAGGATTCCTTACGATATTTTCTTTTACCATCGAGCATATTATACTAAATTAGCACTTAAAATTGCAATTAACAATTTCATTGGTGCCGGCAAAGATGAAAACCTGATTGAACGTGTACTTTGAAATTTACAGTGAGTGTTTCATTTTTTTATTATAAGCCCCTCAGATTCAGATCTTCTTAATTTTAAATAATAAAAATCTTATTTTACCCCAAACTCACAACTGGCCAAAGTTTGATTACATTACGAATAAAAGAGAATTCAATGTCCTCCAGACCGAATTTGGGTCACGGCGGCTAGTCTCAATGGAGACATCGAAACAGGGCAGAATTATAGTTTACAAATGAATGCACAAGCACAGGTGCACTCTCTATCCCCTCACTCTCATAGTTCAATGGAACAAAATTTCTAAAAAAAATCTAAAAAATCACACCGATATTGTTCTCGAAATATACACAAACTAGCGTTCTCTGTCTATAGAACTGACGTAGGAAAAAAAAAGAATTAAATTTAAGAGTGTGCAACTCTACAACAAGCTGTTTAATGATATGAAAGAATGTAGCACTTTTGCATTATTCAAAAGAAGCCTATTAAATTACCTAATTTCTACTTGGTTTGGATCGCAATTTTTTTAAACTTATTAATTGTTAAGTGTTAACTATTTATCATTGTAAAGCAAACTGTATATTATTCTTACGTGATAAATAATAATAATAATAAAGCTCTATATCACGCATCATACGTCCTGACCATCTTCACTTCTGTTAATCGAATCGTTTGAGTGATTTTTTTAAAAGAATAAGTATGACAAACGAGCACACAGTCCACCTGATGGTAAATGGATGCTGTGGCCCATAAACATCTACATTTATCTTCAATTATTCAGATGGAATGCCTCGTTTCCAGTAAAAAGGGCTCGTTCTCTACCTCACTCACGTAACACACACATTAACTGCAATTTCACCTTCTAACGTGGTCCCCCCGGTCCCTTCGTCTGCACCACAATATAGCTGTAGCTTGGTCGGTAAGTTTGTTAAATTCCTTAGGTCATAATCCTGCCTTTCATAGCCAGTCATACTCCTCTCCGTTGCCTTCTGTGATGCTAATTTTCTCCCAATGCCTTTGGCACAAATGCATGTGATAAATAAATGTCTTTAACTTAAACTGTAATCGGAACGGATATTTCTCTGGGGTTACCCACGTTAAATACTTACAACAATTATTACGGATGTAATGGATTCTTTTACGCCACCATCGCAATAAACTTTCTAATTTGGAATGCTTGATTAAAATCTTGTAGAAAAAACTAACAAAACTTCTTAAAGTAATACACACTCAATTCCTCGTTTGAGTTGCAGATTTATTGACTCAAATCATCTTGAAACTTCGTACCAAGTATAAACTTAATTTATTGAGTAATAAAACTGCTTGAGTCTTCCGTTTGCAAAGTTTTATAATTTAGTAATAAGATATAGGTTATGAACAGACTAAAGAATCTTGTTATTTTTATGACTAAAAAAAGAGAAGCTTGTCAATTCGAATGTATGTTTTTTTTTTCTATATATTGCTTATAACTAGCCAGTGTTTGACCACAATCTTGCTTTTTGGTAAGAGGTGATAAGGCACTAGAGGGTAAATCACAAATTCAAAGCGTAATAAAAGCCTAATTCCTCTTGTCTTTTGGAGCCCAGATTTTGTTCGGACGAAATGACAGACGCGTGTAAATTATTCCACTCCCTTGCTGTACGTATTACTAAAGACGAAGCAAACTGTTTGGTTCTAATGTTTTGCGACATGTTCGTCAATTGTGAAGCGCCTTTAGCAACTTTTTTTTGAATAAGCTGTATTTTAGCGTTCGTCTCACATAAATTTGAAGAAAACATTACACTCCTAAGCGTCTGAGAAAAAAAATTCTAAGACGACATTCTAGTTATAACTTCGGCTTGTATTGTAATCCTTATACCACTCAAAAGGGTCAAAATTAAAATTCAACTTTTATAATTCTCATTTTTTGACTTACCTTACCTTTATACCATGTAGTGGCAGTTTAAGACTATCCACTACCACACATCATCCCGTGGGTGTCGTAAGAGGCGGCAGAGGAAACAAATCAGGGGATGCGTAGCAGCGTGTTCCTAATAACGACTAAAAATAAAAATAAACTTTTTTATATAGAATAAGGGGGGCAAACGAGCACACAGTTCACCTGATAGTACACTGTAGCCAATAGACATCTACATGTATCTTTGATATAGAACTGCAATGCAGATGCGTTGTCACCTCTGAGAACTAAGACAGGATGCCTCATTTCCAGTAAAAATTGTCTCCGGTTCTCTACACTCACCATACGAAACACAGCAGCATTAAGCTCTTATTTTATGCTGGTATTCTGTGAGTCTGGCCGCTATTCTGTGAGTCGGCTCGACCGGGGAAAGACATCCGTGCTACAACTATTATATAGCAAATATGGCAAATATTTCCTCTAGGCAATGTATGGGGGGAGCCGACGTTCAGCAGTGCCTTTAATAATCTGTAAACTACTTGTGACATAAATAATGATCACCAAATTTTTTTAATAGAATAAGGGTGACAAACGTGCACACAGTCCACTAGACGGTAAGTAGATGATGTGGCCCATAGACATCTACATTTATCCTCGATTCAATCAAAGAATCAAAACGCAGATGCGTTGTCAGCCCTGAGGGCTAAGATGGAATGCCTCGTTACCAGTATAAAAGCGTTTCCGAATCTCTACACTCACCATACGAAACACAGCAGTATGAGGCTGCTATTTTTCGCTGGTATTATATGAGTGCGTGGTCTTTCCCGAGTCGAACTGACCCATTCGTGCTACAACCATAATATAGCTGCAGCGTGGCTCTACCACGTAAAAGGCAATTATGTAAATAACAAAAAAGATATGTAGAAACCCCACTAGATGTAGTGACGACCTGGTAATACATGCAGAAAGTCAATGGATGCAGGTGACTTAGGATCGTGCTTTGTGGCATTCCTTGTGGCAGGCCTATGTTCAAGCAGTGGACTTGTAACACAAGAAGAATAAGGGCTGTAATGATGATGATGATGGATTAGTAAAACAGTTCGCGTCGTATAAAAAGAAATTGTCAGAGGCAAAGTCGATGGTATATGATGAGTTCGCAAAAGGGATGGCAATATTATGTTATATTCTCCCTGATAACAAGTTATATAACTGATTCAGGCGCAACTTTGCGAAAATGCTATATATACAATTTTTGTCCGTTGGTCTCACTAAACCTCGAAAACGGCTCGAACGGTTTTGATGATTTTTTTTTGCGTATTTGAATGGCTCTTTTATTGGTTTAAAAACTCAAATAGACCCGGTAGGTGGCGCTTTTGTCGAGATCCAGACATCACCCGTGTGAAGCAGAGGCGCATTGCTAGTTACTTACATAAAAGTAAAGTAAAGTTACAGCCAATATACGTCCCACTACTGGGCACAGGCCTCCCTCATTTCTAAGAGGGTTTTAGGGCAAGGAAATGTCCGCCGCGCTGCCCCAATGCGTGCTGGGGAACTTCACATGTCTTCGAAATATTTTTTTTCTTATTTCTCAGACATGCAGGTTTCCTCACGATGTTTTCCTTCACCGACGAGCATGTGTTAAATCAGTACTTAAAATTCCAATTAACAATTTCATTGGTGCCGGCGGGGATCGTACCCGAATTACTCGCGTACTTTGATATTTACAGCGAGCGTTAACCATCTGAACTCCCACGACTCATTCATGTCCCTTACATAAATATATCAAAACGAATTAGCTATATAGCAAACCGGGTAATAAAATAAAATGAAATAGAATAAAATAAAATATTTTACCTAGTTCACTACACTAGGAAAATCCGTCAATAATACGACACCTGTTTCGCCTTCAAAGGAGGCACACTCAGGTGAAGAAGCCTTTGCGATGGTTGACCGCTGGGCAAGACACATTATTTTGTTTTACTACCCGGATCCCGGGTAATTAATTTTTAACGTCGTTAAAGTCACAATATTATAAAAATGGTTATACTAAATACCTTACAACCTGCAATTATTCCTGCCCTTTGCACCAGAACACAAGAGTGACCTAAAATGGAGTGAGAAGTTTTGTAGGCAGATAAAAAAACACTTCAAAAATCTCCTTGATTGGGTCTAAAACGTTCAAGTAATAAATTGATAATTCTATTAATTATGCCACGGTAGCTCAATGGTTAAGCACTTGCCGTGAATTTCACAGTACACGAGCGATTTCGATTCGATCCCTGTTGCAATCATTATCGAATTTTTTAAGTCGATGAGTATATCATAGTTATACTTAAACAAAAATATTATTTTAGTTGTTCGATTTATTAAATGAATGTACTTACAGTATACAATCTACTTATACTTCTAATTTTGGATAAAATGAATATCTTATTTATATATGTAGAAAGAATGAATGAGGAAAGACTGACAAAGAAAATATATGTTGCAGAAGTCTGTAGTATCTGCCTACCCCTCTGGGTGACAGTCGTGAGTTTTTATGTTATGTTTATATATATATATATATATATATATATATATATATATATATATAAGATATTCATTATTTTATATTATAATTCGAATAACAAGCTGTTTGCATAATTTTATAGGATTGTTCGGATTAATCCCAGCCGCCAAATTTCGTGAACGCACTACGCGGCAAACGTCCCGATACCATTCACACTATCTAAATGCTTGGCGGTCCACCACTGTACGTTTCACAAGGTGTTTTCTTACGCGTACGACCTCTCTGTGGAATAGTTTACCACCGGCGATTTTTCCGGACCCATACGACCTGGGAACCTTCAAGAAAAGAGTTTACTCCTTTCTAAAAGGCCGGCAACTCACCTGCGATTCCCCTGGTGTTACGGTTCATCAAGGGCGGCGGTAGTCATTTAACATCAGGTGAGCCGCATGCTCGTTTGCACCCTCTTCTATAAAAAAAATAATATAAAATTATGCAAACAGCTGGTTATTCTCATGCCACTTATACTGTGTGTTATTACAAAATAAGTATTCGACTGAAAAGAAATTTATTAATGAGTTTTTGGGCAAATAACCATTCTGCCTAATTGTGAAATCAAATTAGGGAAAACATAGCTTTGCCAAACATTACTTCGACGAACCGTAGTCCACGTAATGATATAAAATGCTTCTGCCAAACAACGGGCACCCGACCGAACCGATAAAGATATACTCGTACGGTCACTGACATACCTTACCCACTTCTTTCTGTCCTTACCCCAAATATACTCATGGAAAAATTTGAAGGAACGCATAAAAAGTGTGCATTAAATAAATTATCATGGATATTTGTGACAATTAAGTTAATATCGATTCTTCTTATTGATCTTTTGTTAAAAATTGCAACCGTCGAAAAAACAAACGATGAAATAAGAAAAAATTTACCCAATTTAAAAAAAATTACAGGAAAGAAACATTTTTGTACTTAAGCTTATCCCATACATGTTCCAAGGGGTTCGTCGTACATCCCATACATGTTCCAATTCGAGCGAACGTGGCGGCCCCCCATAGCATTGATTTCAACGTCTTGAAGGTATCCGACAACTACAGCCGGAGTATGGGGCATTATCATGCATATAAACAAGGGATAAACTACAATTTCACTACAATTTCTTCCAAAATCTCAGTACATATCGTGCCGCAGTTATTAGTAGCGACTTACAAACAGCTGTAATATTACTTCATTTTTAGGTTTCCGTAGTTAAATAACAAGGAAACCCTAAGGAAATATAAGTAATTTCGCCATGTCCATTCTTCCGTACGTCCATCTGCGGTTTTATTTAGATACCCTAGGTGCTACAAAGCTGTAATTAGGTATAGTCATAGATATTGATCACGCCTAAACCAGTGAAATGAAATCTTGAAAACATTTCTATTTTTGAACCTCCCATACAGATTTTTTTTTACCCGTCTATTCCATCGTGAAGTATCGTTTGATAGTGTTTCAAAGACATTTCAGATGCGTTGTTACCCCTGAGAACTAAAACAAGCCTCGTTTTTGGTACTCTACACTCACTAGACGAAACACATCAGCTCAATCAAGCTGCTATTTGAAATTCCAGTCAAAGTAATAAACTATAGATACAAGATACACAATATTACGCAGAGATATTTAGTTACCATCAAGTTGATTTGAACCGCTTTACGGTAGCTTTAATTAGAATAATAATAACAATTTACATGTTAATGTTTAAAATGGACATTTAAGTCAAGAGATTGTTACGTGTGATTTTAACAATCATTTGTCTTTATTGATAATATATAAATAAAACTGTGGGCCAATACATATTTAAGCAATAGCTCTTTGTAGCCCTTTATAAGCCCTTTATCAACGTGGTAGAGCCACACTGTAGCTATATTATGGTTGTAGCATGAATAGGTCGGCTCCACTGGGGTAGAACCATGCTCTCACAGAATACCAGCGTAAAATAGCAGCTTAATTCGGCCGCGTTTCGTATGGTGAGCGTAGGGAACCGGAGATCCTTTTTACTGAAAACGAGGCATTCCATCTTAGTCTTTAGAGGTGGCAACGCATTTGCATTTTTAAATCATAAATCTTTATTTAAAGGAATAACGGTATAAAAAGATATTACAATTTACCTAGTGCACTCGTGTTTCGCTAACAATGGTACATAGCATGCAAATACATAATCAACAATATTAATTACTATCCAAAAAATCTTTTACGTCATAAAAACATTCGGTTTTCAACCAATTAAACAAATGTTTCCCATATAATCTTTCGCTTAATAATTTAAATTCTTTAAGTAGTTTATGAAATATTTTTATAAACACATTTATACTAATTTTGTTGTATTTAACGAATCTAGAATTGATTCTTAATCGAAAATAAATGTAGATGTCTATGGTTGATATATGATATGAAAATAAATAAAAAAATAGTAAATTTGCATTATTATAATACAGTAGTTTTATATTTTTATGAAACTAAATTAACAAATGAACTTGCAGTTCCTCTGATGGTAATTGGCCACTGCAGATCATGGATACCTGCAACTAGCTTTAAACAAAGTAGGCTGCTAATGCGTTGTCACCTCTGGGGACTAAGATGGAATACCACGCAGCCTGGAATTATACTGTATTTGTAGACCAGAACGCAGCAGTGCAATCACTGCTTTTTGATCAACAGAATTAGGAAAGAGGTAGTACTTATTCAGACGAACTCCCATGTAGAATAGAAGTCCTACTACCCACACCCAGTTTGTTATTTTAAAAATAGATATTTATGGTTAAAAATATATTTAATTTTATACAAAAACATCAAAATCCCATTATCCATCAACAATCTGTTGACGACCTGGTTATAGATCATTGCTGACTTGACAAGATCTACGTGTGCTAGGTAGACGAGTTTCTAACGTGTGCGTTTAGTCTGAACGATCACTTATTGGTCAGTCCAGCATTTAGAAAAGAGGCATCGAACAAGTAATGGAAGTAAACTGACACAAGATTAAAACTATTTTTACGGATTTTATCGCGTTTCTTTTTTACTTTTTATTTACAATCGGACCATAAACAATAATTAAAAAAGCTTAAGGTACTCCGGGTGTAACAATGACATCGGGACGTCAGTCATCTCAGTCCCCCGTGACCATGGGTGCTGGAAAGCGCCCGAAACGTCGGGAATTAAAAATAAAAGTAAATAAAAAGTAAAAATAAACGCGATAAAATCCGTAAAAGTAGTTTTAATCATGTATAGTGTTCGCGTAAATATAAGAAATCATTATGAACTGACACAAATTTGGAAAGACTTTTAGTTTAACTATGTAGATTAGTAGACTTAAAATGACTGAGAGGAAGATGTTATTCGACTACGAATTAACTACTCTCAATTCAATAAATCAGACTGCGTGCAGGTGAAATAGTTGGAATATCACCATTTGTATTCTTTAATATACAAACATCTACAAAATTCACGAAGGTCGTTACACCTTAAAAACGACTAAATTCTTTATTCATAATATCAATTAAATCCAATTAATAAAACCAATTTCAATTTTCATTAGAAAAATCTCTGATACAATTAATAGGCCGCTACTAAAGAGTTTTCTAACGACGTAAACAAAGGTCACGGCCGGAGCGACCTCTCGACTGACAAGAAAGTTATATAAATACGGTATGGCAATACAAATGCTGCTGTGTAATTTGTACCAAGTCCTAAACTAACATGACATTAGGGCTTCAGTTTAGGACAAAATGAAAGACATTTTCCATAGAAGCATTTGTTTTATGACTTTTCGTCACGTACATCGTTAAGATCAGCTAGTCGTTTAGCTTGATCGTGAGAGAATATAAGGTAAGTAATGTGTCTTGTTACCAGCGGTCTGTTACAGTGCTTGTAAAGACACTACGTAAGATGCTGGACACTGGTTTTTTGAATCTACATAGTTATATATAACGTCTGTAATCCCCGACGGTGTAGGTACACCCCAAAAAACAGCGCAAAGCTTAGCCAAAAAACATGCGAATAGATGGACAACAATGATAGTTGGCAAGACCATCGCTTACGCAATAACAAACCCAATATACCACGATATCCCATAACAAGCTTGGCAAATTACATTGTTGGCACATTTCTATTTGTCGTAAGTTTCACACAAATGTTTATCGAACATATATATAGAACAGAGATATCGATATAGATCACAACAGCCACATACCATCAAGTGGAATGTGTGCTTGTTTGTCACCCTAATTCTATCAAAAATCTAGTTATAACAACAAAGACACGATTAGAAAAACTCTGTCAGACAGCGCAAACCACTAGCATACCGTCGCACCGGACACACCGTTTGTATGTAACCTGCTGTCTTTTTTTAGGATATTTCAAAATATCAATTATGAATTTAAAAACTTTCAACTATATTCTATAAAGTCTACTGGCTTGCGCGGCAGATTTTGATTTGACCTTTATGGTAGGTGGCGCGTTGAGTTTTACTTCTGAATTCACTTCGTACTTTTTACAGCGTGAACTTAAAATTTGTTAATAACTTGACCACAGCGCTAAATTTATATATATAATTTCTTTTTTGATATTAAACCAACATATTAAATTGGAAATATATATTTATTTATAAATGCGTAGTACCAAAAGCTTTCGATTGGATTCTAGTACAGCTATAAACCATTGTCTCGACAAAATAAATGAATTTTGTATAAATATGGTCTCAATAGGTCAAGTCGTTCAGAAGTTACACGATCACTGATAGCCATACCAACAATTATAATATTTAAAAATAGACTACATAATCTTAATATATATAAATTACGTTTCACGTTGTTTGTCCGCGATGGACTCCTAAACTACTTAAACCGATTGTCAATTTGCACACCGTTTGCACTTTGGTTCAACTTGAGAGATAGGATAGTTTTTTTGCCCATGAGTGACCCACAATTTTTTGTTTTGCGAATTTAAGAATTTTTAATAGGACATGACAAAGGGTCGTCGAAAAGGGCAGAATAACGTCTGCCTGGGCAGCCAGTATAATATAGAAAACTCTTGTTCTAAGCTTCTCTTGATTTTTTTAAACAAGTACAACTCCCTTGACGCTTCTAATTGGAAATCTTGTTAATTGTTCCGTGCTTCAGATTTACCCGCAATGTAACTTGACTCTTTTATGTGTTATCGTTTTAAATATATATTTCAGACTTTAATAAAAAAAAATTTTATAAGAAAATAGCAAAGTATGATCAAAGAATTACCGATGAATTATTCTAAGGATAAAATAGTACCATAATGATTTCTTATATTTACGCGAACACTACACATTGAAATAATACTAGTTTTTACGGAATTTATCGCGTATATTTTAACTTTTTAAATACCCGACGTTTCGAACGCTTTACAGCACTCATGGTCACGGGCAGGACTGAGATGTTCAACGTCCATATGTCATAGTTAACCGCGGTTACCATAGATTAAAATTTAACTTTTGTTCCGATCTATGCAGTATGAACTTATGGTATCTTGAAGTCTTGCAGTTGTATGCTTGGGTTGGGATTTAATTTTATTTATTATAGGATCCCAAGCAGATGGTAGCACCCAGCCATCTTCTCTATTGAAATTAGGATGTTTTTTGATTTCAATAGCCTCGCGAATCATCCTTGGAAAGAATCGGTGTTCTTTAGCGAGGATCTGCGGTCTATCAAATCTGATGTAGTGACGGGGGCGATCCTGTACGTGTTCACAGACTGCAGACTTCCCGGAGCGTCGATTCTTCACATCAGCTATATGTTCTTTAACGCGGGTTTTTATTGATCTTTTAGTTTGTCCTATGTAGGAGAGACCACATTCACAATCAAGCTTGTACACTCCTGCATCTTGCAGAGGGACATTACACTTGACCGATGGTAAAAACTGACCAATCTTCTTCAGCGGCTTGAAGTATGTTTTGATGGAAGCGCGCTTCAAGATGTAGCCAATCTTGTCAGTGACTCCTCTAACATATGGCAGTACAGCAGGTACACGCTCGACTGTGGCCGGCTTCACTCGTTCTCTGTGACGTAGGCGCGGGACTCGAAGCTTGTTGTCATGCAAAACTTGCTTGACATGGTGGAGCTCTGCAGCCAGGTGTTTACTGTCACAGATCCCTCGTGCTCTCTGAAACAAAGATTTACCTACGGTAGCTAACTGTGAAGGATGGTGGTGAGAATCACCGTTTAAATATCTATCTGTATGGGTCTTTTTTCTATACACAGTATGGCTCAAGGTGTTATCAGGATTCCGAATTACTAACACATCTAGAAAAGCTAAGGAATTGTTTGCTTCTAACTCCATTGTGAACTGAATTTTAGAATTTATAGAGTTAAGATGGTCTAAAAATGCAGTTACTTTATCTAAAGGTAGAATTGTGAAAGTGTCGTCTACGTACCGCTTGTAGAACCTTGGATTTATGGGAGAGCTAAGCAGGGCTTTCTCCTCAAAGTCTTCCATAAATATGTCGGCGACAATGGGAGATACAGGTGAGCCCATCGCCACACCATCTACTTGCTTGTAGAACTCCTCCTTGATTGATCAAATGAATGCAAAAACAAACATATAGAAAAATATCAAAAATTAACGAACAAGTCAAATGTCAAACATCTGAATCAATGCCAGGACCGAAAGCAACCATTGACAAACACAGATCATAGATTAATCGCGCTCTATAATCTGTCAAAACAAACACTGGATGATGCAACAACTAGGGTTTTATCCAAAGGCCTCAACTTTGCAATTACACCCCGCAAATTACCGTACGAAGAAATTATCTGTAGTGTCGAGGACTGTTTATTTAAAAACAATATGCGGAAAGAAGATTTGGAGGCGATACGTCAAGACATCTCGTCTATGTTACGTCGATGTTCAGTGCCTAAACCGAATCTTCCCAAAGACGAATTTATAGCGTTAAAGAACCTACGCAATAAACACGAACTTACGATTCTCCGCGCAGATAAGGGAAACGCCACGGTAGTCATGGATACGTCAGATTATAATTCTAAAATACAAGAACTTTTGTCGGATGTAAGTACTTATAAAAAAGGTTAAAAACGACCCAACAAATAGCACACTAAAAACAACTAGTGACCTCATAAAGAAACACTCCGAAAAATTAAATCTGGACGAAAAATGGATAATACCTACGTGCGCCAAATCACCAAAATTGTATGGGTTACCAAAAATACACAAGCCCAATGCTCCATTACGTCCCATAGTGAGCCAAATCGATTCACCAACTTACAGATTGGCTCAACACTTAGCGAAAATACTCTCACCACTCAGGGGACATACAAGAGCACACATAAAGGATTCCTACCATTTTGTCAGCGAGATTAAAGACCTACATCTGGCAGACAATGAAACTATGGTCAGTTTTGATGTGCAGTCATTGTTTACATGCTTACCTGTTGAAGACTGCATCTCAATTGTAACTAGAAGGCTGGAAGAAAACAACATGCCCGTAGAATATGCAGTATTACTCAGACACTGCCTTACATCTGGCTACCTATTGTGGAAGGAGGAGTTCTACAAGCAAGTAGATGGTGTGGCGATGGGCTCACCTGTATCTCCCATTGTCGCCGACATATTTATGGAAGACTTTGAGGAGAAAGCCCTGCTTAGCTCTCCCATAAATCCAAGGTTCTACAAGCGGTACGTAGACGACACTTTCACAATTCTACCTTTAGATAAAGTAACTGCATTTTTAGACCATCTTAACTCTATAAATTCTAAAATTCAGTTCACAATGGAGTTAGAGGCAAACAATTCCTTAGCTTTTCTAGATGTGTTAGTAATTCGGAATCCTGATAACACCTTGAGCCATACTGTGTATAGAAAAAAAGACCCATACAGATAGATATTTAAACAGTGATTCTCACCACCATCCTTCACAGTTAGCTACCGTAGGTAAATCTTTGTTTCAGAGAGCACGAGGGATCTGTGACAGTAAACACCTGGCTGCAGAGCTCCACCATGTCAAGCAAGTTTTGCATGACAACAAGCTTCGAGTCCCGCGCCTACGTCACAGAGAACGAGTGAAGCCGGCCACAGTCGAGCGTGTACCTGCTGTACTGCCATATGTTAGAGGAGTCACTGACAAGATTGGCTACATCTTGAAGCGCGCTTCCATCAAAACATACTTCAAGCCGCTGAAGAAGATTGGTCAGTTTTTACCATCGGTCAAGTGTAATGTCCCTCTGCAAGATGCAGGAGTGTACAAGCTTGATTGTGAATGTGGTCTCTCCTACATAGGACAAACTAAAAGATCAATAAAAACCCGCGTTAAAGAACATATAGCTGATGTGAAGAATCGACGCTCCGGGAAGTCTGCAGTCTGTGAACACGTACAGGATCGCCCCCGTCACTACATCAGATTTGATAGACCGCAGATCCTCGCTAAAGAACACCGATTCCTTCCAAGGATGATTCGCGAGGCTATTGAAATCAAAAAACATCCTAATTTCAATAGAGAAGATGGCTGGGTGCTACCATCTGCTTGGGATCCTATAATAAATAAAATTAAATCCCAACCCAAGCATACAACTGCAAGACTTCAAGATACCATAAGTTCATACTGCATAGATCGGAACAAAAGTTAAATTTTAATCTATGGTAACCGCGGTTAACTATGACATATGGACGTTGAACATCTCAGTCCTGCCCGTGACCATGAGTGCTGTAAAGCGTTCGAAACGTCGGGTATTTAAAAAGTTAAAATATACGCGATAAATTCCGTAAAAACTAGTATTATTTCAATAAAATAGTACCAGCCTATATACGTCCCACTGCTGGGAACAGGGGAAATAACAATTGGCGAACTTCACATGTCTTCGATTTTTTTTCTTATTTCTCAGACATGCAGGTTTCCTAACGATGTTTTCCTTCACCGCCGAGCACATGGTAAGACAGCACTTAAAATTGCAATTAACAATTTCATTGATGCTGGCGGGGATCGTACCCGTTTTGCTCGCGTACTGTGAAATTTACAGCGAGCGCTAACTATCTGAGCTACCACGGCTCTTTCTAAGGAGAAATATATAACATTTTGTGGGGTTGTTATTTCTGTAAGAAAAATTTATAAATTCCAATAATTTTCTTCAATGTACAGCTTTTTAATCAATATTTTATGATGTACTGTAAATAATTGTAAACAATACATGAGCTCTCTACTGTATATCAGAGACTGAACTACACGTATCCCTTACTTCTTTATGATGACTCTTTCTTCATAACACACTGAAAAGCGGTGATGAAACTCTTTAATCTTGGAAATTACGATCCATCTCGAAGTACCAAATTGTATTCAAGAATGGAGGAAATCTTCAAATACCAACTCCAGAAAATGATTTGTTTTTTTTTTCTCCAGAAATATTAATTATTATTTATTTATGTTTAAACTCGTATAAAATAATAACAATATTTTGAAAACTTCATTTAAAATGTTGAATAGTAAGAGCGTTGCCCATAGCTGTTGATTAAAAACTATTGTAAATGTCGTGGTCTGACGTTAATTGAACGTGGAACGTTCCCATTCGGCCGATAGATATCACTACTTGTTTCTTCCAAACATTGTTTAGAGTAGTATAGGAATGTAAACACTATATCTATCTAAACTAGCTAATAAATTTAGTTCTGCAGCATATGCTGTAAGAAACATTAGAGGCCTTACATGTGTTGAGACAGCTAGATCAGTTAATTTTAGTTATTTCTACAGCATAATGTCATTTGGAATCCTGCTATGGGGTAATGCGACTGGCATTGAAGCTTTGTTTTGCAGAAAGAGCTATAAAAGTACGTTATAACATAGCTCCAAAGGAGTGCCTTAGAGAAATAAACTTTTTAAATTTGGCCTCAATGTACTTTTGTGTACAAAAATAGTTTTATTAAAAATAATAATGTACATTCTGTAAATACTAGGTACACGCACAAGTAAAAGTTATACCAGTTACTCACCTCCAAAGAGTTATTCCTTCATGGGACAATGTGTACGCTTTTAAAACAATGTTCCCGAAAATATGCAGGCCTTATCTATCAAAAAGTTCAAAATATTTCTTAAGCAAGTATTATTTATTAAGAATTATACTTTGATACGTGAGATTTTAAATGACATCGGCGTAAGTTGCTCTTTCTCTTGTGTGACTGCAACAAAAGATATCAATTTGTCTATAGCATTCCCTGTCTACGCTCTCCGAACTTTCGCTCATGGACAATCGTAAAGAAAACTGTTATTGCCAGACAAAAAAGAGACGATTCATTTCAGTCTAAGTACTAAGTAAAATAAAGTCTAAGTACTATGTAAAATATCAAGAATTTTATTAAAAATAAAATAAGAGAATAAATCAAATAAATAACTTGCTAAAAATAAAAATGTAATCCGAAGATTTTGATGGCTTCACAAGATGGTGGCCTTCCAGTCATAAAAAAGACGCGGTTATTTGACAAATGTTATTTTTGAGAAGTGACGAGCTGACGTGTCATGAAATAATGTAGGTAGCGTAATATTTTTATTAATTCCGAGCTTGATCGTGTAGTTGTGAACTCGTGAATGCTTTAATGTATTATACTAGTAAAGAGTACATGATTGATATTAGCCTTGGAAATGAAGTACTCGCTACAATGCTGGTTTTAATGTCTTCATATCAATTATATAAATACATTGTAAATTGATTTTGTTTAAAAATATAAGACCCGCTGGTTCTCTTGCAGGTTCTTTCCAAAATAGAGATTTTCTTCCAAACCAGTGGTAAAATTAAAAAATTACTTTCAATAAGTGATCTGTATTCTATATTAAATAAAAATGATTCTACTCTATTCTATAACACGACTACTGGTCAAAAGAGTATTTTAAGTATATTAAATATAAAAACAGTATAAAAACAAATAACTACGGCTACAAAGCCTGCAACATTCAGGCCTGCCGTCTATTACAAGATTACAATCGACTATTTCGGAAATAATTGGACCATAACTTGCGCAATATTTAACGTTGGAACTAAATAGCTACCATATTTCGCAGCACGAACAGTTTAGCTTATTTATTTTAATATTAAACGTGAACGCGTTTGGGTCTGATAAAGAATATATTATACATCTTTTATTTTATTCTGAGAAAGGAAAATATTTTTTTATTTCATTTATTGGCGCACACACCTACATCACGGGCAATTAATTAAACGAACCGCATACAACGAAATGGAATCGACTATTACTTGCTGGTAGGATTCCACTAGGTGGTAGAATTGGCTGGGGTTACTTTTCTGTTTAGGGGTTCTGAATAGAAGTGACCGCAAAACAGCATCGAAACTGCTGTGTTATCAATTTTACGGGTACAAAGAGCCAGTACAGTCACAGGTTATGAGACATTATATTTTAGTCTTCAGAGGGGACAACGCATATTTAGCCTTCGTTTCCATTTAGCTGCAGATGGACTGCTGTATCAACTTACCATTAGGTGAACTGAATGTTCTGTTGTAACTAGTTTTGTTTTATAAAATAAAGGTGACAAACGGGCACACAGTCTACCTGATGGTATGTGGATGCTGTAGCTATAGACATCTACATCAATTCTCGATTAAGAATCAAAATGCAGATGCTTTGCCACCCCTGAGGACTAAGACGGAATACCTCGTTTCCAGTAAAAAGGGTCTCCGCTTCTCTTTACTCACCATACGAATCACAGCAATATTGACCTGCTATTTCACGCTGGTATTCTGTAAGAGCGTGGTCCTTCCTCGGTTGAGCCGACCCATTCGTGCTACAACCACAATATAGCTGCAACAAGGCCTTACCAGGTATAAAATATAATACTAAATACTTTAGTTTGATAAGAAAAATATATGGATTATGTGATGCAACGGTAGCAGTAAGAGACTGTGACACACATCCGGCCCAAGTAGATTTTACCACGTTTTTATTAAGTCACATTCTTGTTTGTCTGTCTGTCGTTCCGGGTGGAATCTTACAACTCAAATTTAGAGCACTTCTCGGTGTGCTAAAGTCTTGATTTTTTTTTAAATGAAGGCAATTTTGAAAATACGTGAAAACGTGGTTTACTAAATTATATTTAGTACAAAATTAAAAAGAAACGCTTTTTGTACATCACATAACTCATTTTTAACATTCTTTTAAAGTCAAATAGTTTATGATAAGCTGAGTCAAATCATTCCATATTTTCCAAAGAAGACAATTCTTATTCAGCCTACTACAAGCATATAGGACAAACAAAAAGATCAATTAGAACCCGCGTAAAAAAACATATAGCTGATGTGAAGCATCAACGTTCCGGGAAGTCTGCAGTTTGCGATCATATCCTAGACGGCCCCAACCATTACATCAGATTTCATAGACCACAAATCCTCTCGAAAGAACATCGATTCCTACCAAGGATGATACGTGAGGCTATTTAAATTAAAAAACATCCTAATTTCAATAGAGAAGGAGGCTGGGTACTACCACCTGCTTGGGATCCTATAATCAATAAAATTAAAACTAAACCCAAGCATTCCACTGCAAGACCTCAGGACATAGTTCATTTTGCATAGATCGGACCATAAACAATAATTAAGAAAGCTGAAGGTACTCCGGGTTTAACAATGACATCGGGACGTCAGTCATCTCAGTCCCCCGTGACCATGGGTGCTGGAAAGCGCCCGAAACGTCGGGAATTAAAAATAATAGTAAAATAAACGCGATAAAATCCGTAAAAGTACTTTTAATCAATGTGTAGTATTCGCGTAAATATAAGAAATCATTATGTAAACCAGTACGGACTGGAAATAGCAAATAAAATACGCCGATTAGAAGATCTAAAGACCAAGCGCGCAAGATACATAACAGCTTTAAATTTCTTGAAGAGATGCAGAGATCATAATCTCATTCCTACGTGTGTCAAGATATCCACTAAAAAAGACATTCGAGGAAGCGCTAAGATCTTAAATCAGGCTTGTAAAAAGTTGTTAATAACGGTTATTCAGCAAAAACGTACCGATTTATATTTTATAAACAAAACCATAGACAATTCGTCCAGTAAATTAAAGACAGTTTTATCGGCATTTGATTATAAAAATTGCATGGAAACTTTAGATAAACGCGAAACAACTAAATACAATGAATGCAAAAATAAACATATTGATAAATACCATAAATTAGCAACTAAATCAAATGTCCAACATACGAAATCATTGACCACAGACACGAATCATGAATCATAAACAACGCGCTGTCTACAACTTATTTAAAAAAAAACACTGGACGACGCCACAATAAAAGTTTTAGAAAAAGGTATGAATTTCGCAACAACACCGCGAAAAATACCATATGAGGACATTATCTGTAGTGTTAAGGACTGTCTGTATAAAAATAACATTGGTAATGAAGATTTAGAGGCCCTACGTCAAGACATTTCGTCTATGTTACGTCGAAGTTCAGCGCCGAAATTAAAATCTTCCCAAAAATGAATTTAACGCGTTGAAAAACTTACGCAACAGACCAGAGCTTACGATTCTCCGTGCAGATAAAGGCAATGCTACGGTTATAATGGATACATCAGATTACAATTTTAAAATACAACAACTTTCGTCGGATGAAAGTACATACCGTAAGGTCAAAACAGACCCTACAACTAATACGCTTAAAACAACTAGCGATCTAATTAAGAAATACTCCGAGAAATTGAATCTGGACGTTAATTAGATAATACCTTCATGTGCGAAACCACCGAAGTTGTATGAGTTACCAAAAATACACAAAAACGGACGCTCCATTAGGTCCAATAGTTCAGATTGATTCGCCAACTTACAGATTAGCTCAATACTTAGCTAAAATATTATCACCACTCAGAGGACACACAAGATCACACACTAAGGATTCATACCATTTTGTCAGTGAGATAAAAGACCTACGTCTTACCGACAATGAAACCATGGTCAGTTTTGATGTTCAGTCTCTATTTACATGCCTACCTGTTGAAGACTGCACCTCAATTATAAATAGGAAACTAGAGGAAAATAATATGCCAGCAGAATATGCAGTATTACTCAGACATTGCCTTACATCTGGCTGTCTATTGTGGAAGGAAGAGTTTTACAAGCTAGTAGATTGTGTTGCGATGGGCTCACCTGTATCTCCCATTGTCGCCGATATATTCATGGAAGACTTTGAGGAGAAAGCCCTCCTTACTAGAGACCCTGTAGATCCTTGTGTAACATGCACTGTTACACCAAGGATCTACAAGCGGTACGTAGACGATAATTTCACAATTTTATTATATACGCAACATAATTCCATAAACTATAAAATTTAATTTACTATGGAGTTAGAGGCAAATAATTCCTTACCTTTCCTAGATGTGTTAGTCATCCGAAATCCTAACAACACCATTGGTCACACTGTGTATAGGAAAAAGACCCATACAAACCGATATTTAAACGGTGAATCTCACCACCATCCTTCACAGTTAGCTACCGTGGGCAAATCTTTGTTACAGAGAGCACGAGGGATCTGTGACAGGCAAACACCTGGCCGCCGAGCTTCAGCACGTCAAACAAGTTCTGCACGACAACAAGCTTCGGGTCCCGCGCCTACGTCACAGTGACCGAGTGAAGCCGGCCACAGTCGAGCGTGTGCCTGCTGTACTACATATATCAGAGGTGTCACAGACAAGATTGGCTACATCTTGAAGCGAGCTTCTATTAGAACATTCTACAAGCCGCCGAAGAAGATTAGTCAGTTCCTACCGTCAGTCAAGTATCATAATTCCTCTACAAGATGCAGGAGTGTACAAGCTTGATTGTGAATGTGGTCTCTCTTATATAGGACAAACAAAAATATCAATTAGAACCCGCATAAAAGAACATATAGCTGATGTGAAGCATCAACGTTCCGGGAAGTCTGCAGTTTGCGATCATATCCTAGACGGCCCCAACCATTACATCAGATTTGATAGACCACAAATCCTCGCGAAAGAACACCGATTCCTACCAAGGATGATACGTCAGGCTATTGAAATTAAATAACAGCCTAATTTCAATAGAGAAGGAGGCTGGGTACTACCACCTGCTTGGGATCCTATAATCAATAAAATTAAAACTAAACCCAAGCATACCACTGCAAGACCTCAGGACATAGTTCATTTTGCATAGATCGGACCATAAACAATAATTAAGAAAGCTGAAGGTACTCCGGGTTTAACAATGACATCGAGACGTCAGTCATCTCAGTCCCCCGTGACCATGGGTGCTGGAAAGCGCCCGAAACGTCGGGAATAAAAATAATAGTAAAATAAACGCGATAAAATCTGTAAAAGTAGTTTTAATCAATCTACTACAAGTTGTAATGTTCATTAATAAGAACACATACAAAAGAAAACTATTTATTATAATAAACCAGCTAAAGACTATATGAAGGTCTAACCTAAGTCATTAAGCCTTAATAAATTTGAAATATATTGATATACCTTTTCCGGTCTAATGTGTGAAATGAAAAATTTATGCGTGCAGCGAAGCGTTTTTCCAGTTTGTATGAAAAAAATATATTTTGCTTTGGTAGCGGTGTAATAAAGGATTTGGAAATTAAATTCCTTCTTCTTTTTTTTCTTCTTCAGCAAGTCCAAACTTACGTCACCGTCTACATTGTTAAAAAAATAACGTTAGGCAGACGATCGCATTACTAGACGACGCATAAGACGCACCTTGAACATTCTCTACCATCACCGTCTGGGTGTCTTAGGCCTTGAATAAACGAAATGTTTTTAACACTATTTATCGGGAGCCTTAGTTCTTAGTTCTGTATTCTTAGTTCTTTTTGACCTCTTTAGTCGCCTCCTATGACACAGACACAAGCTTGCAGTACCAGTTACTTGACTCCACAGAGTTAGTAATTCATGTTTGGCGATGTATACGCTTCTACAACAATAGCCGAAAAGATATACAATATCTGACATCAACCAATCACAAAAACTTTATTTAACAGAATTTGCAAATAAAGGGTTATTATAATATAAAGGAATTTATGGATGATAATAACCTCTGGGAATGAGGTGATCGCTTCCATGCTATTTCTAACAATTGTGTTGTTAATTAATGTGTAACTTTAATGATTGTAAGCTGTTCTTTTTTAAAAAAATGTTGCACTTGGTTTCTTCCTGGTTCTTCACAAGGTAGAAATATTTTCCAAACCAGTGGTAAATTAAACAAAAGTAACTTTCAATTAGTATTCTTTAAGATCTACCTCTCAAATTTTTGGTTTAACTACTAAAACCTAACATCACATCAGCTGCCTTCTTTATATAAAATTGGTTCAAAGTATCGATGGGTTATAATAGGTAATTACCATCAGTTGGACAGTTAGTTTATTTTTCACCATAATGCTATAAAAATATACTGAAATAATTTAAGAGGCATTCGACGAAAAGTTACGATGTCAAAGCAATGTCATGGCCACTAAAAAGTTCTATTCGAAGCCGGGAACAGAAGGCCGAAATTAAATACGAAATATTAATTATTGCGCCTTCGTTTCAAACTTATCATAAGCGAAAAGAGGTCAAATATAATTCTTAAAAAGAAATTTAACAAAAAGATATTTATTTGGCCACCCCTAACAACATACTATTACGTCATATTATTTTAACCTCAATCTACAGACACAAGTAAAGTAATCGTGAAAGAAACAACCAAAGAATAGAGCAATAGAGCAAGTTTTAAATTAAATAAACAAAAATTGATAATTGTATATATAAAGTAAAAGTAAAGTTACAGCCTATATACCACTCTATAGTCTCTCTATAGTCCCACTGTTGGGCACAGGCCTCCGCTCATTACTGAGAGGTTTTTAGGGCAAGGAGTTTTCCTCCGCGCTACCCCAGTGCGTGTGACGAACTTCACATATCTTTGAAATATTTTTTTTCTTATTTCTCTGACATGCAAGTTTCCTCGCGATGTTTTTCATTTTTTCTTTCATTGGTGCCGGCGGGAATCGAACCATCTTTGCTTGCCTACTGAGAAATTTACAGCGAGCGCTAACCATCTGAGCTAACACGGCTCAATTGTATATATAAAAGCAAACAATAAAAACTTTTTATGATGAAATGCTTATAATATTTAAACCAACTTCAACTGTTGCAGTTTACCACAATCATTGCTTGTCATCTTGACTTTGATCAAACTTAATAAGTCAACTTGGAGCAAAACGTACGTAAGCATGGAAAAAACGATGAAGTGGCATATCGCAAGGTATATGTTATTTTCTTTTATTTTTATGTTTTGTGTGTTGCCATAAATGCCAAATATTTAGACCCGGAACATAAATTTGTAGGCTATAGGAATACTCGTTTAGTGCGGGATTCGAACTCGCGGCCCTTAGCGCCGTAACTCATTGTCAAGCTATTGCACCACTGAGCCGTCTACATATTATTCTCCATATTAATAATTGGAAAATATCAATAACTCCATCATAGTTTAAATTATATTATTACTGTGTTATTATAATCCTATACTGATTAAAAAGTTTACGTCTGCACGTAGAAAATATTCTAAATTAAAGAAAAATATTTATAATAATATAATAATATATTTTATTCATTTATATATATATTAACATATTATATTATTTTATAATAATATAACTTGTCTGCCAGAAAGAGCCAACTGTCAAAGCTGAAGACTGAGTGTGCACCATCGTTTCCGGGACACCTGAGATTTTGAGTGAGATTGAGAGGTTCTATGGGCAGCTGTACAATTGGAGCCACACGCAAGTGTGAGTAACGATACAAGAGCAATTCTTACCCGACACTATTCCGATGATATCCCTGACGTCAGTCTGAGCGAGATTAGAATGGCTCTCCAGCACCTTAAAAACGGCAGGGCCCCAGGCGAGGATGGAATTACAGCGGAGCTTCTGAAATCGGGTGGAACACCGGTACTTGAAGTCCTTCAGAAGCTCTTCAATTCCGTCCTCCATGGTGGCACTACTCCGGAGGCGTGGAGCAGAAGTGCGTTGGTCTTGTTCTTTAAGAAAGGCGACAACGCTCTCTTGAAGAACTACAGACCGATTTCCCTTCTGAGCCGCGTCTACGTGCTGTTTTCGAGAGTCATTACGAATCGTCTCGCACGCAGACTCGACGACTTCCAGCCTCCCGAACAAGCCGGATTCCGAAAAGGCTTCAGTACCTTAGACCACATACATACCCTGCGGCAGATTGTGCAGAAGACCGAAGAGTACAATCTTCCACTTTACCTGGCGTATGTGGACTATGAGAAAGCCTTTGATTCCGTCGAAATTTGGGCGGTGCTACAGTCCCTTCAGCGGTGCCAAGTTGACTGTCAGTATATCGAGGTGCTGAAGTGTTTGTACAGTAGGGCTACGATGGATATCCGAGTACAGAACCAGAGTTCGAAACCTATCCAACTGCAGAGAGGTGTAAGACAGGGTGACGTTATATCCCCGAAACTCTTCACCGCTGCGTTGGAAGACGTTTTCAAGTTACTGGACTGGAAAGGATACGGTATTAACATCAATGGCGAGTACATCACTCACCTTCGATTTGCCGACGATATAGTCCTTATGGCAGAATCGCTGGAGGACCTTAGCACTATGCTCAATGACCTCAATGGTGTTTCCCAACGGATAGGTCTTAAGATGAACATGGACAAAACAAAGATTATGTTCAATGTCCATGTCACACCTATGCCGGTAGTTGTGGGGAGCACTATGCTCGAAGTTGTTGACGAGTACGTTTACCTAGGACAAATAGTCCGACTAGGTAAGTCCAACTTCGACCGAGAGGTCAATCGACGGATTCAACTCGGCTGGGCAGCGTTCGGGAAATTACGACACATCTTCTCGTCAGGTATACCTCAATCTCTGAAAACTAAAGTGTACAACCAGTGCGTGTTGCCAGTGTTGACTTACGGATCAGAGACATGGTCCTTCACTGCTGGCCGTATGAGACACTCAAAGTCGCTCAGCGAGCTATGGAGAGGGCTATGCTCGGAGTTTATCTGCGTGATAGACTCAGAAATGGGGATATCCGCAGTAGAACCAGAGTGACCGACATAGCCCAACGGATTAGTAAGCTGAAGTGGCAATGGGCCGGCCATATAGCTCGAAGAACCGATAACCGATGGGGAAGAAAGGTTCTCGAGTGGCAGCCTCGTACCGGTAGGCGTAGTGTAGGGCGACCCCCCACTAGATGGAGTGACGACCTGGTAAGACATGCAGGAAGTCGATGGATGCAGGTGGCTCAGGACCGTGCTTTGTGGCATTACTTGGGGGAGGCCTATGTTCAGCAGTGGACTTGAGAAGGGCTGTAATGATGATGATGATGAAAGAAAAATAACTACAGATTTAACAGGAGACCACTTTCACTCGAAGTGGCTAGGCATTCCATCTTAGTCTTAAGGGGTGGCAATGTATCTGTATTTTGATTTTTAATCAGTAGCTGTCTATGGAAAATAGCGTCCACTTACCATCAGGTGGAATATGTGCTCGTTAGCCACCTTTATTAAAAAAGGTATTTGCCGTAGTAAAAAGTTTCATTCCTTCGTAATTCAAATCATTGTTGTTTCAGATGCTTTTATCAGCCAGTATTGATTATGCAAATGAGTCTCTCCCGACTTAGCTTCTAAAACATGTCACCAGACTTATTTTAATAAATAAAACGCCTTCTTGACAACTTGTTTACGAAAATATGATTTTAATTGTCATGCACACCAGACGGTTTGGTTCGTTGTAAATTATGCGTACAGTAACTATTTTGGTGTTAACAAGACAAAAGTAAATTAGGTTTTGTTAAATATGTGTATTTTATATTCTTTGGCCACATCATCACTTTTTTTTGTAGGAGAGGGGCCAAACGAGCATACGGCTCACCTGATGGTAAGTAACTACCGCCGCCCATGAACAACTGCAAAACCAGGGTAGTCGCAAGTGCGTTTCCGCCCTTTTAGAAAGGAGAAAGTTAATTTCTTGATGTTTCCTAAGCCGTATCGGTCTGAAAAAAATCACCTGTGGTAAACTATTCTACAGAGAGCTCTTACGCGGAAGCAAAAACTCCTAGTGAAACGTACAGTAGTGGACCGCAAAGCATCCAGATAGTGTGAATGGTATCGGGACGTTTACCGCGATGTGCGTTCATGAAATTTGACGGCTGGGATAAATTCGAACAATTTCTCGTAGTACTCTCCGAGGTAGATGCGAAAGAAAATGCAAAGATATGCAATGTCTCTTCGCAGCGCTAATCGAGCCGATCGGAAAGCACTCGATCTTCGACGATTCGAGCCACTCTGCAGTGGATGCGGGTTTAAGTAGAAGGAGCTGGCACTGGGAAGCTCCAGCCCATAGATGGGAACAGTATTCCATGTGAGGGCGAACTAACGCCTTGTAAAGTTGCAGGCGATGTGTTGGCATGAAATACTCTCCCACTTTGCTGAGCACGCCAAGCTTTTTAATGGTCGTCTCTTCTAAGTGACCACGAAACTGCACGTCACTCGATATGTCGACGCCGAGGATTCCGAACCTGGTTGAGGCAACAAGGGGAATGTCTTGAAACTGAGGATACAACAAAAGAGTTCTTTTGAGCGGTAAACGTGCTAACATGTGTGTTCTGAGGATTAAACTGGACTAGATTTAGTCGCCCCCAATCCGAGACTTTATTCAGCAAAGACTCGATTTCAGACGCAAGTTTGTTTCGGTACTAGGCGATGCGACGTTTTCCCGAGAAATATTGAGTCAGCCGGTGTATAGAATACCACCAGTGATGTCACCCGCATAGCAGTAAATGTTACCGGTTTGCAACATATCATTGATATGCAGAAGAAACAGCGTTGGGTATAGTATCCAACTTTGAACACGAGCATAAACAGATTTGTAATCGGAGCATGCACCATCTACAATAATCTTAATGGTCCGTTTCTGCAAGAAAGCTGGTGATCCAATTGCACAATTTCTCGGGAATCCTATATGAAGAGAGCTTCAAAAGAAGCGCTTGTACCAAACCCAACCAAACGCCTTCCCAATGTCCGAACTAACGGCTAATGCCTCCCCCTTGAACGCTACTGCCTGCCACCACCTATGTGTTAGGCAGACTAGGAGATCACCAACTGATCGACTCATTTATCAGCTGGTGATCCTCAAGGTACCACTTGCCATCAGATAGGCATAGGAGTAGAAATGAAAAACTTCACAAAAGCCTATTCACTCTTGCCTAGAAAATAGCCACATTATAATTGAATAGAAAGACAGATGTTGCAAAGTTTTATCAAACCATTGCTTACACATTATGAATGAAGACCAGCCGAGCGTCTAATGGTCTGATAATGGTATACAAACTACAATCAAATTATAAATTACCTATTTCAACAAAAATATCTTCATCATATCATTATCCGAGGACCATAAGGTCATTTTGAATTTCTCTTTGCAATCCTATTACTATAAATATTTCTTTCAAAAAATTAATTATCAGATACATATTGAATCAGATAATATAGAACAATGCTTAGACCGAAGCTAAGTTGAAAACACAAACTGTATTTCTATGTAGTTTCCAGTTATCAATTGCATGACTAGCAGTCTTTAAAATTAAACGTACAATAAAGCAAAAGCAGAAAAAAACTGCTTACATTCATAACTAATAATGAAGCACTGTTGTATGCCTAAGGTCGGCCCACTACAAATTACACCCGCGTTCATTTCGTGCTTTATATCAATGTATAGCTTTAAAGACCTTGATATCGTACCGACCGTGACCTTTATAATATATCAATGTTAGGACGTTTACAAGTTAAAACTTTTATAAATAAAATATAATTATTTCTAAAATTATTGCTTACTAACCAAACAATTATTTTGTTTTTTTCTTTTTTTGACACGAGCTCAGGTTAATTATGATTAATTTTAAGGTCAACTTAACTGGTGACTTAGTTTTTTTTTGCATAAGTGTCCGTTTAGTTACGTAACACTCATAAATATTCTGCCGATAAACAGCAACGATTATTCATAATTAGGTACTTAGTAAATTATTAAAAACTGGTGTAGGTATATAATTAACAGGAGTCTGCATATGTGTCCGTCTGGTAGGATTGCCAGATGGTCGGGATTCGTCTGGATTCTCCCGATATTTAAAACGATCTCCAGACTCCGGACAAAACTTAAAATCTCTAGACACACAGCTTCTCTACACATCACAGCTGCTTTTGATTTAATAAAATTTGAGTTAGTAATTAGACTGAACTTTGAAGTAAATTCTTTGAGTTTTAAATCTTTTCTGAATACTAATAAAGGATCCAAATTGGTGGACTCAGTAAAGTCCGATGCCAAATACACGTAGCAACCTAAAAATTAAGTGTCAACGATGTTACGTAAATTAAAAAAAAATAACTTTTTATTTTACATTTTTTATAACATTTTTTTCTCCCGACAACAACCCCAAAATTCCGACATTTTGAAATATTTATCCAGATATTTTGATCTTCCGATCTGACATTCCCACCGTCTGGGTAAGAACCGCACTCTTACCTCATTATGTCATAAAATAACAGCGCTTGAACTACTTTGTTCCAGTCTAAATGGAATAGAGATTTAATATAATTACAGACTGTTAGGGACGCTATATTGTGGTGCTAGCAGTGGTGACAACGCCTCTATAGCCTTTTTTGTTTGAAGTTTGTTTCAGATATCAATAGGCTGTAATAGCCACTTACCATTTGGTAGACTGTTTTCTTTTGTCACTTCATTTTTTTAATTGAAATCAGTGTGGTGATCTTATCAGGCTGTACTGCGTCGTCTAATGATAGTGTCCCCCATCGTATGTCATAAAGTACTCGTAATCAGTAAGCAATGAAGCTCGATAAAATCTGTGGAAGTAATGTTATTTAATGTGTATTCTTCTCGTAAATATAAGAAATCATTTGCGTGTTTTCTTTAATGTCTTTTTAGAGAAGAGACGGTGATAAAGGGAGGTAGGGAGGTAAGTGGATTCTGTCTTTCATGGAACCTATATTAACCCTGTATTAAGCATTAAAATGCAGATATGTTGTCACACCTGAGGACTAAGATGAAATGCCTCGTTATCAGAAAAACGCTCTTCCAGATCTCATCACTCACAATACGAAGTACCGTAACATTATGTCTCTATTTCACGCTGATAATCAGTATGAGCGAGGATAGCCTTTCACCATCTGAGCCGAAGCTTTCAAGCTGAAACCATTATAAACTACAGCGTGGCACTACCACGCATTTTAATGCTAGTCTCGGCTGGTATTTAAAGTCAGGACCCGTTGGTAAGTAGCGTTTTAACTACTTTGAAAATTAAACTTTTTTATAGGAAAAGGGTGACAAGCGAGCACACAGTCCACCAGATAGTAAGTGGTTGCTGTGGCCCTCAAATCGGCGAATCAAAATGAAGATGCGTTGGCAACCTTGAGGACTAAGATGGAATGCCTCTTTTCCATTAAAAAGGGTCTCCGGTTCCCTACACTCACCATATGAAACACAGCAGCATGAAACCGCTATTTGACGATGGTATTCTGTGAGAGCGTGGTCCTTCCCCGGCCGAGCCGATCCATTCGTGCTACAACTATACAATTAATTTAGGAATCAAAACAACATACTGTGTTGCATTTAATAATAAAACATGTAGTACATGTACATTGTGGTCAAGAAATGGCTTATAATAGGTAAAAAAATGTGCCATGAATCCGCTAACCTATATTGTTTCGTGGATGTCGTAAGAGGTAACAGCGGGAAACAAACCAAGGGCAGCATCTAGAAAGACGCTATTAGGGCTTGTTTCCTTACTAAAAACTAAAAACGTTAAAATAACCTGCGTTTGCCAACCCGCCTCCTATTCGTGCAACTGTTGAAAGGGGAATCTATGGGGAAGGCCGATATAGACATAGACATAGACATAGGTTTTAATAGTATCAATACACACACAAAATATACATTTAGAAGATTACTTCTAAATGTAGTAAGAACATAAAAACACCCAAGGTACATGATGGTAAACATAATTAGAAATAAATCTCGGCAGGAGTGAGTGATGTGATGCCAAAAAGATTTCGTCTCAGCATGTACTACCGCAGGTACTGCAGTAGCGCTGATTTTCTGCGGAGCTCTGATAAATATTAATTCTGTATTGCGCCCGCGTCGTTATCGGTGCTAACTTTCCATTTAAAAAATAATGAACCATTAACTCTAAAGAATATCTGTATCTCTATATATAGAAGTGCATTTTGATGAGCCTGTAACATTAACGGCATAAGAAATAATATGTTTTATAACAATACCAGCAGACTTTGTTCTGTCCTTTAAAAAGAACTTTGACCTTTAAAAAAAATCTTAAAAATATTGAAGGTCACTTATCGCAATAAAAACTATCCTATATCTCAAGTTGGAGCAAGCAATACACATTTAAAAAATTTCATTCAAATTAGTTGAGCGGTTTCGGAGATTAACATAAACGAACATCGTGACGCAGGATTTTTATATAATAAGATAGATTTATTTTGAATAAAATTATGAATAATTTCCCCATTTTCGAACACATTAAAAAGTTTTGCGTCACCATCGCACAGGTTCAATCTCAGTAACTGTCAAAACTGCGTGTCATTTTAGATGTGTAAGAATAAAATGACAGTCTCAAGAGGGCAGCAATCCACCCTCTAGCGTCTGCCTTATTTGATCGATCATTAAAATTTATAAATAAACTTATTATTTCGTGGCTTACACTCACTAGTTCGAGTACGAGGGGGGGTTAATTTAAAAAAAATAACAAGATTGATTAATAAATAAATATTTTTGATAAAAATTAAAAGTCACCTTACTTTTAATCACATAGTACACTTGGTACGGTCTACTCCCTACATGTCTTATATTATATATTTTTCATGTATATCGAGGTGCTGAGGTGTTTGTACAGTAGGGGTACGATGGCTATCTGAGTATAGAACTAGAATACAAAACCTATCCGATGGATTGTGTGCTCATTTGTCACCTTTATTCAAATCGTATTTTTATTATTTTATATATTGATTTTATACGTGACAGAGTCACGCTGCAACTATATTATGGTTGTAGCTCGAATAGGTCTGCTCGACTGGGGATTTTTTACTAGAAAAGAGGCATCCCATCTTAGTCCTCAGGGGTGACAACGCATCTGCTTTTTATTATTAATTGAGAATAAATGTAGATGTCTGGACCACAGCGGACTTACCATAAGGTGGACTGTGTGCTCATTTGTCACCCTTATTCTATATACATACATTTTCGCAATATATTGACGTTATTAGAAAGCTATCGGACTACAGCTTCTTCGTGTTGAATCGAGAAATCTTTGAGTTAATAGCTTCAAATAGACTTATTAGCAATTTATTTAAAATGTTACGAGCGCAGGGTTCATTACAATAAAAACTGCTGATTGAATTACCAAAAATGACACTTTAATTACTGAACACGAATTAAAACTTAAACACACTAATATATAACCTCACTTAACACTTTAGGTCACTTTATTTTGCTCTTCACTTGTATCGCTAATTCAATACTGTCCCGGTCACGCTCCTAACCGACTTTATATAGGACCGTTTCCACCGAAAACATCTAGAATGTTCGAGTAGAATGTTGAAAGTTCTAGCAAAGAATCCTCCAGAAATCCCTCGCCACTCGACACTAGATGGCGCTAGTGGGAAAGTTCTAGAAAGATCTTGAAGCTCCTATTTCTGCTACTTGATACTAGATGGCACTAATAATCACCCGCCATATACCGAGCATTGGTTGTGGCACGTAATAATAAAATAACTCACTATTAAAACGAAAGATTTCAAAATCTTCGTTTCTTATCCCTAATTTGTATAGGTATTAAAAAACGTTACGTATTTCTATTCCGACTTATCCTAAATAACAGAAAGTGTATTAAAAAATATACTACAACTTTCATTCATACTGTAATGAATCTATCGGTGAATAAAGTTTCCTCTATAAATTGCCTCACAGATATTTGTCACCGTTGCCACGCCTGGTAGGTTGACAACCGCATTTTTTCATTGATCTTTTATCACGAAGATGCTGCTGTTCAGCTCCTGCTTACGTTTTCACCTCTCTCGACACCCACTGGATGACATGAAGTAATGAATTCTCTTATGCTGCTCAATTCAATAACATATAACGACTCATTTTATTTTAGGTCTTCGTAATTTGCCATACGAACTTTGCAATCGAATACAGAGCGATACGTTTCTCAAATATAAGAATCAGGCATCCGTGACATAGGCACTTAACAGACTCAAGTAGAAGTATATAGCTCAAACAAAAAGCTTAGCAAGTATACTTAAGCAGCTTTATAGGTAGCTTTTAAGTAAGACGCTGCAACAGACGCTAGCTAATAGCAGTAGATCCCATGAGTAACGTCTCTTTTGCACGCGATCATCCTGTTAAATACGTTAGAAATTTCACAGATTTTTAGAAATTATTTTAATGACATAAATTTATTATAATATAATGTATTATTTATTTCAAATACATGGTTGGTTTTTATGTGTAATTTATGATAATTGATTAAAGCACATGACATAAAAATTTGAGACATCTTACGGGAAGAAAAACCCTCAAAAGTTTACAGAAATAAAATACTTCTTGGTACTTGGTACTTGGTACGCCCTGTTTTTTCTAGAAGTTCGTCTTGATAAATGGACCACCCATTTATTAAGACAAACTTCTAGAATAAACAATTTATCCCAATCAGACCAGTCCACCTGGCGTACAATTTTTTTTTTCAAATTTAGGTGTATCTAGTAAGTGTGTGGTAGTAGTGCTTATAAGTGTAGTAGTAGTATATATAAGTGTAGTAGAAGTGTATGTAGTACATGTAATGAATACATATTACTACAAATGTATGTGGACTGATCAACAATCATAGTCTGAATCACGCTGTCGGAATTTCTAAATGACTCTGCACAAATAAATCAAGCTTCTTCCCTACTACACTAACACCTTGCCCAACGGGAGATCTCACCTTTTTCTCCGATGACCAAAATATTAAATATTGCGCGTGTTAAAAGAAAAAAAAATTTACCTCTTTCGCAGAATGCCCCCTCATAATCACCGTCTCGACACTCGCAGACCGGACCGTTGTCTGTGCTGATGCAAACTCCCCCATGCTGACAGGGATCCCGTCGTTCACAAGCATCGCTACTAGCGTTGCTCATGCGAGCCGACTGGAACAAATAAAGATTTATATAGAAGTTGATTAATTCTACTTATACCTCATCAATGGATCAGTAAGCTAAAGTAACAATGCAGGGCAAATATACAGCGTTATATAAAGTTTGCGCTTGTGGTCGCTTGTGATTTCTTGAAGATGTTCCAATTCGCGTCGCAGTCGCGAGTCGTTTGTTTACGACAAATTGACGTTCGTCATCATCAAACAGTACTAAACGTGAAAAAGTGTACTAAAAGGAGAATTTTTTAACCCATATGTCATATCCACAAATAAGGTGTTAAAACCCATCAATCTGTTTAGGTTTCCGAGTGTTGCAAAGAAATAGACATACATGTATGGATACATAATAATGTAAGACACATACATACATACAGTCGAATTTACTTTATTATTAATGTAATTACCCTCCTTCTATGGCAGTCGGGCAAAAATGAGAATAATATAAACGTTATGTATAAAATAATTATAAATATTATTAATTGAAAGAAAATGTATTAAAATAAATAAGAAAATTTAATGTTAATTAATTTAAATTTTTAATTTAACTTTAATGAATTTGATTTTAAATCTATACACATAAATAAAATTGAAGTGTTTGATTTTAATGTGAAAACAACAATTTTTCAACAAATACATATGAAAGTATGTAATGCACTTATAAATTTTTTTTATTATGTCTGTCTGTTTGTTTGTTTCGGCTAATCTCCGAAATGACTTGCCCGACTTTGACTTAGCCTACTTTTATTTTAGGAAAATAATTAGGATTTCGTTAAATAAATTAAAACAAATTAAATAATAATAAATTCCACGCGGACGTAGTCGCTGGGAACGGCTATTTTAAATATCAAATTTTATTTCAATACAAATGTTCCATTGTAGAACATTTGTGTAGAGCATTATGCAGATTGTTTGCAAAGCTTCTGGAAAATCTAGAAACAATTGGTTATTATTTCCAGATTCAAACATCGCTGAGCGCTGAAGCGGCTGAAGATGAATAGTATATTCCGAAACATTTATCAAAATTGCACAAATCATGCAGCGTGTTGTATAAGTTTGCTTAATTTCGTACAATAATAGAATCTATATACATATTATAAATTTAATTGAAGTTCTAGAATATCAAAATAACTGCATTTTATTAAACTAAGGTTTGCAAATTTGCATGCCAATAAAACATGAATAAGTTTTTTAAATATATTGTATGTCTGTTTATTTGTTTGGGCTAAATCTTCAAAATGCCTAAAACGATTGTTATTAAACTTTACAAAAAGATGGAAAACTTACTCTTGGATCAGGCCTGTATCCAGCAGTAGGACGTATATAGGCTGTAACTTTAACTTTTAAATTTAGACGTCTATGGGCCACAGCATACACTTACCATCAAGTGGACTGTGTGCCCAATTGTCAACCTTATTCTATAAAAAAGTATATAGATATTTATTTTTATGGTAATCGCACGCATTGTTGTACCTTTGCCAGTGTAAAACAATAAGAAATTATCCTAGAATATGATTTGTTTCACAATTTTCTTTACAGTATTTTAACGCGTCACACTGCGAAGTTTGCCATGTGCCCGAGCCAGCAGATGTTAATGTCGATAGTTACTTATGGCGCCAATAAATCCAAAAGGTATTGCACACACAATCGCCAACGGAGCACTTGTTTCATCGTTCCCGCGAATAATTCACGTACGTTGACTTTTAATACACAAAATTGCACCACTGTTAGCTATTAAAACCCACTACAAACCATTATTCAAACAATAGAATAGGAGCAGACAGAATAGTCAGCAACCTACCAACGGTTAAGTTCCTGCCAAAAATCTCCCCCATTTTATTTTGTATTCGTGTTATTCACGCCCTTTTGATATGCCGGTCCAAACAAGAAAGTTGCAAGCAAATTGGATTTTCCATCTTCACATTAGCGTAAAATAAATATTAACCTTATTTTTTTTAACTATTCCAAATCAATGCTTGAATACTATTCCTCTTATCATAACTAGTGACGCAGCCAACGATGATAAAGCGCGCCGACTTAACAACATCTTATGCTCTTATGCTCGTCGAATACGTGGTAAGTCAAACAAAGGGGTTGAACTGGCATACTGTAAATTTAAATAGTTTGTTCGTTCTGATTGATGCAATGGTGGAAAGGAGAGGGAGGAATAAGGTTATGGAATTACTGAGCAAATTCTCGAAAACGTAGTTCGAAAACGATCAAATGTTTGTCTTATTTTTGAATTGACACACAAACTACACTACTAATATAGTAATATTATAGTAAAGTCGCAGTCAGGCAGGGGAATAAATAAAAGTAAGGAACAATGCAGCAGCAAGTTCCTCTTCCTTAAAGAATACTTAGTAATGAACAAGTTCATTGAACTAAGCAAGACTTCGAGCCACGTTCAATAAAGTTTAAGGCCTTCATTAAGCCAGGATGTACCGCGAAGGTCCTAGCGTGACCGAGTTACAACTAATTAGTCCCTGGGTCATGTTCCAGCTAAAGTTACCGCGTGAACTGTTCGTCCCACGAACAATTCATGCAAAGTTTGCCTAAAAATAATTAAGTTAACATTAATTATAATTAAGTGTAATTTTTATTGCTGTTAAAAACCTCAAGCTACGTTTTTATGAAATAATTATGTTACTTTATTAGGTAATTGTAAGAAATATCGTTCTATTTTCGTACCAATATGGAAACGGTAGCAAGCTTTAAAAGAGTGTAATAGGTGTGGTTTTTTTAACTTATTATAAGCCAGTCATTAACCACGAATCCGCCTGGTGGTAAGTGCTGACGAAGCCCTAGATAATAAATGGTACTGTCTTAGTGTAACAAAAGCCAATTCAGTCGTAGCTTAAAGTCGCCCACATTATTTTCTGCACATAGGCCTCCATAGACTGCATCAAAGTACGATCCTGAGCCACCTGCACCATTGATGTTATTGTTGTTTCACCAACTTGTTTTACCGTCACTACATCTAGAGGTCTTCGAACACTGGTCTTATAACGAGATTGCCACTCGAGAAACTTTCTTCGCCATCAGTTGTCGGTACTTATCCGCTGGGCTATGTCAGTAATTTTTGCTATGGACTTTATCCCACAAATAATTCGGAGCATAGCTCTTATCATCGCATTCTGAGTGACTTTAAATAGAATATTATTATTCAATATAGATTAAAAGTAATTCTTATTGAAAGCCATATTTTTTACTTTTAATACTTGTTCGGAAATAAACCTCTATCCTGGGAAGAAACATCAAGAAACCCAGCGGAACTTTTTTTCTTTGAAGTAAAAGTCTATAAAAAAAGTTTTTACAAACTACTTACAATAGAAGCTACCACCTCATTCCTAGGGATAAGTTGTGGTTACTTCTATCGTAAGTAGTTATAATTATTTAATTATTGTTTTATTACAGAAGAGTTTATAAAAAGTCAAACATAGCTGGTGCATATTACAGTTAATTGCTAATTTGTTTTTGGTATTGTTTTACTTTAGGATATATTGGGGAACAACCTCATGACATGAGCTTTCTCTTCAATGATGTTGACAGGGTTGCCCTTAGAGCGGATGAAGGGGTTGTACAAATTTCAAACTGTGAGAATTTGATAATATATTGTGAGGAATACACGGGTAGGTTTATGACTGAAAAGTGTCCTATTAAGGTTCTCAAATACTTATAGGGATAAAATTCCTGCGAGATTACGTTGTATTGTTTGAATAGTTAGAGAAATCGCTCTACATGGCAGTGAGAGATTCAATGATACAAGTGAGGAGAACTATTCAAGAACATTTGGAATTATTTTATTCTCAGATTGCAACTCCAAGCCCAATGATATTGAAAAGAAAAAGATAAATTGATATGAAAGAAGATTCTATTATTACTAATTATATTAATTTAATAATAAAGAATTATAACTATATTATTTAATTATTATTGGGTTATTGAGCTTTCTGATTCGATCAGCAGTGAAAGACTTCAGTTCGGTAAATCATCAGCGGATTTAATTAATGATTACACATTACACACAAAAATATTTTAAAAACATATATGTTGTTCTGAATGCTAGCATTTTAAATAGAAAATCCTTTATTTATAGATGTACCTAACAATGAAATACATTCTTTATTTAAAGCAAACAGGACAATATATGTTTTTATAAACCCAGGCAACATTTAGGGCTCATTTTTCGAATTTAGATACTACACATTGAATATTTTTTTTCATTTCGTCATAATTTTGAATATAAAATTTCATTTTGCTATATTTCTACAGCCGACTCAAAAAAAGGAGTCTATTCGAGTGTTATTTTATTTATTCGTGTATTTGATACTTGATACGTCAATTGTGCACTAACTTGAATGTTTTTTTTTAAGAAATAGGTTACACTTTAGGGCTGACTCGATTTGGAGAATAAATCCCATCCCATAAAAAAGGGAGTGAAGTATTTAATGTAACTATTTAGTTAAATAAAAACTAGGGGAAAAAAACCCCCCCCCTCTATTAAAAAAAAAAAATGGAGATGGGTTTTTTTTAATATTTTTTGTCTTCCACCCCAAAAAAAAAAAAAATAAAAGAAAAAAAAAAAAAAAAAAAAAACGTCTAAAAAAAAAAAAAAAAAAAAAAAAAAAAAAAAAGACACACAACAAAAAGAGGGGGAGGAACCGCCCCCAAGATTAATAAAAAATAAAAAAAAAAAAAAAAAATAATCTTCTCCCCCATATTTAATGATATCTTTTTTCTTCAGTTTATTTTATAAAGCACGTTGCACCTATCCATCAAAATATAAAAATAAAATGTCCTCTTACGTTCAGTTTGTCAGGTATGAATCGCTTATAGCGATATGACCACCGTTTGTGATTCATATTTTTTTTCATTATTGTATCAATTTTATGTTTATATGCAATAAAGACGTATCTATACAAATAAATAAAATTTAAGTGTATGTTTGTAAAGTCAATATAACAGTTTTTTACTGAAAAAGTACTTACGGTACTTATAAAAAAAACACAATTTAAAAAAATTTGTCTCTGTCAGCTCACGAGCTATAGAGAGGGCTATTCTCGGGGTTTCTCTGCGTGATAAACTTAGAAATGAGGATATCCGCAGTAGAACCAGAGTGACCAAAATAGCCCAACGGATTAGTAAGCTGAAGTGGCAATGGGCCGGCCATATAGCTCGAAGAATCGACAACCGATGGGGAAAAGAGACTCACGAGTGGCAGCCTCGTACCGGTGGGCGTAGCGTAGAGCAACCCCCCACTAGATGGAGTGACGAATACATGCAGGAAGTCGATGGATGCAGGTGGCTCATGACCATGCTTTGTAGAATTCCTTGAGGGGGCCTATGTTCAGCAGTGGATTTGTCAAGAGCTGTAAAGATGATGATGATGATCTCATTTACCATTATAAGTTTTAATAAGTACATAATGGTCAAATACTTTGATGATGATGATGATGAATTATGTATTTCTTAACTTACAATATTGCCTTTAAAATAAAAGTAACTTACCTAAAAAATACAAAACGCAAATTTTGTTTATTCTTTGAATTTTTTCAAACGTCTAATTCAAAAATGTCAGTGCCATACATAGGCTTTTACTCCGTTGACGTATTACAACCTATTTTTGTCCAGACGGTAAAAAAGGTCATCCAGTATACGGTACTTATTACATAAATAATTTTTTTCTGACTGTCCGTTCATCTGTCTGTCCATCTGTCTATCCGTCTGTTTGCTCCGGCTAATCTCAGAAATTGCTGGACCGATTTTGACGGGAATTTCGTTGGCAGATAGCTGATGTAATAAGGAGTAACTTAGGTTACTTTTATTTCAGAAAAATAATTAGGGTTCCGCGCAAAAAAATTAAAACCCTTAATTACACGCGTAGTTGCACGTAAGTCGCAGGGAATAGCTAGTATCTATTAAGACAGCAATCAAGTTCTGATACGGTTCCTCCACCCTATTAAATAAACAAAAATGGCTTTTAAGTCTAATTTAATACTTCTACTTTTTAACTTAGTAGTAACTACTATTTAATCTTAGCACTGACTTCTGAAGCTATTATGCGTAAATTATTTCATTCTTTTTAGGTTTTGAAGTTGACTTTAACCTTTTATTAAAAGCCATTTTTTTCAGTTATTAGAACATAACGTATATTGTTTTAAACATTTTGGTCGTTGGTATATATTTTACTAATTCGATTACTGAAGAGTTTTAGTGCACTCTGGATAGATTTTCAAAAAGCTTTTCCAATATTGAATTTTTAATATTTTCGGGAAACATTTCGTATAAAAATGTTATCTACAAATAGACACTGCAACTTATCTGCCTCGCAAAACAAGCATATTGTATAATATGTTGTATTATTCACGCAATTTTTTATTATTTTAATATATTAGATTGACCTGTAGAGAGAAGAAGAAGCACTAGAGTAGAATAAATGCAGTAGAAATGCGGTCGCTAAGGAGTATGTTAGGGCTGAATCTGAGTGACAGGGTGAGAAACTGTATGACAAAAGAAGAGTGCTGTTTGCAAGATGATGCGGTGACCAGGATTAAGAAAGGAACGCTTCGGTGGTTTGGTCATGTAGAAAGAATGAAAGCGGAAAGACTGACATAGCAAATATATGTTGCAGAAGTGAATGGAAGAGTCGGAAAGGGACGTCCTAGGCGGAAGTTTGTCGACCAAATTGGCGATATACTAAAAATGGGCGAAATTAAGAGAACCCTTAACCGACGAGCATGTATGCGTAGGTATATGGATTTGAAATAGGCGAAAAAGGTATGTCAGGATAGTGCTAAATGGAAGTCTGTAATCTCTGCCTACCCCTCTGGGTGACAGGCGTGAGTTTTTATGTTTATGTATGTACCTGTAGAGTAGAGAAAGTGTAGAGCCATGCTGTAGCTATATTATGATTGTAGCACGAAGAGGTCAACTCGACTGAGAATAGACCACGCTTTCACAGAATATCAGCGTGAAATAATACCATTTGCTCCTTCGTATAATAAGTGTTTCGAGATAAGACTTTAAATTTTAGTGTCTCAGGGAGTGTTAACGCATCTATATTTTGATTTTTTAATCAAAGGTAGAAGTAGTGTAGCCACAGCATCCGCTTAACATAAGATGTACTATATGCTTGTCTGTCACCCTTATTCTATAAAAACTATTCATGTATGTATGAATGTTATGAAGTTTTATAATTAAGTTGTCATCCACTTTTCGGCGTCCGAATAATCTTCAGTTTTCCATACGTATTAATAACAGTTGACAAATTAATAATTTCATGACTAGGACCTAGAAGAGTCATAAGGAATATCACAGCTGTGTCAGTATTATCAATTCAAGTATTTTAAGTTTTTAAACTGTTATATTAAGATAAAATTCATTGTTTTCACCAAGCTAAACAATTTTTTTTAAAAACTTTGCGTTCTACTTTATTGTGAGCATAAATTATGTCTATTTCTTTTATAAAATTGTCTCATGTATGCTAACAACTTTCATACTTAATTCCTCTTTCATTTCAATGATAATTTAATTAACTTTATAATGAAATGAATTTAACTTAATTTTTTTTTCAAGAGTAATAATGGATGTGGTTTGGAGTAATAATGAAAAAATTTAAGAATTTTTAGCAACGTTTAATTACTTTAGGGAAATTATTTTGTGTTTCTTTCATAGGCCTATGATAGACCCATCATTGGGCAGAGAAAAGAAAGAAGAGAAGGAACTGTATTGCTAAGAACTGTTATAGTGGAGTCGTCTTTTACAGTAGCTTCTTCTCTATTTAAAACACCTAAATAAACGCCTGTCTTAAAATTCCATATTACCTGAACAAACAGAGTTCGATCCGCAAAGAACTTCATACATTTTTACTTTAGAAGTAACGTTACTTCCACCCTTGGGTTTTCTCTTGTATCATTGGAACATAATGATTTCTTATATTTACGCGAACACTACACATTGAAATAATACTAGTTTTTACGGAATTTATCGCGTATCGTCGTCAACATCATGTCATCAACATCTCAATCCCGCCCGTGACCATGAGTGCTGTAAAGCGTTCGAAACGTCGGGTATTTAAAAAGTTAAATATACGCGATAATACATACATAAACACTCACCTGTCAACTCCTGCCCGTCACCCAGAGGGGTAGGCAGAGACTACGGACTTCCATTTGGCACGATCCTGACATACCTCTTTCGCCTCCTTTACATCCATATATCTACGCATACATGCTCGTCGGTTAAGGGTACTTCTAACGTGGCCCATTTTCAAAATATCGCCAATTTGGTCGATAAACTTTTTCCTAGGGCGTCCCTTCCCGACTCGGCCATTCACATCTGCCATATAAATTTGCTTTGTCACTCTTTCCTCATTCATTTTTTCTACGTGACCAAACCACCGAAGCATTCCTTTCTTAATCCTGGTCACAACATCATCTTGCATACCACATTTATCTCTTATCACGCAATTTCTCACCCTGTCATTCAGATTACACCCTAGCATATTTCTTAAAGACCGCATTTCTACAGCATTTATTTTACTTTCGTGCTTCTTCTGCCACACCCAGCTTTCACTACCATACATTAAAGTAGGGACTAACACAGCATTATGAATTACCATACGTGCCTGTTTTGACAAATTCTGGTTCTTCATAATAGAGTGTAGTGCCCCATTCACTCTATTCCCTGCTATACGCGATAAATTCCGTAAAAACTAGTATTATATCATTGGAACAGTTTACATATCCAGACTCGCAACAATTATCTTATTGCCATATAAAACTTGTTTATTGCGGTTAGTCGAACCAGCGGCCCTTAGCGTTACAACTCATGCTAAGTCACTGCGCCAAGGAGTTCTCGGACTGTATATTGTTCTGAAATTTGATCACGACGGCCAGTATCAATACATGCAAATATACTGTGCAGAACATAGGATTATAGTGCACAATCGCGTACGCAATACCTGGCGTACACTCTATTGCTTTACTCTTATGATCCGATTAGACGGTAGTCCAACAATACGACCAACTACGGAGAGTAATCAGGCGCAGTAACAACCGTTTAACGTGCTTTTCAAGGCACGGAGAACTGCTCCTGAGAATTTCTTGACAGAACAACCCAGTAACTAATTTTGGCATGACCTGGGATTGGATCCGAGCACCAGATGGAAAGCAGTGGCGTTTACGACCACTGCACCAGAGGCGGTCAGTATGCTGCTTTTACGAGCCAAAATCGTCATCTCTCACAGTTGACCCTTGTTACCAGTTCTTTACTTAAGCCCACGGAAATATACTATATCACCGAGTAGTAGTAGTGTAAGAATATCCACGATCCCATATCTTAACGTGGCTGTCATAAAACGTGACGGAGGGAAACGCAACAAAGGGGAGCAGTGTCTTTCCATTAGCAACTAAAAATATACAACTGCGTTTGCCAACCCCTCTACCAAGCATGGCAACTATCCCAAATATTCTCCCTATGAGGCAATATATGTGAAAGCCCTATTTTCAGCAGAAGACTTTTGATAGGCTCTTACCCAACCAAAATATACCACTAAAACATTGTCATTATGTTAGGCCTACGAAATGTGTACGTGCAATATACACACACACACACATATATATATATATATATATATATATATATATATATATATATATATATATATATATATATATATATATATGTTACGTTTGTTACCTATAAGTCAGGCAGAGACTATGGACTTTCATTTGGCTTGATCTTGACACACCTTTCGTTTCTTTCATACTTTATGAAAGAGAAAAATACATGCCTACAGAAAATATGTCTGGCATATAAAATTTTTAACGTGACGGAGATATAAATGTAAAACATGAGACGGTAACCCTATAGCTTCTTCACAAATAAGTTTTAGGAGATAATGGTTGAATATAACCAATAGTCGAGATATTTTGGTAAAGCCAACCCTCTTTACATCAGGCGACACGCGTCAAATGTTCACTAGATAAATGCAGATTGGTTATTTGATAACGGTAAATGAGATTACTTTCCTTAAATTCCCTCTCGAGCGGCGAAAGATGTAACGCCGGGTATTTGTTACTGGATAATAGCGATCACGTTGTGATTTATCTGCTCTTCTAAGTTTATTATGGTAACCTATTGCTTGTTTATATTTATGTGAATGTAATGGAACCCAATACACTATGTTATCCTGTACGTGTCGTGAGAGGCGACAGAGAGAAAAAAACAGGAGATGACGAGCAGTGTCTTCTTAGAAATAGAGATATATAGATCACTAACATACCTATATCTATGAAGGAGGTCTGTGTTCGACTATCCGGCTATAGCCTATCCGGCTGTAAGGGTAACGATAATGATGATTAATGTTGTGTGCACATATTTGGTTATTTTAACTTTCTGCTACGAAAATCAATGATTTTAAAAACCGGGAAGTTATCGAACTCCTTATAACTTTTTAACGTCTTGACCGATCGAAACATAGAGTCATTAGATTTCATGTGAATTTTAATCAATTCAGCTCGGTAGATTTTGAGAAATCTCAAAAATTTAATAATTAAAAAAATCCTTTTTTGAGATAAATTTTAAACTAATATGTCGATCGATTTCAAAATCCAATCAGTTCTTAACTTAAAAAAACAACATCTATTGCCGCAAATTGCATCTAAATTGGTCCATTTGTCCAAGAGAAATCGTTGTCTTTCATTCTGGAATTTCATTCGTTTCGTTCTCTTTCGTTTCGTTTCATTATCGTTTTCTATCGAAATCGTTGTTATTGAATTTCTCTTAAAAATTTTATGACTTTCAGTCATGATAGGTGGACTTTGGAGCGATTTGCACTTGAAATAGGCGGAAAGTTGCAGGAATGGCCTATAGAGTCAACCGTATTTTTTATATATATAAATGGGGGCAAACGAACTAGCGATTCAGCTGACGGTAATTGACTATCGCCACCCATGAACTGCTACACTAGGGGAATTAAGTAAAAGAAATAAAATGTGGTGAAACCACAACTCCTTAATATATTCCCATGGTTGTCGCTTTAGGCGACAGAGGGAGACTGTGACAGCAGATGAGCAGCAGCATCTTCCTAATAACAACACAAAGTTATGAAAAACTGCAATTGTCAGGCGAGGCAACTACGACGAATGAAAGCAAATCAAATATATTATAACTTTCAAATAAATATATCAATACTTAGTTTTAGGTTAGTTAATTGTACTATTCCTATAACCTATTTATACGTGGTCGAGCTACGTTGCAGCTATATTATGGTTGTAGCACGAATGGGACGGCTCGATCGGGGAAGAACCACGCTCTCACAGAATACCAGCGTCAAATAGTAGCTTAATGCTGCTGTGTTTCGTATGATGAGTGTAGAGAACTGGAGACCCGTTTTACTGAAATCGAGGCATCCCATTTTAGTCCTCAGGGATGACAATTTTGATTTTTAATCGAGGTTAAATGTAGATGCCCAACGGCAACAGCATCCACTTACCATTAGGTGGACTGTGTGCTCGTATGTCACCCATATTCTTTAAAAAAAACCTCCGGGCAAGTGCAAGTAATAAGTTGACAAAGTTTTACAGCAATCTGATAAATTTGGCATACCATTGTGCATAAAATACGAACAAACATTAATTTTTATATATTAGATTAAAACAGCAAATAAATAATTAACTGTACAGACCATGAAATTTGACCACATTTTTACACGTATTATAAAAATTCGCTTCTTTTATATTTAAAATTAACATAGGCATTAAAAATATACCATTTAACATATAACCTTGCATATGGCATAATAACAAAAATTTGCACGCTACATTTTATGAACGCGATATAGAGTCAACACGCGATCATTCGATTGTATTAAATGGAAATAAATAATTTTTACCCATATTTAAATGGACTATAAACACTCTGGGTATAAAAAATATAGCCGGAACCCTGCGTATATTTCAAATGATGTAAAACCCAAGCAAAACTTATTGTAAGAACACGCACTCACGTAAACATTTACATTGAGTTTGCAACAAACAACATGGTTTTAGGTGCATGTGTTTACAACAAACAGCATAGTTTTAGGTGAATGTGTGTGCGTCCAGCAGTAAGCTACGAAGGAGAAAGATGTGTTCGTGAGTGCGAGTCAGGAATTTGGGCATGATTTCGGCATTACTTGGAAACGCAGTGCTCCTCTTCTTCATCTTTTGTTTTGTTGTTTCTTTATACGTTAGTCCAAGGACTAATAAGGCAAATAAGAAACTTTAAACGTACACGTATACATCTCTTGTGTATATACGTCCACACACTTTTAAATTGTAACGCCATGCATGCGTTTGATGATGACAGCAGCACGAATAGTTCAACTCGACAGGGGAAGGACTACGCTTGCACAGAATATCGACGTCAAATAGCAGCATAATGTTGCCACGTTTCATTTAAGAGAACCGGAAACTATTTTACTGGTATCGAAGCATTCTATCATAGTCTTTAGAGGTGACAACATATCTGCATTTGGATTCTAAATCCAAAATAGATGTAGGTGCATATTAGCCACACGTTTGACTTACCATCAAGTGAACTCGTTTCTTCTCGTTTGTCACCCCTAAGGCTACCCGTTCATGTTAGCTAACCGTAACGCCGTCAGCCGATCGTGATCATTTCGGAACATTATTTCTCGTCAAATATTTAATAACCGAACGATTTGATTAGTGTCCATGCGTGATTCTACATAAAACCGATGTAAAATCTAGCCAACAATGATACACAATATTTAAGAAGATGATAATAACATATCCCATAGGTCCAGCAAAGCAGAAGAGAAACATTGTCATCCTGTAGATTACAATCCACTTATAATTATCTCTAAGGCATAGGTACTTGACGCTATCCTGCTTGTGCATGAATAAAGGTGGCATCTAAAACAAGTTTGTTCTTTATTATTATTTTTTATATAAGTACCGGGTTTTCTTTTTTTATATTACAGTTGCCTATCAATAATGCTATGTTCAAAATTTCAATTCTTCAGCTAAGCCAGAAGTTAGTTTAAAATCATATACCGTTTTTATACGGTGCAGCTATATTATGGTTGTAGCACGAAGGGGCCTACTCGACCTGGGAAGGACCACGCTCTCACAGAATACTAGCTTTAAATAGCAGCTTAACCATCTGCGTTTTAATTCCTTATCAAGGATAAATTTTGATGTCTATGGGCCTCAGCATCCACCAACCATCAGGTATCCTATGTACTCGTTTGTCAACATATTCTATAAAAAAGTAAATTTTAAAATTCGACGCGAACATAATGTTTCCAATATACGAAAGCGAGTTAACAAAAACGCGGTATAAAAATATGTTTATCAGTACTAGGAAATATAAAGTATGTTTTCTGGTGCCGAAAAATATTTCGGCACATGAACACTAATAAATTTACAAACAATTCCGCTAGTATCTAAAAATAAAAAAATACTGTACTGCACTGCGCTTGTAAACAATTTTCAGGTTCAAAATTTCAAATTCAAAATGCAAGTGAAACATCCCTCGATGGGCATTTACATGTATGGACATTTTATATATTTTATATGTATAGTGGCTTCTCTTTCTCATATCCAGGGTATGATCCATTATTTTAATTAAAGGAATGAGTAAATTAATAATGCCTATTCGTCCGATAAAATACGTAAGCTCATATTAAGTAATATTAGTCCATGTAGGCTTTATGATTTTTAATGGAGCCAATTAATATGATTTGCATTTCTGTCTTTACACATTATTTTTCATACGTTCAAATTTTACTAAATTATTTTATTGTGCGCAATAATTATGTATCAGTAGATTTAAAGAGGTTAAAGAAGTTAAAAAGTGCTACAATCTTCTATTCTTTTTCTTCCTGCCCTTATCCCAAGGTATTGGCGGTCGGCATAGCATGTAGTTAACGTGGTAGAGCTATGCTGCAGCATTTTAGTAATATAGTTGTAGCCCGACTGGGTCAACTCGACCGGGGAAGTACCACGCTCTCCCAGAATACTAGCGTTAAATAGCAGCTTAACACTGCTGTTTTGCATGGTTAGTTTAAAGAACCGTAGACCCTTTTTACTGGAAACTGGATGGGTAATAACGCATCTGCATTATGATTCGTCATCGAGGACAGATGTAGATGTCTATGGGCTACAGCAACCATTAACCTGTGAACTGTGTGCTCTTTTGTTACCCTTATCCTAAAAAAATTTCTTCTTCCATTCTTCTCTATAACCCATCATCTCTTTACTCACTTCCTTACGCATATCAGCCTTGATATAGTCCATCCATATTTTTCAGGCCTCCCTCTACTCTTATACGCATCCAATTTCCTGGCCAACATTCTTCTCTTTACGTAGTTTACTTCCCTATATACAAGTACTATGCCAGGCTAGCTACTACTTCTTAAATTTTTCGTGACTTAGGCCTCTTTCAAAGTGCCTAAGACAAATTCTTTCTTAATTTAAAAAGTGCTACAATATTGCCTTTAAAGTAAAAATAATTTATGTAGAAAATACAAAACACAAATGTTACTTATTTCTTACCTCGAAGTACTTATACACTCATTTTTTAAAGTTCGTTATCTTAACTCAACATTTTCTGTATTTAAGACATAAAATATTTATTTGTTTGCCTGTGGCCCCCCAATAAGCATGCTTGACAAAGTTTACTTCTAAGTCAGATTAAATAGTAGCAGTAAAAAAAGTAAAAACTAAAAACTCACAAAAACAAACTACATATACTTGTCAAATATGATATAAACATACCAATGTACATTACATATATTGTTCATATACATATTAAACGTAGAAACATTCATAAACCTATACATATTGTTACGAGCTTGAGGTTCGTGACAATTAAAATTGGCGATAAAATTACCTAAATTAAACACTTTAATTTTCTTTCCACAAATTAAAACTTAAAACACTAATAATTAATCACACTAATTCACTTTATTTCGCTCCGAAGCTTCGCTTGTCTCGCCAAATTCAATACTTCACCGATCGCATCTTGCAGCGCCTATAAATATAAATTAGCACCGAAATATCCAGAATATTCAAGTAAACACGCGCAAGGTACCGAGAGTTCGAGTTTCAACTTCTAGAAGTTTAGTTCTTCGGTTCGAGACTAGATGGCGCTGTCGGTTGAAAGATTAGTGATGTCATTTTCTGCAAAGCTCCCCTCGCTCTCGTCTCTGACACTAGATGGCGCTAGTGCCGACGACTTAGGCGCGTAACACTGCCCCCTCCTAATACATGCTCGTCCCGAGCATTATCGGCCCCATAATAACGCGCCAGGCGATACACATGGACGATCTTAGGAGTCCCTCTTGCGCCTTTCTGTATCCGGTAGGTTACATCGTTGATCCTGGTCACAATCCGGTACGGGCCATCCCATTTAGCTTGAAGCTTAGGAGATTTCCCTTTGCTGCGGACTGGATTGTGCAACCACACTAGTGAACATTCGTCGAACACTTTGTTGTTCATTTTACGGTCGTACCGGGTTTTCATCTTTTCAGACATTTGCTGGCCCAATTGTCTGACGTGCTCATAAATGTCATTCATTTTGTTCCGCAAGTCATTTGCATAATCGGTTATACTGCCTGGAGCATCAGGTGGTATCCCGGTGATCAGGTCCGCAGGCAGCCGTAATTCTCTCCCAAAGTTTGTGAAAGCTGGTGTCACTGATGTACTTTCGTGAACAGCGCTTCGATATGACAACAAAAACGGTTGTATGTGCTTGTCCTAATCTCGTTGCCGACTGTCTACAACTTTTGCTAGGTACCTCTCCAATGTCTGATTAAATCGTTCTACCATTCCATCAGACTGCAGGTGATAAGAAGTCGTTCTTGTTTTATGAGTACCCATAACTCGGCAAGTTTCCTGGAATATTTGAGACTCAAAATTCCTTCCTTGATCGCTGTGAATCTCCAAAGGTACTCCAAGACGACAGAAGACTTCATGAAATAGTTTATCTGCAACTGTTGAAGCTTCTTGATTTGGAATGGCGAAGACTTCTGGCCACTTAGTGAAGTAATCCATCACAACCATGAAATACTTGTTACCGTTTTCACTCTCCGGAAACGGCCCGGCCACGTCAACGGCTATTCTCTACCATGGTGCACCAACATTTTACAACTTCAATGCACCTCTACTACGAGCCTGAGGTCCCTTTACAGCCGCACAACTTGCACATTTGCGACACCAGTCCTCGACATCGTTTCGACAGTGGACCCAATAAAACCGTTCTCGGATCTTCAGTAGAGTTCGTTTAACTCCCAGATGGCCTCCGGAACAATCATTATGGTACATCTGTAGAACATCCGGTACTTTAGCTTTAGGGAAAACCATTTGCAAGTGACAGCTGTCTCCCCGAACATTTTCCCATTTACGACACAGAACTCCATCCTGAAGCAGCAAGCTGTCCCATTGGGCCCAATAGCTTTTAGTGGTCGAACTCATCGCTGAGACGTCGCTCCACTTGAGCTTGGGAGCACTGGACTTCATCCATTCTAGAATCGGCTTGATGTCCGGATCTTCCTGCTGTGCATGTTGTAAGCTGTCCTTCCACTCGTTGCTAAGGTGGTCTGTCCTGAGCATCCTCACGGATACCACTTCCTTACTCTCCTGCCTAGTACAATGTTTCCAATCTTCAGGACAAGATCTTCTTGACAATGCATCTGCGTTACCATGAGATTTCCCGCTGCGATGTCTGATAGTAAAGTCGTATCCCTGTGCTGTGCTGTGCTGTGCTGTGCGGTGATGTTAGCCGCACTTACCTTCTGAGATCGTTCACCTTCCCTTTCTAGGGTTCGCTTAGGGCAGCTGGATCGAAGATGGCCCCTTTCCCCACAGCCATAGCACCTAGGGCTGTATCCTTTATTGCGGTCGCGAACCGTAGCTGCTGCAACCTCCCTGACGCGATGGGAGCGAAGATCCTGCCGCACGGCTTCTACCTCCAGTGCATGGGACAAGGCGTCCTTAAGCATCTCGTGGTGCCCGAGCCTCACAGCAGCTCTGACTTCAAGGTCGCGGATGCCGTCGATGAATGTCTGAACCAGGTTCCCTTCAATGAGCGCAGGTACAGACTGGTATGCTTTTCGAACCATCTTCTCCACCTCAAGCGCCCACTGCTGCAGGTTTTCGTTGCTGCGTTGCACGCGATCTTTAAGCTGCGCGCGAAAGACGTGTTGCAGGTGAGCGTCGTCATATCTCGCCTCCAACGCCTCAAGGAGCTACTCGTAGGTCACTTTCTTACCGAAAGCTTCCAACACAGTTAAGGCTTGGTCGCGCAGGCCTAGGATGAGTGCAGTCATGGCTTGGCTTTTATTCCAGTCGTTCGCCTCCATGACGGCCTCGAACTGGATTTTGTAGGCTGACCAGGAAGAAGTCCCGTCGAACGGTGGCACCTTGAACCCACGTAGCGAAGGTGTAGTAGCTACTACGGGGGCTGTAGTTCCATCCCCAAGTTTGAATGCGTCCAGTGATTTCTTCATGTCAGACATTACGTTGTCAACCCGATTGTTCACTTGGTCGATTCGGGTTTCAGCTTCCGACAGGCGGTTGTCATGTTGAGAGAGCTTTGACTTCGGGTACGGACACCCTCCGTTTCCTATATCGGATACCGAGCTTGAGGTTCGTGACAATAAAAATTGCTGATAAAATTACCTAAATTAACATTTTAATTTTCTTTCCACAAATTAAAACTTAAAACACTAATAATTAATCACACTAATTCACTTTATTTCGCTCCGAAGCTTCGCTTGTCTCGCCAAATTCAATACTTCACCGATCGCATCTTGCAGCGCCTATAAATATAAATTACCACCGAAATATCCAGAATATTCAAGTAAACACGCGCAAGGTACCGAGAGTTCGAGTTTCAACTTCTAGAAATTTAGTTCTTCGGTTCGAGACTAGATGGCGCTGTCGGTTGAAAGATTAGTGATGTCATTTTCTGGAAAGCTCCCCTCGCTCTCGTCTCTGACACTAGATGGCGCTAGTGCCGTCGACTTAGGCGCGTAACAATATTAATCTGTACAAATAAATAAAATTAGAGTGTCTGTTTGTAAAGACAAAACAACATATTTTTAGTAAATGAATATATACTGTACTTATAAAAAAACAATTCTAAATTTTTTCTGACTTTCTGTTGGTCTGTCTGTTTGTTTGTTCTGACTGATCTCCGATTTTGACAGAACTTTCACTGGCAGATATCTCATGTTATAAAGAGTAACTTAGGTTACTTTCATTTTAGAAAAATAATTAGGGTTCCGCGCAAAAAATCGAAACCCATGAAATCCAACCGCAAAGAATTCCACGAACAGTACATAAATTATATACAGGTTTTTATTGCATGTACGCATATATTATGTATATTATATCCGATACAAGGAAAATGTACACTAAATAATTTCTTCATAAGATAGTAAGTTTATAATTAATATCAATCAGGGATATTAGGAATGTGTGTGACGTGATTTAAAAATAATTTCAAGAATTATCCTCCGTTTATTCCCAAGTTACATTACATACATAACATTTTAAGGCGAGCAGTTGTCCCATGATCTACTCTTACCGCGGCTCATTTATTTTATTTTTATTGCAATTGATAAACATAGCATAATCTAAATATATCAGATTTACTTTTGTAATTCGCAATTTTGCTTACAAACATAACCACAGAAGAATTTCACAAAATTTTGCTGCAATAAGAAATTCATTCGACTTGGAATGTTTCAGGATTCCGTAACGACTGCGTAGACCGCAAATGGCCTGGCGTGACCGACTTATGCTTAATTAACTCCTCGGTTGTGTTTCGAAAACAGTTTTCCTCGTGTTTTGGTCGTAAACAAGATTTTTCGTTTCATATTAGAGAAACACTTTATTCAATTTTCTCTTAATCCACAGAATCGTCCAATTAGGTCGTATCAGATGCTGCATATAAATTACTAAATTAAATGGCAATATACAATACTTACATAAAATACTAGTCGCTATAGTTCATTTCAGTAGTATAATTGAAACTTTAAACGGTTTATTTCGTCTTTCGTAATACGTACAATAAAGAAATGAAATAAATTACTGGCATCTGTCATTCCGTCCGATGATAATCTGGGTGTCTTTAAGACAAAAGTGTATAGGCTCTACTTACACTAATACTGCGCAATTTACCGCGTATTAATGGCAGTAAGTGGCAAAAATGGCAAGGGGCGACCCTTGCTATCTCTGACATCATCATCTAGACGGAAGTTTATCAACTAATTGGTGATACATTGACGATGGGGTCAAATTAAGAGTACTCTTAACGTAGGTACTGAGGCCTATAGACGTTCACATTTATACTTGATTTAGGATCAAGATGTATATGCGTTCTCAACCCTGAGGACTTACATAGAATGTCTCGTTTTTAGTTATAAAATATCTCCGGTTCTCTACACTCAACGTACGAAACACAGCAGCACGACGCTGTTATATAACACCGGTATTCTGTAAGAGTCTGGTCCTTCCTCGGTCAGCCGAACCATTCGTGCTACAATACGTACAGCGTGGCTCTACTAAGTATATCTAGAAATGTTTACGCGACGAATCCTGTCACACTCCAAAACAACACTCCAAATAAAAAGAATTACTTTGTAGCGCTCTAGACATAATGCACTTAAAGCTCGATATGGGTCATATATTAAAAAGTCAGTACGTAGGATGTTCATTCATATTGAATAAATTGGATACACTGAAATAGTTAGTGGCTGAAGATGGGCGATGTATTTTTAAAACATTTCGTTAAAATTGAATTGCTCTGAAACTGTGTTTTCTTTATTTCATTTATTCATGATTAATTTATTTATTACAACCTAACAAAGTCTCACACTGGGGAATATTTTCCATAGTTGCCACGGTTGGCTGCCGGGTTTGCAACCACCATTTGTTTTTCTAGTTTTTATCAGGTAACGCTGCTTTCTATCTCCTACTTCTTACATAGCTACTACACGGTTAACACTACCAATAGACGGTTACTGTTTATTTAATAACTTGCCGGAGATAATCAATATTAGTCGACCCTGCCTTTTCTTATAGGATAGGGTGACATACGAGCACACAATCCACCTGATGGTAAGTGGTTGCTGTGGTTCATACACATCTACATCTATCCTCGATTACTAATCAAAATGCAGGTGCGTTGTCACCCGTGAGGACTAAAGTGAAAAGCCTTGTTTCCAGTAAAAAGGGTCTTCGGTTCTCTACACTCACCTAATGAAACACAGCAGCATTAAGCTACTATTTTACGCAGGTATTCTGTGAGAGCGTGGACCTTCCTCTGTCAAGCCAGCCCATTCGTGCTACAACCATAATATAGCTGTACCGTGGCTCTACCACACATACCATTCCGTAACGCATGTTGTAGGAGACTTTGCGGCGCTTTTACGCTAAAACTATAATCTGTAAAACAGATAATCTGTTTATCTGTAAATATATATATATATATATATATATATATATATATATATATATATATATATAAAATTGTATAACAAATTGCCTTCAAATGATTCAATTTATATATATATATATATATATATATATATATATATATATATATATAGCTTTATTAGGTTGTGGCATGAATAAGTTGGATCGACCGGGGAAGGACAACGCTCTTACAAAATATCAGTGTCAAATAGCAGCTTAATGCTTCTATGTTTCGTATGGTGAGTATAGAGAACAGGATACTCTTTTTACAGGAAACGCGACATTCCATTTTAGTCATCTAAGAAGACAAAGCGTCTACATTTTGATTTATAATCGTGAATAAATATCTATATGATATAGCATCTACTTCATATAAGGGTTTATTTGTAACCCTTCTACAAAAAAGTACCTAACGGTGCAGTGTAATCCCTTTGTTGTAATTTGACCCTTCTTATTTTCACCTTAGGAAAAAGCTGAGATAGAGGTTTAAGTAGGATCTCCTAGGTGTGCGTTATTTCGTAGTTAGCAGTGGCTGCAAATAACCGCCGGTTCGACAAACTCCGCCGATCGTTGAGTCCCGTGATTCCGTGAGGCGTCGAGGTCACCGGCCCCTAGGTGATTCTTGGCACTTTGTGCGCTTCGTGCATCCTGTGCTTAGTCGCGTATTAAAGTGCCACCGTCGCACTTCCCCCCAACCCTTTGTTGACAAAGGGGTAGGCAGTGCCCCAAGTGACTACGCCAACTTAGTTGCTACCTCCATCCGCGTCGCGCATTACAGTCGATCGGCTGGATATAGACAGGGCCGTTAGTTAGACTACTGACTCTTAGGTAGGTTCACCATGTCCGATAAGGACAATGATAAGGGGGAGCCACCACCGAGAACCAGAAAACCACCGGAACGAACAAGCATTCTGGATCGACCGATAGCATACCGGGATATCTTCAATCCAGAAAGGACTCGAGTAGTGTCATCCTACTCGCAGATCCCGACTAGGAAACCCCTATCTCCAGGAAAAGGACCCACACCGAGGACCGCGCTCTCGCCCATCGTACCTGAAGGTACTTTGGCTGGAACCGGTTCCCCAACAACAGCGGGCTAAGAAGTCGTGGAGAAGGCACACTCCGCCTGAGACTGCAGCATCATTGCAGGAGAAGAGAAAATGCCTAGGATCCTCCAACTCCTCGGATTACTCGTCATCCGAGGAGGAACAAGACCAACGACCGATAAGGAGATCACAACCGAAGTCGCCATCGCCGACTAAGCCCAATCCCCCTAGATCAGAGGAACACCACTCCAGCATGGAAGCTGTGGATCTAGAGCAGGGAGGAGAAGGGTCGTATGGTTGGAGTGCCACAACATATGCGACCTTAGCCCCGAATACATCGGCTGGACACTCGCCGTCCATGTCGCCTAACCTGTTAACCAAGCCATGCTCACCTTCGATCGCGCAATACCAACCTTACGCCCGCCAAGTAGTGATCGAATTAGATCAGAATTATGTAAACATGTCTACCTATGAAAAAACTATTTTTTCGTTTTAAACAAAACCAAAGACATTATGCAATAGATATTAGTATCAAAGACAAAGATATGCTCTTTTATTTTAAACCATAACCTGGCAATGTTTCTTAGAAAAAAAAAAAGAAATCACTCTGAACTTCCGGCGTTCCACGTGTCACTTTGATGAAGGTGCTCCGTCTTTTTTATAGAATTTTATATTTGTGTCTGGACTAAAAACGAAAGTATTATACTTTTTTATATTCCTTGTAATATAGTAAACACGTAGATATGTAATTTGTGGTATAAAAAGTGAAAAGTAAATTGCCAAAAGTACTTCAAATTCCGGAAAGCCCGTTTTGGCAGGTGAGTTATAAATGTGTTATTTTTCAAATTCTCATTTATTTTTAGTGTAAAATGTAAGTAAAAATAGTTTTCGTACATATTTCAAATAACATGACGCTGTATTTATTTCAAATTCACACAAACATATTTTAGAAATATTGTTCGAAATGTCATAGAGATAAAATATTATTTTATTTTTTTTAATTTTTTAATATTTTAATATTTTGGTATGAGTAACGAATGGAAACACATAAAACATAAAAATATACATATTTCAAAACAATTTGATATAAATTTCTCCAAAAACAAAAGTGTAGAATTCAAATTAGTAGTAATTTTTTCACTAAAATTGAAGTAGTTACTACTACTATGCTATACAGGGTAATTTACGTATTTTATTACAATTTCTAGCAACCAAAAATAATTTTATTCGATAGTTTATACATTCAACAAGAATTCCTGTAAGTTTTATCCATAAATATTGTCTCAAAGTGAAAATATAGCAAAATTTGCAATATAGCAAACAATTTGCTAACTTACAAATTTTCCCGCCAAAAAGGTCCCGAGTGAACGGGAGTATAACATGGCGCGCGCTCGCTTGGCGAGCAGGCTAGGAAGACAACCGAAAATCCGTCCGGGCGTCCGCTGGATGATGGCCAGCGGCCATCTACTAGCTACGCCCATATGGTAGCTGCGCCAGCAGTGCCACGACCCAAACCGGCGGCAGTGACTTCTGATAAGCCTGCCGACCAGGAGGAGAAAACGAGATATCCGCCCATAGTGGCTGAATGCCTCCCGGATTGGACGAGGCATTTCAAGGAGCTCAATAGAATGTTGGGCCACCCATTGAATGCCCGTCCGTTCGGGAAGGGAGTTCGATTTACACCACAGAGCGCCACTGATTTTAGGACTGTTCAACGTTATATGGTTGAACTTTCCAAGGCAACACCTAACATGTCGTGGTACTGCTATACCCCGGATGAAGACAAGCCCACCAAAGTGGGCATTCGGGGCCTACCAATAGGGACCGATACCAGTACCATTGAGGAGGCTATAAAGGCAAAGGGCTTCCCGGTGAAATAAGTTAAAGCGATTCCACCACGAAGGGGCAGACCAGGATGCGTCTACTTTGCCCAGTTTGACCACCTGAGCCTGGAGCAGCTCAAGAGATTATATGAAGTTGACGAACTACTCTATATGAGAGGAGTAGTTATTGAGGCCTGGCAAAGGAAAGCAGGACCGGCCCAATGCCACCGCTGCCAGGCCTTTGGACACGCCTCAGCTAACTGCTTCAGGCCGGTGAAGTGCGTACGCTGCGCTGGGGAGCATATAGCGAGCCTTTGCCCTCGGGGTAGGGAAGAGGAACCCACATGTGCCAACTATGGTAAGAACCACACAGCCAATGACCGTCGCTGCCCAGTCCTGAGGAGGACTGCACGAAGACAGGGGATTACCTTACCGGGGCTACTCCCGGAGGACCCGAAAAGGATCCCCCAGAGTCGCCCTAAAGCCATTACCATCCAGAAAGACGGGTGGGCTACCATCACGGGGAAGGGCAGACAACCAGCCCCCCCCCACCCGTACCACACAAGGAAACGGTGGAACCCGCAGAGGAAAGGGCAACCACCGGGGGCGACTCTGCAACCTCCCGCCAACCCTGCCACAGAACGGCAACCCTCAAAGAAGAGGAGGCGGGAGAGAAGCAGAAAGAAGTCGCAGCCTCCTCGGGCTGTTACCTCTACCCCGACACCTGGACCAGTAGCCTCTCAGACGCAGGTTACACAGGAGACCACCAAAAAGGGCGTGGGTAGAGTGCAGGAGAGGGCCCCACTCGTAGAGAGAGCCCGACCCACACACAGAGCGCGCTCTACCCAAAAGCAAGAAGACCAACCCCCGAGACCAGCACCAACGCCTTCATATAGGAGACCACCGACGGCCGACCTCGAAACAGCTGATGCAATCTAGCGCCTAGTTGGCATTGCCATCGAGGTCGGCACGCAAGTCCTGGCCGATATAAGAGCCGGGACTGACCCCGTAACAGCGATCATGAAGGCGCTGGCAAACCTCCTGGCCAGGCACTATGGAGGAGAATAACCTGCGCCTAATGTACTGGAACCCGGACGGTATACGGCAGAAGCTGCATGAACTCCGCACTGTCGCCCAGCAACAGGACGTACATATCATACTGCTGGGCGAAACAATATTGAATCCAAAGACGCAAATAAAGCTGCCAAATTTTCACATCTACAGAAGGGACGAGGTCACTTCTCAAGGGGCCGCCTACAGAGGGACGGCGGTTGTAGTGAGGAGGGACATCGTCCACCAAGAGCTGGATCTACCATCCTACCAGACAATGCGTTCAATCGGCATAAGAATGGAGGCGGCGGGCGAGGAACTAAGGATATATGCAGCATACCGCCCGCCAGGGACTCCATTCTGCTCCTCAGACATCCGGACGGTGATGGAAGGCGATACACCTACAATCATCGCCGGGGACCTGAACGCCAAACACCCGGCGTGGGGGTCCAGAGTGATCACCCCGCCGGGTCTTGAGCTATACGAAGATGCAGAAAAGAACCAGTACGACGTTCTAGGTCCCGAGGAACCAACTCACGTTCCTACTGACCCACGGAGGCATCCGGATGTATTAGACATCGTGCTACTAACTAACTAACTATCCGATAGTGGTAGAAGTGCTGTACGACCTTCCTTCACAGCACCTCCCGTTACTGATAACCCTTGGCCTAAAGGCAGTGACTACGCCGCCTAGAGCTTTTAAAACCCGTGTCGACTGGAGGCTCTACTGTCAACATCTTCAGCAGAGACCTCCAGCACACCATCCTATAAGCACAGCGGATGACGTAGAGGCCGCTGCTACTAGAATTACCAACAACATCAAGGAAGCCCTCCACGCGGCTTCTACGGTCGTCCCGATTACAGCAAGGCGAGACGATCTGCCGCGTGAGATATGCGTGCAGATCAAGCGCAAAAGGGCGCTGAGAAAGCTCTGGGCGCGTACTCGCTGTCCCAGAATTAAGACACAGCTGAACACCTTATCGGAGGAACTGTCGGTTGCAGTCCAGGCCTTCAGAGGAGAGGCCTGGGATCGGCGCATCCAGAAGGCGGAAGAGCATGATGCGTCGCTCTATAGACTGAACCGGCAGTTGACCAAATCCAAACCTCCCATTTGCGCGCTGACTGATAATACGGGCAAACGATGCTACGATGCCAAGGGCAGAGCGGATATCCTAGTCGAGCACTTCGAGGAGCAATTTATGCCGAATACAGCAAGTGCGGAGTTTATGGAGCTTCATGCCCGGAAGGAAAGTCGCGTACAGGAGTTCCTGTCGTCGCCCGCGCCGCCTCTTGAGGAGATTGGTTCATCTCCCCCGCAGAATTGCGGAGGACAGTAACCTGCCTGCAACCGAGGAAGGCGCCGGGGCACGACGGGATTACCAACGCTGTACTCCGACAGCTGCCCAATGGAGTCATAATAGAGCTTGGTCGACTCTACAATGGGATACTGCGGACATCCCACTTCCCGGAGGACTGGAAAAAAGGCAAAATTATCGTATCAATATTTGCCGAAACCCGGGAAGGACAGGCGTAGAGCTGCCAACTACAGGCCGATCACGCTATTACCACATATAGCTAAACTGTTTGAAAGATTGCTGCTAAGACGTCTCCGTCCGTGCATCCAACTTCGGGCGGAGCAGCACGGATTCAGGAGGGGTCACTCCACAGTCACTCAACTGACTAGAGTGCTGCACCTGCTTGCGGCAGAGTACAATCGTGGCCGCATATCGTTGGGCGTCTTTCTCGATATCGAGAAGGCGTTCGACCGGGTGTGGCACGCAGGACTATTATATAAACTGAAAGAACAGACCAGTGTCCCTCTTGCTATATTGCGGTTAATAGCGTCTTTCCTGGAAGACAGGAAGTTCTACGTCTGCGTAGAGGACGCCAAATCCGCAACGAGATCCATCAAAGCCGGCGTCCCACAGGGCAGCTGTTTGTCTCCAGTCCTGTACGCGGCTTACACCAACGACATACCTACACTGGCAGGCAGGCTTCAAGAGTGGGAGGCCGACGTTGAGCTGGCGCTGTTCGCGGACGATAGCGCCTATTTCACCTCGTCCAGAAGAGCCCACATAGCCACTGCCAAGATGCAGCGTCTGCTGGACCTGCTGCCACCATGGCTGGAAGAGTGGAGGATGATCGTCAACGTTGGTAAGACGACCGCTCTGCTCACTCACCGTCTCAGGAAGTTTCCACCTCTGCTGACCCTCAACGGCCAGAAGATTGCGTACCAGAAGGCTGTAACCTACCTTGGGTGCAGGATCGACAGGACGCTGCGCATGACCGCGCACGTCGACTTCGTCGTCCGCCGGGCCCGATGTGCGCGGGCGACGCTCTTGCCGGTCCTGGCATCCAAGCTGCCCATACGAACCAAGCTCCGGATATACAAGATGTATATCCGGACTATCATCACCTACGCTGCACCGGCCTGTTACGCACTTCTGAGCGACCCTCTGAGGCGGCGACTACAGGCCCAGCAGAATCTGACATTAAGGACGATCGTCGGAGCAGGTCGCTACGTCCGGAACGACGTGATAGCGGCCGACTTGAAGATCGAGAACATCACCGACTTCGTGGCCCGGTTAGCGCGCGGCATGTTTGACCGTGCCGATAACGGGCCACACGAACACCTTAACGGCTTTGCGCCGTTACACACCCGGCCACCGGACGGGCGACCTCTTCCAAGAGAACTCCTCTCTATATGTGATTAGAGAGTTGAGTAATAACCCACAATGCCGCAGAAAGGCCAACTCAGACTTACCAAATAACCACCTTTTTCCGTAGTTGGATAACTACGGAAAAACAATTTACCGCCACCACGGAAAAAACCCGTGTATGCTATCGAGCCTAGAACAGGCTAAGGACTGTCCCATAGTAATGGGATATGGGGACACCCGGGCAATGGGGGTTACCCCGAGGACCGATACCTGCATTGTCCCTGGACATTGTAGACGACATTCAACAACTCCAAATCAACTGGAAAAGAATTACTTTGTAGCGCTCTAGACATAATGCACTTAAAGCTTGATATGGGTCATATATTAAAAAGCCAGTACGTAGGATGTTCATGCATATTGAATAAATTGGATACACTGAAATAGTTAGTGGCTGAAGATGGGCGATGTATTTTTAAAACATTTCGTTAAAATTGAATTGCTCTGAAACTGTGTTTTCTTTATTTCATTTATTCATGATTAATTTATTTATTACAACCTAACAAAGTCTCATACTGGGGAATATTTTCCATAGTTGCCACGGTTGGCTGCCGGGTTTGCAACCACCATTTGTTTTTCTAGTTTTTATCAGGTAACGCTGCTTTCTATCTCCTACTTCTTACATAGCTACTACACGGTTAACACTACCAATAGACGGTTACGGTTTATTTAATAACTTGCCGGAGATAATCAATATTAGTCGACCCTGCCTTTTTCTGATAGAATAGGGTGACATACGAGCACACAATCCACCTGATGGTAAGTGGTTGCTGTGGTCCATACACATCTACATCTATCCTCGATTACAAATCAAAATGCAGGTGCGTTGTCACCCGTGAGGACTAAAGTGAAAAGCCTTGCTTCCAGTAAAAAGGGTCTTCGGTTCTCTACACTCACCTAATTAAACACAGCAGCATTAAGCTACTATTTTACGCAGGTATTCTGTGAGAGCGTGGACCTTCCTCTGTCAAGCCAGCCCATTCGTGCTACAACCATAATATAGCTGTACCGTGGCTCTACCACACATACCATTCCGTAACGCATGTTGTAGGAGACTTTGCGGCGCTTTTACGCTAAAACTATAGATTTTACAAAATGAAGGTTATTACATAAATTGTAGGAATTTTTTTCTAGTTTAATTTATGATATAACGTATTTATCGTAACATGAGTCGGAAAGGAAATACTCCAACTTATTTTACGAAAAAAACATACAAAAAACTATTTTAAAGGGATAATTTTCCAATACCACCTCGTATCTTTGTTGCTCGTGGCACGAGCAACAAAGATACGAGGTGGCAAAGTAGAAATTCGGTAAGACCACATCGAGATCTATACAACTACCAATATTCTAAACTTCTGGAAAACTTTCCAGTTAACCTTTCCTTTCAGCATCAAATTACTGTACTATACTCGTATAAAGAGTTTGCTTTCCTGAACAAATTCTTCTTAACATTTACTACTTAAGGAAGTCAGGTATTAAAGATATATTATACACAGTAGATGCTGCGCCTACATAGTTGTAGCACGAATAGGTCGGTTCAATCGGGTATGAGGCACATACTCATAGAATATCACCGTGAAATATAAGCTTAGTGCTGCTTTGTTTCGTATGGTAAATGTAGAGGATCGAATTACTTTTTCCTGGAAATGAGACTTTTATTCCGTAGGGATGATAACGCATCTGCATTTTGATTATTGATTAAAGATTTAAGTAAATTGCTATGAGCTACAGAAACTACTTACCATCAGGTAGACCGTGTGTCGTTAGTCACCCTAATTATATTAAAATTGCGTGCATTTTTGTCTCACTGTTAATATCACTAAAATTATAAAACAATGGTCAAATGTGTTTACTATAAAAATGGTTTCATTTCCAGGCTAGGACACTTTAGGCTCGACATTATTCCTCGGTATAATTTTAAAAACGAATGAAATTATTTTATTATACTATAATGATTTCATTTGCAGACGCGTGAAAATTCCATCGACATTTATTTCGCTATCTATTTCAGGAAAATAATTATTATTATGTTTATAAAATAAAGTTATTATTTATTTATTACTTCACATAAAATGCACTTAATGGAATAAGGTACATTTATTAACTTCCCAGTGGGAAGTTATTGTAATAAGTCCGATTTCGCAAATTGGAAATTTTAACATATCGTGGAGATATTCAAGGTCTTTAGAGTCGAATAGTATGGTTTTTAAGGGGATGTCCGTGTGTGCACATGTATGTATGTATATTCGGATTAAATTTTTACCTCGTATATCTCGAGAACAAAGAGAAAATTTTAAATTAAACTGGTCCCAATTACAAGGGACATTGTTTCATTTAACGCATAATTATGTAACTTAGACCTCATTAAATTTTGAGCAAAATCGGTCAAGTTGTTTTTTGTGTCGAATGAAAAATTGTAAGTATTAAATATTAAAACATATGAGGTTTAGATTTAGGTTTAAGATATTATTTATTTCTCAAAAGATTACAAATCGCTTACGAGAAATTAAAATTTTACAAACAATAATAAAGGAATTCATTACGAGCATACAGAATATTAACTATAGATGTGGTTAAAACGTAAACAATTAAAAGACAAGTAAATATTAATATTTTTTTTATTATTTCCACTGGGAAGTTAGTCGTGTGGACCTTTCGGGTCGCACCTAGACCGCTTTTCTGAATTATATAATTGCTATATCATGCTGATATTCTATGCGAGCGAAGCTCTCGGCTCGAATCGACCCTTTCGTAAATCAACCGTCGTATCCAGCATGGTTCTACCACGTAAAACTTTTTATTCATTATAAATATTTAAAAAAAACGCTTCCATTTTCCTTGTTTTGAAATATAAAAAAATTGCTTTATAATTGAGACTTTCCATTATAATACGATTAATATCGCCATGCAATTTTTGTAGGAAATTACACGCTAACATTTCCACACGCGACTAAAAGAAATATACGAATTCGAACACATTTATTATTATATTAACTATTTTGCTATCAACTTTAAGTGCGCTTAATATTTGTGAAAAAAACCTGTCTCTTAACTTTTTTTTGAATGAGGTAACAAACGAACACAAAGTCCATCTGATCGTAGAAGGATGTATGTAGCCCACAGACATCTACATTTATCCTCGATTAAGAATAAACATGCAGATGTTTTGACTTTCTTTGTGGAATACCTTATTCATATGTACATTTTATACGTGGTAGAGTCATGCTGCAATTATATTAGTAGTATAGTTGTAGCACGAATGGGTCGGCTCGACCGGGGACGGACCACGCTCTCAGAGAATACCAGCGTAAAATAGCAGCTTAACGATGCTGTGTTTCGTATAGTGAGTGTAGAGAGAACCGTAGACACCTTTCACTGAAAACGAGGTATTCCATCTTAGTTCTCACGGGTGACAACGCATCTGCATTATGATTCGGAATCGAGGATAAATGTAGATGTGTATGGGTCACAGCAGCCACTTGCTATCAGGTGGACCGTGTGTTTGTTGGTCACATTATTCTTTATAAAAAAAAGAATATTAACAATTTGATTGGATTGTGTGCTCGTTTGTCACCCTATCCTATAAAAAACAGTAAAAAAAATAGTATCCTGTTCTCTACACTTACTATACGAAACACAGCAGAATTAAGCTGCTATTTTACGCTGGTATACAGTATACCAAAAAGCGTGGTCCTACCCCGGTCGAGTCAATCCATTTTTACTACAACCATAGTTAACTGCAGCTTGACTCTGCTACTATTGTGTATTTATGGGTATTTCACCACTAAAACACATTTTGCATTCATACCTTTTTATTTTATTGACAACCGTCAGATGTTAGTTTTTTTCATAAGCCTACAATATGGCTTTCATACTTTACATTCTCTCCACCACTAAATATAAAAAACATAAGTAATGATAAAAATATATAACTAATCATGTAATTTTTTAAAATTTATATTTTGGATTCGGATTTCTAGTTTGAGAAGGGGAGGCAACCCTTGCATTGGTACCTCTAAATGTTGATTGGATTTACTGCCAGAACTTTCGCCCTCTTCTCCTCTTAATAACAAGGATTCGGAAGTTATGGTATCAACTACTGTAGCCTTTTTTTTTTTTTTTTTTTTGCATGGGGAAATGCCTACGCATACCCGCCTCGCGGGGGCAAGGACGGGTTATGTCGGACTCGCACCGACTAAAACCCCATGGTGTTCCACCTTTGTCGCATATTGGCAGGGCTACGGGAACGCTTTCGCACACATCCGCGGCCCTACCAGCGACTGCCGCCCCATGGCAGCACCTCCTCGGGAGAGGAAAATTCCTCCCCGTTCCCCTTCCCAGGTAAGGCGCACCAGAACACATGGCGCGCCTTCCTCCACGGCCTCCAACTACGTCTGTGCAACAGACGCCCCCGCGTCCGATGCACAAAGGCCATGGGGCCAGGAAAAACGAGCACTTAGAAGTACTAGCCTTCCCGACCCCAGCGGCGGATCCGGTCCATGGCTCCGCCGCCAACCAAGACTCGGCTGCGGAGGGTAGGGAGAGCGGCGCCTCGCAATACCGACAATCCTCTCCCCCCGCAGCCCCACCACCACCGCATCAACGGTGCGGCCCCGTTTGAGTCGCGAAGGATAGGGCGAGTGGCGCATCGCCATACCAACACTCCTCTTCCTCCGCGACTCCACCTCGGCTGCAGCGGTAGAGGGTGCGCGAGTCCCCACTCGCTGCAGTCCGCCAGCACACATCCAAAGTGGGCTCCCCAAGCCCACTCGGAGTGGCCACCTCAGGCCGGCCCTTCACCTCGGGCCAGCCACGTGGGTTCCTCTTTGTTCACCGTGGGAGACCAAGCCACGGCTACTAAGCCCCCCCCGCCACGACAAGGCGGGAACCCGTTCGGGGGGGAACTACTGTAGCCTTCACGTTACAATTAGCTTGATTTGTACTCAACATATTAGAAAAATTTTCAAAATTACTCAAATCTAAATCATATTCTTCATTTTTATTTCCTTTGTATGCAACAATATGATCGACATGTTTCTTATAATATTTATTTAACTCCGGAACAAAAACAGTAACTAATCTATTTCCTAATTTATTTTTAACTACGCCGAACTTCCACGTGTAATCGTTCCCGTTGTTGTAAAAAAACTTAACTAAAACTTTATCCTCTTTGTTAAAATTGCTCTTTCTTCGTCCATCATAGTTTTCACTCTGTAAGATCTGTTTATTTGCAACATTATTGGTTGCGGATGATAAAGATGTATCATTTGTGTTCTGCTCAAATTTGTGGTCCCTAAGTAAGTCGAGTCGACAGCGGAGCGGACGACCTAACAACAGCTGGGCAGGTGAGAAACCGGTAGTGTAATGGACCGAATTTCTGTAACTAAAAAGGAACTCATTTAATTTATTAATTATCGATTTTTGATCCGTATGTGTGTTTAAAATAATCCTTAATCCCCTTTTAACTATTTTAACGGTATTTTCTGCTTGCCCATTTGATGCTGGGTTATATGAAGGAGTAGTTAAATGTTGTATTTAACTTCTCCTCCATTTGACAAACAAAAATTTTCAAATTGTTTTGAACAAAAATTACTCGCATTATCGGTTACCAGAGTGCGACATAACCCAAATCTACTAAAAATCTCTGAAAGTTTGCTGATAATTGCTTCACTATCTGTATTATTCATTTGGAAACATTCAATCCACTTTGAATGTGCGTCTACAATAATTAAAAATTGTTTGTTGGATAAAGAAAACATATCTAAATGAACTCGTTCCCAAGGACGTTTCGGAAATGGCCACGATGCCAGGAGAACGGGGTGGATTATAGCGGAGCGAGTTGCAAATACTACACGATCCTATTATTTCTTCAATCTGCTTATCAATATTGGGCCACCACATACGCGATCTCGCTTCATTTTTAGTCTTTACAATGCCAAAATGGGCCTTATGCAATTCTTTAAGTAGACTTTCCCTAAAAACTGTTGGTATAACCACTTTATGTCCCCTTAATAGGCACCCATTTTCGACATTTAAATCGAATACGGTTTAAGTTCCGCATTGTGCATTTTCAAAGGCCAGCCATTTATAACAAAATTTATAATTTTACAGAGTATTTGATCTTGTTATTTACCGTAATAGGATTTAACATATTATCGTTAATAAAATTAATAATTAAATTAGTTTGACCTGGACTACATTCAAAATTTTCAGAACAATGATTTACTGAACATCGTGATAAAAAAATCAGCAACATTATTTTCACTTTTGACATACTCTATCGAAAATTGTATGCGGACAAAAATATAGCATATCGTTGAAGTCTATTCGCTACCATTACAGGTATACCTTTTTTACCACCAAAAATCGACACCAAGGGTTTGTGATCAGTTCGCAAAATAAAAGGGGTCACGCGGCCGTATAAATAGTGGTGAAACTTTTTTATAGCAAAAATGATAGCAGTTGCTTCTTTTTGAATTTGTTCATAATTACGTTCGGTATTATATATATATGAGCGAACGCGATGCGTACGCCACCACTCGCTCGACGCCGTCAAGCTGTCGCTGAGCGAGCACTGCGCCGAGCCTGTTCGGCCCTGCATCAGCCGTCACTATTGTAATTAGGTCGGGATTATAATGTGCCAACACCCTGTCAGACGCTAATTCATATTTGATTTTATTGAATACTTTTAAATGTTTTTCTTTTCACACCCACTTTACGCCTTTTTTAAAAGTGAATGCAAGGGTGCTAATAAAGTCGATGCATTAGGCACAAATCCTCTATAATAATTAATAAGCCCTAAAAATGATTTCAATACCGTGACTTTGTTAGGACATTTACTTTCTAATATTGCTTTCACTTTATTGTTTGCTTTACGTAATCCTGACTTATATATGATAAAACCTAAATATTCAATTGAGTCTTTAAATAAATCGCATTTATCTTGCTTTAATCTAAGTCCTGATTCCTGTAATTTTCTAAGTACTTGATGTAATCGTTTTAGGTGTTCCTCTTTTGTTGGGGCCGTAATTAAGATATCGTCTAAAAATACGCAGACTCTCTCAATACCTGATAAAAGTTGATCAATTGTTTTCTGAAAAATACTTGGGGCGCATGAAAGTCCGAAAAGTAATCTATTATAACAAAATAAACCGAAGTGGGTGTTAATACACGTTAATTTTTTAGAGTCATCTAACTCCAGCTGATTATAGGCTGGCTCTAGAAAGATCTAATTTTGAAAATTGGACGCCACCATGAAGCTTGGCAAATAAATCTTCTATTCGTGGAAGCGGATAATTATCAGAGTATAAAAATTTATTTAACGTCACTGAATAATCGCCACATATTCGTATGTTACCGTCTGACCGAAGAACGTGTACGATCGGTGTCGCTACCTCTGAATAATCTACGCGCTCTAAAGTACTTAAATCTAAAAGTTTATTTAATTCTACCTCAACTTTATGTTTCAAAGCTAATGGTACTGTTCTCGGCTTAAAAAACTTTAACTGAGCATCATTTTTTTATTTTTAAAGTTACTTTATATTTATTAAAAGTTCCCAGCTCATCTGTAAACAACTGTGAATATGTTTCCTTCAATTCTTTTACTAAATCGTTATGTTCTAAGTTGTTACAGTTACCAATACACAGTTTCATATTAAAACACGTTATAAAATTACGACCCAACAGAACTGGTTGTTTTATATCTGTTTTTATAATATAAAAACGAATAATTTCAGTACGATTTTCATACGTCACCGGTAATAAACAATAGCCCAAAGGAGATATTTTCGAGCCATTATAACAATTTAAAATAACGTTACAATGGTTTAATGAATAATTATTGTGAAAATATGATTGATAAACCATTTCCGGAAGAACAGATACAGCACTACCACTATCTATTTCACATAAAATTCGCTTTAACGCTATCGACACGACCAGTCTCATCGGCATACCGTTTAAACACCCAATATAATACAAATCATGTGAAATACCTTTTACTAAATCATTGTCATCCACCTCCAAATAATTGTTGCTCTTATATGTACTCTTACAAACACGTTTTAAATGCCCTTTTTTTATTACACTTTTGACAAAAATAATTCGCATATCGACATTTATCTTTAGTATGGTTCTTATATCCACAAACCGAACAAGATGTGTTTGTTGCTGTAGTTTGACGAACAGCACTTTCTTGGGCTCGTAAAGCGAACACCGGTTGCGCTGTCGCTGATGATGTGACTAGTCCCTCATCTTGCAATGACCTTTGAACTGCAACTCGAGCACATTGTACACTTTGTGCTAACTCCAACGCTTTGTTGAATGTTAAGCTATCGATATTTTCACTAAAAAGCTTAATGATTTCTTATATTTACGCGAACATTGCACATGATTAAAACTACTTTTACGGATTTTATCGCGTTTATTTTTACTTTTTATTTTTAATTCCCGACGTTTCGGGCGCTTTCCAGCACCCATGGTCACGGGGGACTGAGATGACTGACGTCCCGATGTCATTGTTAAACCCGGAGTACCTTCAGCTTTTTTAATTATTGTTTATGGTCCGATCTATGCAAAATGAACTGACTATGTCCTGAGGTCTTGCAGTGGTACGCTTGGGTTTAGTTTTAATTTTATTGATTATAGGATCCCAAGCAGGTGGTAGTACCCAGCCTCCTTCTCCATTGAAATTAGGATGTTTTTTAATTTCAATAGCCTCACGTATCATCCTTGGTAGGAATCGGTGTTCTTTCGCGAGGATTTGTGGTCTATCAAATCTGATGTAATGGTTGGGGCCGTCTAGGATATCATCACAAACTGCAGATTTCCCGGAACGTTGATGCTTCACATCAGCTATATGTTCTTTTACGCTGGTCCTAATTGATCTTTTAGTTTGTCCTATATAAGAGAGACCACATTCACAATCAAGCTTGTACACTCCTGCATCTTGTAGAAGAATACGACACTTGACGGATGGTAGGAACTGACTAATCTTCTTCGGCGGCTTGTAGAATGTTCTAATAGAAGCTCGCTTTAAGATATAGCCAATCTTGTCTGTGACACCTCTGACATATGGTAGTACAGCAGGCACACGCTCGACTGTGGCCGGCTTCACTCGGTCACTGTGACGTAGGCGCGGGACCCGAAGCTTGTTGTCGTGCAGAACTTGCTTGACGTGCTGAAGCTCGGCGGCCAGGTGTTTGCTGTCACAGATCCCTCGTGCTCTCTGTAATAAAGATTTGCCCACGGTAGCTAACTGTGAAGGATGGTGGTGAGATTCACCGTTTAAATATCGGTTTGTATGGGTCTTTTTCCTATACACAGTGTGACCAATGGTGTTATTAGGATTTCGGATGACTAACACATCTAGGAAAGGTAAGGAATTATTTGCCTCTAACTCCATAGTAAATTGAATTTTAGCGTTTATGGAATTAAGATGTTCTAAAAATGCAGTTACTTTGTCTGATGGTAAAATTGTGAAAGTATCGTCTACGTACCGCTTGTAGATCCTTGGTGTAACAGGTGCAGTAAGGAGGGCTTTCTCCTCAAAGTCTTCCATGAATATATCGGCGACAATGGGAGATACAGGTGAGCCCATCGCCACACCATCTACTTGCTTGTAAAACTCTTCCTTCCACAATAGATAGCCAGATGTAAGGCAATGTCTTAGTAATACTGCATATTCTGCTGGCATGTTATTTTCCTCTAGTTTCCTAGTTGTAATTGAGATGCAGTCTTCAACAGGTAGGCATGTAAATAGAGACTGAACATCAAAACTGACCATGGTTTTCATGGCAAAAATAAACACATTGATAAATACCATAAATTAACAACTAAGTCAAATGTCCAACATACGAAATCGTTGACCACAGACACGAATCATAAACAACGCGCTGTCTACAACTTATCAAAACAAACACTGGACGACGCCACAATAAAAGTTTTAGAAAAAAGGTATTAATTTCGCAATAACACCGCGAAAAATACCGTATGAGGACATTATCTGTAGTGTTGAGGACTGTCTGTATAAAAATAATATTGGTAATGAAGATTTAGAGGCCATACGTCAAGACATCTCGTCTATGTTACGTCGAAGTTCAGCGCCGAAATTAAATCTCCCCAAAAAAAGAATTTAACGCGTTGAAAAACTTACGCAACAGACCAGAGCTTACGATTCTCCGTGCAGATAAAGGTAATTCTACGGTTATAATGGATACGTCAGATTACTTTCACGATACTTTCACAATACTTTCACAATTTTACCATCAGACAAAGTAACTGCATTTTTAGAACATCTTAATTCTATAAACGCTAAAATTCAATTTACTATGGAGTTAGAGGCAAATAATTCCTTACCTTTCCTAGATGTGTTAGTCATCCGAAATCCTAATAACACCATTGGTCACACTGTATATAGGAAAAAGACCTATACAAACCGATATTTAAACGTGAATCTCACCACCATCCTTCACAGTTAGCTACCGTGGGCAAATCTTTGTTACAGAGAGCACGAGGGATCTGTGACAGCAAACACCTGGCCGCCGAGCTTCAGCACGTCAAGCAAGTTCTGCACGACAACAAGCTTCGGGTCCCGCGCCTACGTCACAGTGACCGAGTGAAGCCGGCCACAGTTGAGCGTGTGCCTGCTGTACTACCATATGTCAGAGGTGTCACAGACAAGATTGGCTATATCTTGAAGCGAGCTTCTATTAGAACATTCTACAAGCCGCCGAAGAAGATTAGTCAGTTCCTACCATCCGTCAAGTGTCATATTCCTCTACAAGATGCAGGAGTGTACAAGCTTGATTGTGAATGTGGTCTCTCTTATATAGGACAAACTAAAAGATCAATTAGGACCCGCGTAAAAGAACATATAGCTGATGTGAAGCATCAACGTTCCGGGAAGTCTGCAGTTTGTGATGATATCCTAGACGGCCCCAACCATTCCATCAGATTTTATAGACCACAAATCCTCGCGAAAGAACACCGATTCCTACCAAGGATGATGCGTGAGGCTATTGAAATTAAAAAACATCCTAATTTCAATAGAGATGGAGGCTATGTACTACCACCTGCTTGGGATCCTATAATCAATAAAATTAAAACTAAACCCAAACATACCACTGCAAGACCTCAGGACATAGTCAGTTCATTTTGCATAGATCGGACCATAAACAATAATTAAAAAAGCTGAAGATACTCCGGGTTTAACAATGACATCGGGACGTCAGTCATCTCAGTCCCCCGTGACCATGGGTGCTGGAAAGCGCCCGAAACGTCGGGAATTAAAAATAAAAAGTAAAAATAAACGCGATAAAATCCGTAAAAGTAGTTTTAATCATGCACTAAAAAGCTTTTCTTTTTCCTTGACATTTGCCAACCCCAGCACAAACTTGTCCCTTAATGCCGTCTCCAGTTCTATTTTAAAACCACAAAACTGAGCAAGATGACGAACCCGAGCCGCCCATTCAGTTAAATCTTCGCCTGGTCTTTGTTCTGCTTTCTAAAAAACATATCTTTCCTTAAATGTACATTTCTTTGGGGAAAACTGGTTGTCAATCTTTTCAATAAGAGTCTTATAAGCTAAATCTTCTAGTTTTAACGGAAAAACTAAGTCACGTACTAGGCGATATGTATCTTCTGTTAATGAGGTAAGCAAAAAAAGCTCTTCTCATAACTCCTGTTTTATCAGTGTCTTAAAAATATCCCACTCTTGCATATGGTGATCAAATGTGAGGCTGTTGCCGAACAACACATTTCCTTTATTCGACATTATTTCTTGGTATCTATTTCACTTTAAATATTGCACTCAATAATACGTGAATAAGATCCTCGTCGCCAAATATTGTGTATTTATGGGGATTTCACCACTAAAATACAATTTGCATTCATACCTTTTTATTTTATTGACAACTGTCAGATGTTAATTTTTTTTTCATAAGCCTACAATATGGCTTTCATACTTTACAAAAAAACAACAGTTCGATAGCAAACTAGCTTGTATGTCATTATTTATCTATAATTGCATAGATTCAACTGAAAAATAGATTAATAAACTTAAAAAAATATGAAAATTAACCTCAAAAATTAAAAAATTCGTTTGATTTTTTTCTGTTATTGGGTATTAATATTTGCGATTAGATTATTCTTAGCGCCTAATTCAAAGGTTTTTAAATTGAAAAAATATCTTTTTTTACTTATTTAAGGAATAATTATGTGACCCTTTTGAGTGAACTAAAATAAGTAATATCACAATCTAAGCTATCCTAAATATAATTCATTCATATATAAACGTGAACACTACACATTAATTAAACTAATTTTACGGATTTTACAGCGTTTAATTATTAATATTCAATGAAATAGCAAATAATTTAAACGCAACAAAATGCGTAAAAGTAGTTTTATTCAACCCTACATATATATAAGACTCTATCTCACATTCTGACTACGTACCAGTAAATCTGATTCAACTAAGAGCAGTCATAATGTATGGCACGGCTTCATTTCAGTACGAGACACATGCATCGTTAATGTAAGCGAGGTGTACATAACATTCAAACATCTTGGACGTGTACTCGAAGCACTCAGGCAAAGTACACGATGTACTGTACTTTGCTCGAGTGCTTTCGTGTCTTTGCATAAATTACTCAGTTCTCAGAAATTACAAGGTCACGGATTTACTTACATATTTCAGTGAATATTTTTTTATAAAAGTAAAATATCAAACGATCATACAGCCTTATTTATGGCAACTGCTACTGCAGTCTATGGACAACTACGATCAACTTCAAACAAAGAAGGCTCATGGTCTCACAGCATGTAATTATACTAGCTATATGGAACAAATTGGCATAGCAAAATTATGTCTTCTCCGAACACAAGCATAAAACAGCAAAATAATGGTGATGTATTTCATGTTGCTAGTAATGAGACTTGAAGTCTTAGACTATAAGATAAAAAAATGCATCTGCATTTCTTTTATAGGAGAGGGGGCAAACAAGTATACGGCTCACCTGATAGTTGTGGCCATAGATGGAAAAGGGGAGATCTCCCGCAGGGCAAGGTGTTCTGCCCGGAGAGCGGCTCACACTCCGTGTGATAATTCGGAGATGTTCTATATATACTGTTTATGATTCGGAATGTTGATAGTACGATTTAGGCTTCGGTGTGTTTTCGCTTGTGGCGGCGACGATAGCGCCGCTACATCACCCCCTGCTCAGACCGGAGGTCGTTAGTGCAGCCTTGTTGCCGACGAATGTGCAAGTGCCAGTGGATTGCCTTGTAGTCTGCGGTGCGTCGAGAAGAAGGCAAGTAATCTGCGAGAGTGCCGTGAAGCAGAGGCGAGCAGTAAGGCTCAGAGCCGTGCCGAAAACTGTATAGCGCAGAGTGTAGCTTGAAGGAACAGGAAGCATTATTATTCCAATGCTGCGATGAACCTTGTGAAGCTAGATGGCTTGCAGGATATGAAGACTGCAGACGATATCTGCTCGGGAGCGATACGGTGGGGTTTATATGACGATGATGAAGCTTGAAGTTTCCGAAGGTTGTTTGGTTGCGTGTTCAGATCACGTCGGGTAGTCACCACTGTGGCCATAGATGGAAAAGGGGAGATCTCCCGCCGGGCAAAGTGTTCTGCCCGGAGAGCGGCTCACACTCCGTGTGATAATTCGGAGATGTTCTATATATACTGTTTATGATTCGGAATGTTGATAGCGCGATTTAGGCTTCGGTGTGTTTTCGCTTGTGGCGGCGACGACAGCGCCGCTACATAGTACATCGCCCACTCGCACATGAACAACTGCAACACCAGAGGAATTGCAGATGCGTTGCCGGCCTTTTAAAAAGGAGTAGGGTCTTTTCTTGAAGATCCCCAAATCGTATCAGCCCGAAAAATTCTCCGATGGTAGTTGGTTCCACAACAAAATTATGCGAGGAACAAAACTTCTTTTAAATCGCACGGTAGTGGACCGCCAGTCATCCGGATTGTATGGATGGTACCACGAGTTTTGTCGCGATGTGTGATGGTGAAATTGTGCGGCTGGAATTAGTCCGAACAATTCCTCAGAGCACTTTCCTTGGTAAATGCGATAATAGAAAATACGCAAATAGATGCAACATCTCTTCGCAGTGCCAGTGAGTCAAGCCAATCGAAAAGAGCTCAGTCGCCGTCGACTCGAACTGCTCTGCGCTCGGTGCGTATTGCTGCATACTGAATAAAATTATTTTTGCGGATTTAATCGCGTTCAATTTTATCGTGCTTAATTTATTTTTAATTATTGAAACTTAACTGAGATTATTGACGTCCCAATGTTAAAGTTAACCCCGAGTTGCTTCATCTTTTTAATTATTTCATTTGTTCTGCGTAGATCGGATCTATACGCGGTAGACCTATGGTGAAGCTGTAATATAGTTGAAACACGAATGGGTTGAATCGACCGCGGAAGGACTACGCTCTCACAGATTACTAAAATAAAACCAAAAAAAAAAAAAAAAAAATAACTCAGATTTTAATATGTAAAATATTAGTTTACCGATGTGAGTGTAAAGTACATGAGACCCTACTCTACTGAAAACGAATCACTCTACGACCTCAGGGGTGATAAAGTATCTGCATTTTGATTCTTTATCTGGGATAGATGTTGATGGATGTGTGCCACGGCATCCGCTTACCATCGGGTGGAATGTGTATTCGTTCGTCACCCTCACTCTCTAAAATTAATTATTCTATAAAAAATATTATTTATTCTTCGTTATTCTATAGTAATTTTCTTTATTCCTCAAACTGACTGAATGTTTGTAATAGTATGTTATCTTAACTTGTAAAATATCGAACTAAATAAAATATAACACTAATACGTAAATAATGTATGGCACGTAAATAATGTATTAATGCATCACGCATATAATGCCCGAAACTGCATGCACAAAAAATATAGGTTTAGATAAAAAGCTGTGAAAGAAATGATAGGGCTAGCCCGGCGTCTACACAGTCCATAAGATGACACATCGAAAATATGGCTCCAAGGTATCGCCGTACTGATCCGAGTGAATACATAATTTCTATAAAAACTTGAAAAAAAACGCCATCATAAGGTCTAAAATTTCGAAACGCTCGCGACGAATAAAACCGCTTAGAAATTGTCAGAATCTTAAATTTTTTTTTAAAAATTATTGATTTAAGTAATCAAAATAATGAGCAAGTAAATTATGAACATTGATGTTATGAATATATTTGAGTGATTCCCAAGCTAATAGATTAACTAATTTCGTTGTAATTTCAACTACAGTGATTTTTAGAGGTGTTTTCGCAAATAATTATGATCGAGTCCGAATTATACAATCGTGTTTTTGAACAATCAAATTCCAGACAAAGAAACCTATATAAAAATTCAACTTTCGTTAGTGGTGTCATAGTCCTGTACTATTCGATGAAAGGAGGTGCATTTTTTCGCGGTGTCGCCTTTAAAGTCCACTGCTGAACATAGGCCACCTTCATAGATTGTCGCGTAGTGGGAATATTTGCCATAGCTGCTACACTTGACAAGCGAGTTGGCAACCGTAGTTTTTTTTTAGTCGTTATTATTCAGACGTTGCTGCCCATCTCCAACTCTGTCAATTCTAACGACACCTAAGGGATAATATGGAGTAGGGGATGTTCTTGCACTGCCACCAAACGATAAGTAAAACAGATGCACAAAATATTGACACACAATCACGAGTTTTTTTATCAAATTATTCGTTTTTTACGACTATTTAAGTACGTAACACAGTTGACAGATTCCTTTTTGTTATAAGACTTACATAAATATGTTACCTATAAATCCTTTACCATATTGGATCGTAATTAGTAAAAATTTATCTCATTTGAGAAACCTGAAAACTAGATTGTACAACCAGTGTGTGTTGCCAGTGATGACTTACGAATCTGAGACGTGATCCTTCACTGCTGGCCGTATGAGGACGTCCAAGGTCACTCCGCAAGCTATGGAGAAGGCCATGCTCGGGGTTCCTCTGCGTGATAAACTTAGAAATGAGGATATCCGTAGTGGAATCAGAGTGACCGACGTGGCCCAACGGATTAATAAGCTGAAGTGGCAATGAGCCGGCCATATAGCTCGAAGAACCGACAACCGTTGGGGTTCTCGAGTGGCAGCCTCGTAACGTTAGGCGTGGTGTAGGGCGACTCCCCACTAGATGAAGTGACAACCTGGTAAAACATGCAGGAGGTCGATGGATGTGCGTAGCTCAGTACCGTGCTTTATGGCATTACTTGGGGGAGGCCTATGTTCAGCAGTGGACTTGTGAAGGGCTGTAATGATGATGATGATCTCATTTACTATTATAAGTATTAATAAGTACATAATGCTTAAATACTTTAAAGAAAATTATTTGCCATGGCTTTGGCGGGTCGGAAGCGGCCGCAGGTTCGAATCCAGCACAGAAAAGTTATTATCGTCCCGGGTATAGATCGACACCTTTGTATAATTTATATTTGTAAACAATTTTAGCGATACAGAATAAAATCTTAGCGTGGGAGTGTTAACTTTTAAATAAAAAAAAACTCGAATGGTTTTTAATTAGCTGCCTTCAAAAATATTTACTCTTTTGTAAATTTACCCGAAAATAATTTAGTACCGCTTTTATTAACAGCAATATTGAAGCGACGTATCAAACGAAAAGTAAAACAGTCGTGTAAAATTCGGTATTAAAGAGAAACGATTCAGCTGTAATTAAGTAGGCAGGTAATTCTCAAAGGCTCACATTGATGCCATTTGAGCGAGCGTTTCTCTCGATTTCAGGAATATTACGAAACGGATGAATGCCCTTATATCGCCGCCGGGGTTTTGTTTATGAATAGGATGATTTATTAAAATTGTAAGGATTTTTGAACAGCGATAAACTTAATAAATGTGCGCAATAGCAGTTTGTGTGTGTGTGTGTCACGATACCCGTGATACACACACAAACACTTTTATGTGCTAGAACCATACTGCAGCTCTATTATTGTTGTAGCATGAATAGGTTGGCTCGACCGGGAAAGGACCACGCTCCACAGAATACTAGTGTGAAATACCAACTTAGTGTGTTTTGTATGGTAAGTGTAGAGAACCAAATTACCCATTAACTTGGAACGAGACATTCAATTTTAAACCTCAGGGGGAACAATGCATCTGCATTTTGATTCTTATTCGAAAATAGATGAACCACAGCATATACTTCGTTTTGGGTGGACTGCATACTCGTCGTTCTTAGCAATTTTTATACGACTTTAGGAAAGGTGCAGGCTCTCAATTCGATTGTATGTTTTGCGTGTATACGTATATGATGCGGATAATTTGTAAAGGAGATGGCCAAAAATTGTATGAACCTGTGCCCCAGACTGTACGAAGATGAAATCTGTCATTTGAAAGTACAGATCTTCTATATAAGGAATTAGAAAAGTGCATGTCGCTACGCAGTAATAGGCAAAAGTTATGAAGATTTAAAAAAGTTGATTTTGGCAGTCGGTTTTTATCACTGTTACACAATGTAGATATTAATATTCTTAATATTTATTGTTGTTATAAAGTTCCATTCATAAGTGTTATGTAGTTGAATGTATATGCATGATAATTAGGATGTATCCTTACTAAAAATGTTAAAAATGTAACAAAAATGAAAACCGCAGTTTTTTACAGTCTTTGAAATTATTATTTGTAACTAGTTTTTGTAACATAACTATTATTGATCGAAGTATATTGGACAGAAAATAATTAAACTTACGTATTACACCGTTTATAATTTTTGGAGCACTCGCGTAAAACACAAATACGATATAATTATGAATCGAATGGTAGTGCTCTTTAACAAGTCTTTTAAACAGACACCGTATTAGCATCACAAATCCTAGAGGGAAGGAATTCCACAAACTTACCTGCGTTAACAGAACAAGAGTTAGAGTAGAGCTTGGTATTGAAAGATCTTAACAGTTTTGTAGTTATTTTATTTACATGGTACATCTGGAGAATGAACAAAATTAAAACGATTTTTAAATATAACGGAATAGTAGGATTATATGGAATATTTAAAAGAAGACAGAGGATTCGAGTGTTCCTGCGAAGGCGAACTATGCGTAACTTAAGCTGCTTGCGATAAACAGAGACGTAGTTGAACTTCTTGCAGTCAAAAATGTATCGAATACACAAATTTTTCAAGCGCTCAAGTTTATTCATTTGCACCTCTGTAGCATCCAAAGAACAGACATCACCGTAATCTAAAACTAGCAAGAAAAGAGTTTGGACTTTAATCAGAGGTATTTTAGAGCATATAAAGTGTTAATAAATTATAATTAATAAATAAAAGTTTAATTTTCCTATTTACATACGTAGTATGTGCGCTTTAAGTAAAATTGCAATCAATAATACGCTTAGGTTTTTAGCAGTATCTGAGTAAGGAATAGTTGTGCCATTGATTCGTAGAGTTTAGAGAGAGGGGTCTTCATTTTTTACTTCAATCGACAAGTTAGCTTCGGACACCACAAAATGACGATATAACTGCAAACCATCAGCATACAGGTGGTAATTGGAGAATCTAGTTGTCACTGTAGTAATCCGGTGAGTCTTCCAGTTCTTAACTCGTCGATCTATCCTCTTGCCTAAGCCACACTAAGTTGGGTTCGAAACAACGCAGATAACGTCTGTTTCAGAAACACACACGCCTGATGTTAAAAGGTGGTTGATGCCTGAGATTACGGGTCCCACGTTTGGTCCCGGTCTAGACATCAAATACGTGGACTATATAATAACTTCACTTTCCCAAACTTATAGGATCGACACTGGTAATAAAACAGCAGTTTTCTTGAAAATCTTGAGAAATGTAATAAATGTTGCTTAACCGTTGTGAAGATTTCGAAGTTGAGAATTGAACCGGAGAAGTATCAAACTGGAGAAATAGAACAAATTGCGAGAGAAAATGTCGTCTTCTTAAGGAAGTATTCGGGTTCTAGTAGGCCCTCTTTTCCCGGGCGTCATCGCGGGGGGACACGGCTCCCCCGGTATTGGGTGCTGCCACGCAGCTTGTTGGTTGGAGTGTTGCGCACTTAACGCCATCAGGCTAGGTGTCGGGAATACTCACTCGTCCCCGGCGGCTCCCTCGCCGGGCGGTGAGCGTAAGAGTTCACGTGGGAGTGGCCGCCCATCAGGTGGGCGCGCATGTAGGGGTGCCAGGTTTTGCAGGTGGACGTGTGGCCCGTTGTCTGCGCGGTCGAACAACGCCCATTCTAAACTTTATTTAATTTTTTTTTAGTGGGAGTTTGGATGTCAGTATTGGGTATAACTTCGCTCGTGCGACTCTGGCCTGGACCACAACGTGGTCGACCATAGGGGAGCATTCGCAACGAGCGATCAATCTGGCATCCTAGGTAGGTGACGGTACTTTCCACGCTACGTCCTGCAACAATAAATTGCGAACAATTCGCCATAGGGGTATACTTTTCTGGCTTTACCGTAAAGCATTTTTTATTAACACATTTCTCTATTTGGTAAAATAACTTTATTTTTCATAAAAGTACATACAAAAATCATGTTTTCCCAGGAATACACACACACATATATGTATATATATATATATATATATATATATATATATATATATATATATATATATAAATATATATATTTCTTAGCCGTGTGTGCTCGTTTGTCACCCTAATTCTATATAAAAAGATTTTTAGGTATTTTCACTGATATCAACGAAATGTCTAAAATGATATATGTTTTTTGTTGAATGATTTATACCTTAAGAGTGGTCTCACTTAAATATCTATTTAGAGTTAATTCTTTTGAGTTATAAGGCGATTTTTATTTTCGTTATTTGTTCATTTTAGGGTACTATTTTGTTATTAATTTTTAAAAAGATAGACGAAGAGTTGCTTTCTTATCAATTTCTTTTTTTCTAAACAACTAAATGTCGTTTATATGGATTTCAAATTAATTATTTTCGTGCGATTGTTGTTATCATTTCGATTATTATATTTCAGGAAAGCCTAGGAGAACGAGATATTAGTATTTAATATTTCCTTTCCTTTCTGAAATGCGAGGCAGCAGTGGGATGTATCATTATCATCATTACAGTCCTTCAAAAGTCCACTGCTGAACATAGGCCTCCCCCAAGGTACCATAAAGCACGGTCCTTTTGCATTTTGATTCGTAATAGAGGATAGATATAGATGTCTATGGGCCGCAGCAACTACTTACCATCAGGTTGATTGTGTGCTCGTTTGTCACCCTATCCTATAAAAAAAATCAACCTCCCGCATTTCTTACCAGGTCGACACTTTATCTAGTGGGGAGTCGCCGTACACTTCGCCTACCGGTACGAGGCTGCCATTCAAGAATCATTTTTCCCCATCGGTTGTCGGTTCTTCGAGCTATATGGCCGACCCATTGCTACTGCAGCATATTAATCCTTTGGGCTATCTCAGTCACTCTGGTTCTTCTGCGGACATCCTCATTTATAAGTTTATCACGCAGAGAAACCCCAAGCATAGCCTTCTTCATAGCTCGCTGTGCGACCTTGAGCATCCTCATACGGCCAGCAGTAAAGGACCATGTGTCAGATACATAAATCATCACTGGCAACACGCACTGATTGTACAATCTTGTTTTCAGGTTTTGAGGTATACTTTTCTCCCTTTTATTTTTGTGTTCTCAGGAAAGTCACATACAGGATTAATTCTTATAAAATAAATGTATGAAACAAGGCGTTTAATATCGTTATAAGTGGGAGGCCTTTTTGCCTAAGAATTTGTCTGGATAAATACCACACTCTCATCTATTTCAGACGCTAAGAAGAATTGCATGCACTCTTGTGTACATTACAGACTGTAAGGCATTCCATCCCAGTCCTCTGAGGTGACAACACGTCAGTAGCTATCGCCCCATCAGATTGAATATAAGTTTGTTATTTCAATTCTATAAATAGAATTGAAATAACAAGTAGATTAAAATATATAGAAATATATAGAATTCTAGAAATAGAATCTAGACCAACTTTGTCGGTTACACAATCGCATCGGAATATACAATTTAGAAGACAGAAACGACTTATTGATTTCACGCAACAGAAATAAATGCAGACGGTCGTTGTGAATTTCTATTATAGTACTGGTATTTTCGTTCTTACTAGATTTTGGCGTAGTTTTTTGTTGAAGGAATGAATATTTTCAACTTATAATAAACCTAACCTTTTTCTTATAATTTATCACCGCCGAGTCTACTTCACCTTATGAACAATTATTAGTGACGGAGCACGACGCACGCAATATAGGAAGGGACTCGGAAGAAGTTGGACTTACTTCATCGGACTATTTGTCCCAGGTAAACGTACTCGTTAACAACTTCGAGTTTAGTGCTCCCAACAAATACCGGCTGTATTTTGGACATTAAAAATGATCTTTGTTTTGTCCATGTTCATCTTAAATCCTATCCGTTGGGAGACATTATTGAGGTCATTGAGCTTAAGGCTTAGATCTTCCACCAATCCTGCTATAGAGACTATATCGTCAGCAAATCGAAGATGAGTAATGTACTCGCCGTTGAAGTTAATACCGTATCCCTTCCAGTTCAGTAGCTGGAAAACGTCTTCCAAAGCAGCGGTAATGAGCACCTAAACCAGGTAAGCCACATCATTTTATTTCATTACGCGGATATGAGCAAATTAATTTTAACAACTTTAATCAATATTAGATCTAAAGCCAAATAGAATCTACTCTTTTTTTGAAGACGGTCAACTTCAAAATATTTTAAATTGTATGATTGCATAATTAAAGCAAACACTGTGTTAACCGTGATATATTGTGGTCATTATTAATCGTTAAATCAAATAGGGGTCGATTAAGCTCGGTGAAGTATGTACATAGCACTGTAATAATTAATCTTACAATGTTGGAGTATGAAGTACGTCTTCGACATATTCCGTAAGCGGTCACCGATTTAATAATTTACTACAAGCTGCTACCTCACTACGAGCTCTACGAAATCGTAACGAGTACTACAAAATCACCGCGATTGCTACGTAACCTCTACAAAATCTCTACAGATACGATATTACCAATTCAAACAATTGAATATATTATTTACAATATACGAATTCTTGAAGAGGTTACGAGTCCCACTTTCTCCATGAAGTCAGCCAACTGCTGGCCCCTTGGGTTCTGTTGCTCTATCCCAAATTTCCTTACCTTCAGCTCACCATTCTCTCTTATGTCTAGTTTCGCGTTGAGGTCTCCCATTAACACCGTAGTGGATTATAGTGGGTTATAGCCATAGTTGCCACGCTTGGCAAATGGATTTACAACCGCAGTTTTTCTGTACAATTGCTGTTATCAGGAAGATGCTGCTGCCCATCTGCTGCCTGTTTCCCTCCGTCGCTTTTTACGACACCCACGAGAAAATATGGGGTAGTGGATAATCTTAACCGCCGCTACACAGCATTATTAATATGTACGTATACAAATTTTTGCTAATATGTACATCCCTTGTATATTGATCGTTTTTACGAAAAATTTTATTAATTACTCGCTTACTTTTGTAAAGATACTAAAATGTTCTGATGAGCAAAATGCTAAGCAGTTCAAAACCCCTGAAAAGAACTCAATGATTCAACAGAGAATTCCAGCTTCATTATGGTTGTAGTACGAATGGGTCATCTCGACCGAATAGAGATCACTCTCTCACAAAATAAGCGTAAAGTAACAGTTTAATGCTGCAGTGTTTCATAAAGAAGAAAATAGGTAATCCACTTTAGTCTTCAAGGGTGACAACGCATTCTGCGTTTTGATTTTTAATCGAGAAAAGATGTACCATCCCCGTGTACCCACTTACCATCAGGACTATATGCTTTTCTGTCACCCTTAGGCTCGGTTTACATTTTTAAAAGTGACAAGTGCAAGTGGTAAGTGCAACTGACAAATGACAAGTGCTTAGTTCGAATTTTATTTACACTTATCACTAGTTACTGCCTGTTCACACGCACTAAGCAAATGTCATTTGTCAGTTGCACTTGCCGCTCGCAATTGTCACTTCTCAAAATGTAAACCGGGCCTTACTCTATAAAAATAAAATCTCGCAATTGTCACTTCTCAAAATGTAAACCGGGCCTTACTCTATAAAAATAAAATATAAATATACGTTTCAAGGCAATGTGTGGGAGAGGACTAAGTATAGAAGTGGAATTGTGATGGGTTGCAATTACTAAATAAATAAATAAAAGCAACTTACGCTATACAACATATTCACGATCACAACGTCCTTTGTTTCATGTTTTACATTTCTGAACAATTTGCGTGCTTTTTATTGTACAGCTAAATAAACATTTTTTAAATCATGATTTTTTAAATGAAGTATGAATCCCACACAACGGTTGTTTTGTTTGCTTTTTATACTCTATACATTTGCATATGTTAAATGAAACAAGTTTACTTTTCTACAAAAATTTTTCGCGAAAATTAAGTAGGTAAACCTCAAAACACAAATCTTAAATGTCACATGAAAATAAATATTTTAATTTCTTCAATATGTTATTATATTAGTCATCGAATGACATTATATATTGAAATTTGATAATTTTTTAAAGATAGGTTCCTCTAACCCAATGGGTCTTAACGTTTTACTAATAAGTGATCTTTTGAATACATTTTTCCTTGCCAGTGACCACCAGTTTACATACTCTTATTATATAAACGAGAATAAATTTTTAAGTTCATTCTTCAAATTAAACACGTTATGTAGAAGTGTATATGCGTATTTTTATTGTAGCAATACTTTATATAGTAAATTGCAGCACTACTGATTAAGAACTACTACTTTAACCACAGGCATCCTTTTTAACATTATTATTAACTTCCCGCTAAGAAAATGGAAAATTTACCAAAATCGGGAAGTTATTGTTTACCTAGGCTGCACTAAAAGTATCGGGAATGGAATTATTGCACTGTTCCTGTCATATTTTAAATATTTTTATTTGAAAACTCTTTGGTTTTAAAAATCGAATAACATTTATTTATTTAAAAAAACAATCTTGGTCTTGTCACAAGGTTTTGTCAAACTTGTTTAGTCGTTGAGAAAATGGAATTGACTCGAGAAAATTCAAGAGCGATGATTTATTTTGACTTTCGAAGTGGTTTAACACAAAAACAGTGTGTTGACCGGATGATTTCTGCATTTGGTGATGAAGCCCCATCCAAAACCACAATTTATCGCTGGTTTGGTGAATTTCAACGTGGACGTGTCGAGCTGAGTGACGATCTCCATCAGGGTCGTCCAAAACTGCAGTCACCCAAGAAAACGTTGATGTTGTGCGTAAGCTGATTGAGGAAGATCGACATGTGACATACCGCGAAATTCAGGCAACTTTAGACATTGGCATGAGTCAAATACAAATGATCTTGCATGAACAATTAGGTGTAAAAGAGTTGTTTTCCCGATGGATACCGCATTCGCTCTGTGAAGAGCAAAAAGCGGCACGCGTTACTTGGTGCGTCAGAACTCTTGAAAGATTCCACGCAGGATCCTCAAATGCTGTATACAATATCGTATCAGGTGACGAATTCTTGATATATGCGTACGAACCCGAAACAAAAAACCAGTCACGATTTTGGGTGTTCGAAACTGAGTTAAAGCCAACAAAAATTGTTCGTTCACGGAGTGTTGCAAAAAAAAAATGGTGGCCACGTTTGCCTCCAAAACCGGCCATGTTACGACTATTCCTCTTGAGGGACAAAGAACGGTTAATGCAGAATAGTATCCTAGCATTTGTTTGCCATAGGTCGTTTCTGAACTCTGTAAAGAGAACTGCAACCGCCGCATCATCCACCATCACGACAATGCGAGTTCTCACACCGCATACAGAACAAAAGAGTCTTTAGAGCAAGAACACATAGAATTATTAGACCATCCGCCGTGCAGCCCCGACCTAAGCCCTAATGATTTCTACACCTTCCCTAAAATAAAGAAAAAATTGCGTGGACAGAGATTTTCATCACCTGAAGAAGCTGTGGACACCTACAAAACGGCCATTTTGGAGACCCCAACTTCCGAATGGAATGGTTGCTTCAATGATTGGTTCCATCGTATGGAAAAATGTGACAAATTTCGCGGAAAATACTTCGAAAAGCAATAAATACATTATTAAATAGTAATGTTGTGTCACTTCCTTGATTCCCGAAATTTTCAGTGCCGCCCTCGTATACCCCGTTTTTTTTTAAATTGAGTTTTCATCAAATCTTGACGTTTTGAGGTCACAGGAAGTCTGTATGTACGTGTATGTATGTGTGTGGATGTATATAAACCTATTATAACTTTAGAACGGCCTGACCGATTGAAATGAACTAAGCGGATTTCCAAAGTGTTTCATCAAATTAAGATTTCCTATGAATTGTAACTAACTCAGACGGGTAGATTTTGAGAAATCTCAAAAATAAAAATTTTGATAAACTGTTTTTTGCGTTGAAGTAATATATACTTACGTACTAGAACAGCTATTTCAAACAAAACATGTGCGCTACTCTGTGTTCGCGCGGTTGGTTTTTTTATCATAGAATAAATCATAGGTAGAATGATCAGTAGGTAATAATAGATTGTATTGTTAAATAGGTAAATTATATCCAGAACAATTTTCAAATTTTGTCAATTATTTTGTATATTATATTTGCTTATTTAATATAATATTACATAATGTTATATCACAATTACATTATAATGATATTTTAAAAGGTATCTATGTCAAATATAAAAAAAAATATACTAAACGTATGTTTAACAAAACTCATCAATATAAAATTTAAATTACAAATATATTTATTTAAATTAGAATAAGAGTCGTTCATAAATGCTGGGCACGCGAGAGTTAAAAATAGACGAATTTATTCCACTTTGACTTTGATGTGGAACCTAAAAATAATATAAAAGAATAATGAGCAGATTTAAATATAAAAAAAACTAGCCTAATTATGATAACTCATATATATTTCTACAAAAAAAAAATGTGTATAATAATATATTCGTCTTATACTTAAGTATCCACAGAAATGTCGCATCTGAACAAATTAATTTCATAATCTATATTACATGACACAAGATGGGGTTTTAGGAATAATTTATTTTATTATTAATTTATAATAATTTTTTTATTGATTAAGTATCTTATTAACCGATGAAAAGTAATACCTTGGTTTTTACTGACATTTCTTGAATTATTTGTGCAATATCTAAGTACACACAACGGCATATTTTTATCAAGAGATTTTTTTTTTAAATTAACACAACACGTGACAACCCTACAAGCGCCTAGCGAGTGACTGATTAAAGTGCGGTGTATGCACCGCAGTTGAGTGGAACAGAGTAGCTGAATGCAGTGTCGCCTCTAGTACGTAGTACATAATAGCTCAATGGTTTTTTGGAATAACTTATAAACGACTTTACCAATCGATTCTAAAAACGAATCAGCTATTACCCTTAAAAAAACTACGTCGATCGCCTCCAGTCCGGTCAAAATCGGTTGATTCGTTCGTGAGATATCTTTAACGAAAAAGTTTGAAAAAAATACGTGTGGCACTCGGTGACTGCCGCGGTAAAGCTATTGCATAGCATTTTTTATCAACTAATGCAATTATAATTATTTATTTATTTTATTTATGCAGTTAAGTCTTCGATACTAAATCAAGTTACACTTTTTGAGCGTGGTGACCGATAAGAAAACAATTTTTTTCTCTTATGAATAAATGAGAAATTAATATTGTTTAAAATATTTTTAATATCGTACAATACATGTAGGTTATTCAGGATTTTTTATCATTGAGTTAGCAGCTAGTGTACACGCATACGTCTAGTCGCACGCACACAAACATCGTGCCGAAGTCTGCCAAGTGCCGAAGTCTGCCGAACTGAAACGACGTTATGCACGGCTTTCAACGCCACACCTCCGTGCCCGTCGGAGTGGGCAGCGTGAGGTTTTTTTTTCGTTATGGAATTTCTGGATTCGGTCCCCGCGCTCAAGGCCCGCGATAGAAGCTATGCAATAGCTTAATGACATTTATAAGCCTTATTATACAACTAGCTTTTTACCCGCGGCTTCGCTCGCATGGGCTTCCGTCGAGGAACATCATAAATACTGCTCCACACCAAAATCAACAACGTTGGATCACTTGTAGAGTCGCCTGGTTGTCACGTTTGTTAGTCAAGTGATATTTTTTAAATTTTTGGAGATTATAGATTATTAGACGTAATTTTTTTTCGATTTGCATTAATAACATACGTCGAGCCACCCCTTTTATCTTATAGAATGTGAAGGACTTAAGGCAATACTACAAAACTTACAATCGATTACAAGATTCAAACTTTCATGAGGAATATATCGTTCATTTGCTGTAACACTGTTTTATCTCAAAAATCCTCACTTTTCATAAAACGGGTTTAAAGGTTCCAAATCTAAGTTTTTAAAATTCTATAATAAAGTTTTATGTGAATTTCTTTTTCAAGTAATGTAGTTTTGGTAGAGCCAGAAGTAAACTATATTTCTCATACATACTTTACAAAAAAAAAGAAAACAATTTTTTTTCTCTTATTGAATAAATAAGAAGTTAATATTGTTTAAAATATTTTTAATATCTTACAATACATGTAGGTTATTCAGGAATTTTTATCATTGAGTTAGCAGCTAGTGTACACGCATACGTCCAGTCGCACGCACACAAACACCGTGCCGAAGTCTGCCGAACTGAAACGACGTTAGACGATGCACGGCTTTCAACGCCACACCTCCGTGCCCGTCGGAGTGGGGAGCGTGAGGTTTTTTTTCGTTACGGAATTTCTGGATTCGATCCCCGCGCTCAAGGCCCGCGATAGAAGCTATGCAATAGCTTAAAAATAATTTGGTGAAATTTGGAGCGCTTTGCATTTGAAATTAGCGGAAAGTTCCAAGGACGGCCTGTAGGGTCAAACAATTTTTTTGTGGTTGAAATATAATGGTATAATTGTAAATAAAATAATATGAAATCTAGACTTTAAAATCAAAGAATCTGTGGAAATAAGCTTCCAAAAATTTTTCATTAAAACACAACAAAAACACTGTCATATCAATTCTGAAGAATTTTTCACTTCAAAAAAATAAAATCATTTCAGTTTTATAAAAAATACCATCGCTCACCGGAGGTTAATACGGGCATTTCACTAAGTCGACGAAATTGGACAATACATTTTCCAATCCATTATAGCGTAAGCAAAAAACTAACTTTGTTACTGTTTCAAACAACAAAAAAAGAGTTTTTTTTTATCAAACTTTTTATTTCGCTGAAATTCGTCATAAGAGACTCTCGTTGTACATGTTCTTTACGAAACAACTTCTTTGGATTCCTTTCTTTAGTTTAGTTTTATTTCTTCGGTACAAAAAAGTTAATCAAGATTTCGTACCGCTACTAAAGTACTTATTCCAATTTTCTCTTCTGATAATTGTGCAAATGAATATTTATTACTAATACAGTAAACAGGATATAGTGCACGAATGTTTGAACGAACACAAGTGCACTCTATATTATCTTACTCTCATAGTCAACTGGAACAGCAATCTGACACTACCGTAGAGATCAAGCGCAGGACTTTACTAGTTTTCTGAGGCAAGGAGTTAAAAAACCTCCAACTTCCTAACCCCTGTACCTAAATGTGTACAAGTCTGCATACTATCCAGTCCTGTACCATAATGCACCATAGCTCTACAACGTTAAGATATATTTTTATTCAAAAAATGGCGATAATATCGCGCTTGTCAATCAATTTACAACCCCAAATATTATAATACCCTCCGTCATGAATTTAAAACTCGCCAACGCGTGGAAATGTTTCGCTGCCCGAGCCAAGAGGAGCGTTTATCAAATTTACTTTTAACGAATGCACCTGACAGAGTTCCTGACGTTGGAGAGATAGGCTTTTTATATTGGCAATTACGTACTTGCCTCCAATTTTATTCTACTGTACTTGGTGACTTATATTTATTTTGTATTTGTGTTAAATTAAACTAATTTTACGACTTTTTTAGCGTTTAATATTTACTTTTTAAATTTAAAGCATTGGGCATGCTTCGGGTGCTTTACAGCACTCATGGTCACGGCGAGGGGCGTTAATTGCAATTTTAAGTGCTGATTTACCATGTACTCGGCAGTGAAGGAAAACATTATGAGGAAACCGGCATGTCTAAGAAATAAAAAATAGTATTTCGAAGCTATCTGAAATCCGCCAACAGGCATTGCGGGAGCACGGCGGACACATTCATGCCCTAAAAATACCCCTTTAGAAGTTAGAGCAGGCCTGTGCCCAGCAGTGGGGGGGGTGTGTATAAGCTGTAACTTTACTTTTATTACAGAAGTAAGATTGACAAACGAGCACACAGTCCATGTAATAGCAAGTGTTTGCTGTGACTCACAGACATCTATATCCATCTTCGATTAATATTCAAAATGCAGTTGTGTTGTCACCTCTGCGGACAAATATTGGATGCATCATTACCAGTAATAAGGATCTCTCCAGTTCTTTATGCTCGTCATACGAAGCGCAGCAGCATTATACTGCTAATTACACTTGAATTCTGAGAGGGCGTCACCGGTAGAGCCGTTCCGTTCATGCTTTAGCTATAACTTGGCGTGCTCAGTAGAGCGGGACAGTAATTTAAGCCGGCGCACCGCCTGCAACTTTACAAGATGCAAGTTCTGCCTTACATCTGGGCTGGGGCTCCCCAATGCCAGCTCCTTCCACTTGACCGCATCCAGCGCAGAGCGGTTAGAATCGTCGACGACCGAGTTCTTTCTGGTTGGCTTGATTCACTGGCTCTGCGAAGGGAGGTTGCGTTTTCTATCGCATCTACCACGGGGAGTGGTTTGAGGAATTGTTCGGATTAATTCCAGCCGCCAAATTTCACAAAAGCACATTGCATTAAAATTCACATACCATCCACACTATCTGGATACTTGGCGGTCCACCACTGTGCATTTTACTAGGAGTTTTCTTTCTCTCTATGGAATTGTTTACTACCGGCGTTTTTCCAGACCAACACGACTCCGAGGTCCCTAACCTTCAAGTAAAGTTATTACTCCTTTCTAAAAGGTCGACAACGCACCTAAAATTCCTCTGGTGTGGTAGTTGTTCATGGGCGGCGTTGGTCACTTACCATCAGGTGAGCGGCATGCTCATTTGCTCCTCTTCTATGAAAAAAAAAATAATACAGCTTAGGTTTACTACGTTGCATTTTTATTATGTTCGATTTTTGTTTGTTTTTTTATTGTTAGTATTTTCAAAAGTTGGACAAGAGATTAGCACTCAACTGTGAACGCTTTAAGCAAACGCTCACCAATAAAATTATTTTTTGTATCTTTGACCCCTGATACTGTAATCTGCGGTGAGAGAAAATGTATATTAACGTGGAAAAACCACGCTACAATATTATGGCTTCAGCCCGAAAGGGACGGTCCAGAGAAGGACAGCGCTCTCACAGAATACTATCTGAATGTCTGAATTAAATTTCTGTAATGTTTTAAGCGTGCAAAAATCTGTTAAAAATATCATTATTTAATATGGCTGTAAATAGTATTACAATTATTATAAAACTGTTACAAGGCCATTATCAACACTATCGATAAAATGGGCAAAGAAAATTAACTTTATTTTACTATAAAATTTTTTTTTGTGAATTTTTGTTTGCTCTCTATTGTAACTTGTTAACTTCTAACTTGGGATGGGTTTTATAACTTCTTTTGTATTTCTGAGTTTATTTAACTTTTGCGCTTTGAGACTGAACTGAGTGTTCTGAACAGAGATTTTTTCTAAGTAAGTCCTTATAAAAAGCGCGAAACCATAAACAATTTTAGTAACTTTTATTTGTTTAATTTAGTTATGTAAAACGTTGTTTTTCATATTTATAGACATATAAATATTTTAAACAAATACACTCTAACTTAAATTCACATACCGTGGATGTGGTGAGATGTGACAGAGGGAAACTGAATACTAAATACAGCATAATGCTGCTGTGTTTCGTATGGTGAGTGTAGAGAACCAGAGACCCGTTTTACTGGAAACGCGGCATTCCATCTTAGGCCTCAAGAGTGACAACGCGTCTGCATTTTGTTTCTTAATCGAGAATAAACGTAGATGTGTACAGTATTCGCTTACATCAGATGGACTGTGTGCTCGTTTGTCACACTTATTAAAAAAAATACTAAAATAGAAAATGAGTAGCAGCATCTTCCTGATAACTACGTAAATAATAAAAAACTGCATTTTCAACCCGCCTGCAAGGCGTGGCAATTGTGGCAAAATGGCTCCATTGAAGCACTGTATAGGGAAAGGTTATATACGTACAGCAGTAAGATTTTGAGAGGATGTAGTTAATTATGGAATGAAAAAACTATCAGCCTTAGGTCTGCATGTCAGAACTGAAAACTTCTTACCTTCACAATTTTTTTTATTGTTTGAAACCAACGCTTAGCTACAATCTCACCTGATGTCCTATTATTAAAAAATTTAGCCAAACTAAATACCTAGGTATAATGCTGGACCAACGATTTAACTGGTACATTTGGAACTTTTAACAAACCGCACTATGAAACTCATATGGGTATTAAAATTACTACGGCAGGTCATGTGTAACAAACTTAAAAACCGAATCTATGTGGCCCTGACCCAATCGGATCTCACCTACTGTATCTCGATTTGTGGAGGAGTAGACAAAACTCACTTCCTTGCACTCGAAAGAGCTTAGAGTTCACTTATCAAAGTCATCTACTCCAAACCTTATCGTTTTCTCACTGTCAATCTTAAGCTACATCACCACTGTAAGTGGTGCTAAGATGGTGAAGCGCACTGGCTTAATAAAAACCTAGGTATTCACTCTTGCCTTGAAGACACCCACACTGTAATCAGATGGATAGACAGATGCTGGCAACTTACTCCACTTTTAAACATTATTTTTGGGTTGTTAAGAAATATTTTTGATTTCCCTCGTTTTTTTATTACTATTTTTAAATGCTTATTTACCACCTGCTCGGTGGTGAAGGAAAACAACGTGAGAAACCCTGGTTATCTGAGAAATAAGAAAAAAATATGTTTTGAAGACATGTCAAGTTCCCCTACACTCATTGGGGCAGCGCGGCGGACAATTCCTGACCCTAAAACCCTTTTAGAAATGGGACGTATATAGGCTGTAACTTTAACTTTAACCTTTTTATTAATTCACCTTCTTGTTTGTCTTTTTGTTCGTCGTTCCGTATGGAATCTTTTATAAAATGTATTGTCTATTATATCCCTATATATAAAAATAAGTTTTGCAACAAGTCTTATTGATAAAATAAGGTCATAAAAAAAATAAAATAATTTGAACTAGCACTTCGAGAAAAAAAAAAAAAACGTTAATACAATTATATATATATATATATATATATATATATATATATATATATATATATATACTAAGAAAAAGTATTAAATTTGTGTTAGGAAGTATTTTTGTTAGAGATTATTTTTATCAACATATTAATAATGTAATAAAATTTTCATTTATTGCGCTAATTTACATAAAAGAGAATGATTTATTATGTATATAAAACAAAAAAAAATATAAATATATCAATTTTATAAAATTTAATCAATTGGATTTTATATACACACATCTGTATGTATAAGTATGTACCTGAGCGTGACGGTCACGCGAGCTCAGTGCTTTTTCCCCATCTCAAAAGTATGTAACGTAACTATTGAAGTTTCACTTTAAATAAAATTATTTCAAAAATCACATAGGCATTATTTTTACCCGCCAACCGAAAAACGAAAAGTAAGATTAGCTGTATAACTCATTGCTTTGTGGTAACAGTGCCGTTACGTGAAGGCATAATATAATCCACCTCGTTTTGTCCCAAAATTTACATTTAAAAAAAACTATAGAAAAAGGAAAACACACAGTCAACCCGGTGACAAGTGGGAAGCTGTGACCTCCAATAGACATCTACATTTATTTTCGATTACGATCAAAATGTAAATGCGTTGTTATCCAAGAGGGCTAAGGTAAGGAGTCTTCGGTTTTCTATACTTACCAGTAGCATTAATATGATATGCTGTTAGAATGGGGTCCTTACCTGGTGCAGCCGACCTATTTATGCTACCAACCATAGCTGCAGTATGGCTCTGCCACGTATAAATTGCTTTACCAAGTATACCTGGATTTACAACGTACAAAGCCTAGCGATTTTTCTAGATCAATAAAAAATTTATACTTCTTTTTTAAAGACTGGAAACGCACCTGCAATGCTCTTGATATTGCAGGTGTTCATGTTGGGCGATATTTACTTACCACCATGAGAATGTAATGCTAATTTGCCCTTCACTTTCTTCTATAAAGCTAAAACTACTGCAAATATTTTAAAGTTGGTATCAGACATACTGTATGAGTCGGTACGGGGATCAATTTCAGATTCTTAGATAATTTATATTAATACACAATCATTATCATCATCGTCATTACAGCCTTTCAGAAGTTCACTGCTGAACATAGGCCTACTTCAAGGAATTCCACAAAGCACGGTACTGAGCCACATGCATCCATATACTTTCTATATGTCTCACCAGGTCGTCATTCCATCTATGGCCGGCCGCAATTACTAATAACTTTAGCTCTAAAAATAAAAGTAAAGGATTTTAACGTTCCGAATCGTAATTGAAAATTTTTTTTCATAGAAAACGTAATAGAAAAAATTAAAATAATGCCAACTTGGCACTTGTGAGCTGTCGGATGTCAGCGACAAATTCTGACTGCCAAACCGCAATCACCGTTGAGTGGGTTCTTCAGACCATTAGGTTGTCGGCTTGAGTGTACATTAACCGATAAATTGGATGCGAAATTCACAGGTGGTGATGTTAATTGGATCGTGTGGCATGTAAAATCGATTTTCGTAGGAACCTGTCTAACGTTTTCATAGACCCGTGAATAAACAATTACATAATTTTTGCACCTTTCCTATAGTAAATTACAAACGTTTAAATTTTGTATTTTTGTCTTATAAATAACTGTAAATATCGTGAAATGACAGGGTTAGAATATTCATTAGCACTTATCATCTCGTGAGTGTTATAAGACGCGACAGGGGAAAATGAAACTGGAAACGAGCAACAGCATCTTTCTGAAACAGCTGAAAATAATATAAAACTGAATATGCCAACCTGCCTGCAACTGTGTCAACATGAGATATACTACCATAATTGCCAAAAATAGATATTTAACAAATATAGTAACTCACTGCAGAAAGAAAAACAGAAACAGAAACTTTTTATTCAATATAGATTGTAAATAATACTTATTTAAAGTCATATTTTTTTAATTTAATTTAACTTAACCTCAAATTTAATTTAACAAGAGGGAAGAACTAGCAAGAAACCCAGCGGGAAAACCTGCCTAAATAATAAAATTTTTGCGGACATATGATTCCTGCTTTAGTGTAAGTTACACTGAGTGAAAATTTTCCAAAAAAGCCTCTCAGAATTGAGATAAGACCTGTTGCCAAGCAATGGGACGTTTATAGGATAATTTATATTTGCTAGTAAGGATAATTTAAATAAACTAAAAATTGCCAACTTTTAAATTATTCAAAATGGTGACGTTACGTGTATCTATTTCCACTGCTTATTAATTTTTTCATCTTTTTTGTATTTAACATACTGGCTGATAAGAAAGTGCAGGCTAAAAAAGACTCTAAAGAGGAAAAAGAAGAAATACAAAACAGGGACGATTGACGCTATAGATTGCGTGGACACCTACATAATATTTTTAATACCTATCGTTTTAAAATTTAATAAATTCATTACAAAAACATATTTTCATCGAACAACGTTGTATTTGTATGCTGTGTTTTTAAGCAAAAGGAAGGTTATGATTTTGAAATGAATGAATATTTATCTGTTCCCTTATAACTTCTGAGTCATATCATAATATATTTCAATATATTTGATACATATTCATAGTGATGTTGAGAGAATATCCGTGGTCATATGCCACTTTGTCGTAAGTAGTACCCGTGCGGTTAAAGAATGGGATTGAAAATGGCGACGCCTCTATTCACTATGCTATCATACTGTCGCTATCTATACTCACACCCGCCGGTAAATACTGCAAAAAAAAATACGTTGCGATATGCGTCTTTCGTACGTTCTGTAACTTCAGTCCAACATTTGTTACTGGAATTAATGATAATTAAATGCCATAAACCAAAAAAACAGTCTTTGGTTTATGGCATTTAATTATCATTAATTGTTTGTGAGCTACGAGGCGTTCTGAGTTTTCTTCATAATATAATGATGTTTAAATTTATTTTTGCCATTAAGACATAACCAACCATTTTTTAAATTCGTTTTCCGGTTTGTCCGAGCTAATCTTCGGAATTGTTACACCGATTGCAATAAAACTTCACGAACAAATAGTGTAACAACAGGAGTGAACTAGACTTAATTATAAAAAATTACTTTTTATAATTAAGTCTAGTTCACTCCTGTTATTCCTGTTATTTGCGCTCCTGTTATTCCTGTTATTTAAGCCATATTATTAGAAACCATCCAGGCAAAGCCAAAGCGGGTCGCTAGGTATAAATTTAATTTTAAATTAATGTACCTACTTGCGTATACAGACATTTTTTTAATTTTTTCTCATTAATAGAAAATTTCCAATTAACCGAATAATATAACGTTATAAAGATATATCGTTATTAGCGGGTTTTCGCTTTAGGTAATGTACATGTTGACGGTACGGATTCGATGAGTCGCCATATTTAATCCCATTCTTTATCCGTACGGGCTATATGACCGCTTATTACTGATTCCAACCAAGTATGATTACGTGAGGCTATTAAAATTAAAAAACATCCTAATTTCAATAGAGAAGAAGGCTGGGTACTACCACCTGCTTGGGACCCTATAATCAATAAAATTAAAACTAAACCCAAGCATACCACTGCAAGACCTCAGGACATAATCAGTTCATTTTGCATAGATATAGACCATAAACAATAATTAAAAAAAGCTGAAGATACTCCGGGTTTAACAATGACATCGGGACGTCAGTCACCTCAGTCCCCCGTGACTATTGGGTGCTGGAAAGCACCCGAAACGTCGAGAATTAAAAATAAAAATAATTAAAAGTAAATTTAAACGCGATAAAATCCGTAAAAGTAGTTTTAATCAGTCATAATTTGATTTTAAGATTCACCACTTACAAAATCGGCGCGTACGTGTAGACTACACGTGTAGATGTTTTTACAATATGGCCGCCACGCAATCAACGTGGAGAGGCGTTCTATCATAATATGCCGGCAAAGGCTCAAGTGTGTATTGCCTGTGAAATAGGATGTAAAATTAAACGCCGTTATTAATTGGGCATTAATTCAAAAGTGATTGGTGTCTCTGTCGATAATATATTTACGATATGAATATTTGCAAAGGTTATTTACGGATTCGTGGAATACATAAACTATCTAATATGTGGCATCTCAGACATACGAAGGAAGAAAGACGTAACGTTATTTCAAATGACACAAAAATCTAAACTATGCTTCACTTATTGTACACATAACATGTACAATAAATGAAGCATAGTTTAGATTTTTGACGCGAACAGTACACATTTAAATAATACTAGCTTTTACGGATTATATCGCGTATATTTAACTATTGTTGCATGAATAAGTCAACTAGCGCCATCTAGTGTCAGGAACGAGAGCGAGGGGAGCATTGAGAAAATGACATCACAAATTACTCAACCGACAGCGCCTAGTCGAAACTCGAACGCTCGGTACCTTGCCCGTGTTTACTTGAACATTCTGGATATTTCTTTGCTGATTCAAATATATAGGCGCTGCAAGATGCGATCGAGTAGTAGTGTTGATTTGGCGAAACAAGCGAAGCTTCGGAGTGGAATTAAGTGAATTAGTGTCTTTAAATTATTAGTGTTTTAACTTTAATTGTGTAAAGTAAATTAAAGTGTTAATTTAGGTAATTTTATCGGCAATTTTTATTGTCACGAACCTCAAGCTCGTAACAATTGGTGTCAGAAGTGGGATAAAATCATGCCGATTTTACCTAAGGAGGAAACGGAGGGTGTCCGTACCCGCAGTCAACGCCAGCATGAGACGGACCAGAGGAGATTTGGTGGTGCAACGCCACAGACGTCGGAGGGCCAACTGCCAGCCACGGAGGCTGCGGGCCCGTCATTAGCTCCTACACCTGCAGCACCTGACTTAGGTGCTCTGATGGCGATGCTACAGGAGCAGCTGCAGCGCGGACGAGAGGAACAGGCCCGTCTGTTAAAAGAGCAGCAGGAGGAACAGGCTCGCCGACAGGAGGAACAGGCTCGCCGACAGGAGGAACAGGTCCGTCGGTTGGAAGAGCAGCTGCGGGGCGGCCAGGAAGAACAGATGCTTCTCATGAAGGACCTTCACGCTACCTTCGGGAAAGAGATAAGGGAGGTGAAGGATAAGGTTGCTCAACATGATAACCGCCTGTCGGAAGCTGAGACCCAAATCAACCAAGTTAAGAAAACGCTGGATGAACTCAAACTTGGGGATGGAACCACAGCTCCCGTAGTAGCTTCAGCACCTTCGCTACGTGGGTTCAAGGTGCCACCGTTTGACGGGACTTCTTCCTGGTCAGCCTACAAAATCCAGTTCGAGGCTGTTATGAAGGCGAACGGCTGGAATAAAAGTCAGGCTATGACTGCTCTCACACTAGGCCTGCGCGACCAGGCCTTAACAGTTCTGGAAGCTCTCGGTGAGGGAATGACGTTTATGAGCACGTCAGACAATCGGGCCAGCAAATGTCTGAAAAGATGAAAACCCGGTATGACCGCAAAATGAACAACAAAGGATTCGACGAAGGTTCACTTGTGTGGTTGCACAATCCAGTCCGCAGCAAAGGGAAATCTCCTAAGCTTCAAGCTAAATGGGACGGCCCGTACCGGATTGTAACCAGGATCAACGATGTGACCTACCGGATACAGAAAGGCGCAAGAGGGACTCCTAAGATCGTCCATGTGGATCGCTTGGCGCGTTATTATGGGACCGATAATGCTCGGGACGAGCATGTCTTAGGAGGGGGCAGTGTTGCATGAATAAGTCAACTAGCGCCATCTAGTGTCAGGAACGAGAGCGAGGGGAGCATTGAGAAAATGACATCACAAATTACTCAACCGGCAGCGCCTAGTCGAAACTCGAACGCTCGGTACCTTGCCCGTGTTTACTTGAACATTCTGGATATTTCTTTGCTGATTCAAATATATAGGCGCTGCAAGATGCGATCGAGTAGTAGTGTTGATTTGGCGAAACAAGCGAAGCTTCGGAGTGGAATTAAGTGAATTAGTGTCTTTAAATTATTAGTGTTTTAACTTTAATTGTGTAAAGTAAATTAAAGTGTTAATTTAGGTAATTTTATCGGCAATTTTTATTGTCACGAACCTCAAGCTCGTAACACTATTTTAAATACTCGACGTTTCGAGCACTTTAAAGCACCCATGGTCATAGGGGGGACTGAGATGTTCAACGTCCAGATGCCATAGTTCACCGCGGTTACCATAGATTAAAATTTAACTTTTGTTCCGATCTACACAGTATGAACTTATGTTATCTTGAAGTCTTGCAGTTGTATGCTTGGGTTGGGATTTAATTTTATTGTATCCTGTATACATGCGTATTTTGCATGTGTTCACAGATTGCAGACTTCCCTCTGTCTGTGAACACGTACAAAATCGCCCCCGTCACTACATCAGATTTGATAGACCACAAATCCTCGCTAAAGAACACCGATTCCTTCCAAGGATGATTCGCGAGGCTATTGAAATCAAAAAACATCCTAATTAAAATAGAGAAGATGGCTGGGTGCTACCGTCTGCTTGGGATCCTATAAGAAATAAAATTAAATTCTAACCCAAGCATACAACTGCAAGACTTCAAGATACCATAAGTTCATACTGTGTAGATCGGAACAAAAGTTAAATTTTAATCTATGGTAACCGCGGTTAACTATAACATCTGGACGTTGAGCATCTCAGTCCCCCGTGACTATGGGTGCTGTAAAGTGCTCGAAACATCGGGTGTTTAAAAAGTTAAATATACGCAATAAAATCCGTAAAAGATAGTATTTTTAAATAGGTTTCAAGTACATATTATGTGTGCGACCACCCCATGACCCAAAGGTGTGTGTATCTAAGTGCGTTTGAAGAAGTTGAACTTTGGTTTTAGCTAACAAATGGGTTGGATCGACCGAGGTAGGGCCACACTCTTACAGAATACCAGCGTCAAACAACAGAAAAAATGCTGCTGTGTTTCGTATGGTGAGTTTAAAGAAATAGAGAGCCTTTTTACTTGTTACAAGGCATCCCAATTTGGTCCTAAGAAGTGACAATGCATCTACATTATGAGTCATAATTTGCACGTAGTAAAGCCATGCTGCAGCGTTATTAGTAGTATAGTTGTAGCACGAATGTGTAGGCTCGTCCCGGGTAGTTCCAGCATAAAATAGCATCTTAACGCTGCTGTATTTCGAGTTTAGAGGACCGGAGACCCTTTTGTAAGAAATGAGGCATTACATCTTAGTCCCCAAGGATGAAAACGCATCTGAATTTCAGTGGCGAAGCTTCCATTAAAGCCGAAAAGCCGGGCTTGCCTTATTAAAACTGAATCAATCAATAATATCAACTAATAAAATAACTCCAAAACTGTTTCAAAATATTTCAATTTTCCCGCTCACTCCACTGTTCGACACATGTCGACCGATGACCTCGTATTGCCTTACGGCGCCTCTACACATTGGCCAACACAGTGGCGAATGTAGTGGCCAATAGCATTGGCCAACGTGTAGACGGGGTGTTTGGGCTTCATTGGTATGTATTGGGACGATGGCCCACAAGTTGGCGCGAGATCCGTGTGGTGTCGGTTTTTTACAAAAGATCAAAGGATTGTTGGCAGAGTTTGGTCGCCGCGTCCACACGTTGGCCGCGCGTTTAGTTTGCTACAAGCTCCCAGAGTGATTACACGCATCTGATTTAAATTTTATATTCAAGCTTTGTAGGATGGATGCCCCAATTACCAGCCTTTTAGTGCCAATTTCAACTTTAAACATTCCTACTACTTTAATTAGCGCGATTTAATTATTTTTAAACATTTGTTTTAATCGATTAACTATTTATCAAAAAATAACGAACATTTATTTACAATCAGATTATTGAGAGAACAATTTTAAAATGAAAAAAAATGAAGCACGTCGTTTATACGTGGTAGAACCATGCAGTTATATTAGAAGTATAGTTGTAGCACGAATGGGTCGGCTCAACAGGGGAAGGACCACGCTCTCACAGAATATGAGCGTAAAATAGTAGCTTAATGATGCTGTGTTTCATATAGTGAGTGTAGAGAACCAGAGACCCTTTTTAAAGGAAACGAGGCATTTCATCTTAGTCCTCACGGTTGAGAACGCATGAGTTTTTCATTTATGTTCTAAGTTATAATTACCTATTATTAAGTCAGTGTTAATTATATTTATTGCTATTGTTTTTGTCTTTCTCAAAAAAATAATTAAATTACCAAGTAAATTATAAGGTGTTTTTTTATATAGGTACATCAAATGTCTGATAGAAATGCAAGTACATATTTTGCTAAACTTTAAAATCAAAACCCAATTTTAATACATAGACTAATCGATTATAACTCCTTTAACTTTAAAATAAGTTAAGTTCTTATTAATGGTATTTATTCCAGTTTATGATGCATGTAAAGAATAAATAAAGCTAATCGTATATCGTATTTCTATTTACAGCCCATTAATATCCACTATTCTTTTATAATTATTTTATAAAAACGTAACCCCCACACTTGGATTTTCTCCTGTATCGCGGAGGCAGCTTGCAAACATAAATTGCACAAGGACACACATCCAGACCCCAAACAATTATTTGTAGGATATACAAATACTTGTTCCGTGAGGGATTCAAACCCGCGGCCCCCGGCACAGCTACTCATTGCTAAGCCACTGCGCCACGGAGCCGTCGTTCGTCCGCACATTGGCCCGAACCGAAGTAAACTGAACGACCTTCCAACGTGTGGACGCCGTCACTAACTCTCGGCCAATATATTCGCCACTCCATTCGCCACTGTGTTGGCCAACGTGTAGAGGCGACATTAGCGATACGTTTATACAAAGGTACTCTGTGGCTATACTGCTGCTGTCATAAAGTGAGTTTTAATAGAGCGATTAGTTGTCTCCCTCACTCGCGTGGGCTTTTTACGGGGCTTTCGAGAAGACGATCGCTCTCTTTCTAACCTATGGCAAAATATTCTAAAAATGTTTATATAGCAATTACTATTGAGCGAACAAGCCTGGCTTTGCCATGAAGTTGTTTAGGGAGTGCGTTAGCGACTCGCAAAGTGGTTGCGGGCCCCTCGTATGCAAGTTCACTTCTCATTTCAATGTTTATGTTTGTTTTTGTTGTGTTTGTTAAAAATTTATGCTTTTTCGAAGATTTTCAGTGAAAATGGGAGGATAATAGTGTTCATTGTGATGAATATAAGTGTGTTGAAGTGCTAATCAGCGAAGAAAAGGTAAAAATCTTTAAAAATGAAATTTAATATTCAATAAACATTTCTTCATACTTTAAATATAGTTACAGGACTCTTTAGTATTAAAGTTTAATTAAGTTAGGCGGGTTTTAACTCAATATTAATATTACCATACGAATTAAAAATATCAATTTGAACAGCAGCATAAAATATGAGACCTAGGTTTAATTTTAGAGGAAATAAGTGTTACAATCTTTTTTTTAACGTGAAGCCCAAATTTTAATTAAATAAATCAAAAGAATACAGAAGAATGTATTGACGTTTTTAAAGAATAGTACTCCCTTTAGTTATTTCCAGTTAGGTTTCTCTGTCTACTTTTCAGTATATAAAATTTTAATGGCGCCATCTTCTTAATTCTATACGTAAAGTCATTTTATCGAACGAAAATTGGTTGATTCTCACGATGGTACCTAAAGATTACGCTAGATGGCACAAATACGCTATCGGCAAATTTATAGTGATATATGAGTTTAAAAATATCATTTTGTACGGTTTATTATGAATTGCAAATGAATAATTATAATTATAATAAATAGTCATTATTTTATGGTAAAAAAATTAGCAAAGCTTTATCTTCTCATTATAACTATCTAATTCCTGTCGTAATCTGTTCTTCTATGCATATAACTTAGACAAAATATAATTTCGAGGTTTTACATCTGCCAGGCGTCCCTTTTTTAACTTTGTACATAGTTTGTTTGTCATGTATTGTATTGTTTGTAAATATCTCAAGCAAACCCAAACGGCTTTTTTCAAAACCACCGAAGGTGTGCAATTGCATATTATGTCATACGATCTATCTAGCGGTAGTATGCTTTCTGTGTGCTTTGTTAAATACGTCCTTGTCAGCACTGAATATGAAACTAAAGACTAGAGACAGCTCAAGATTGGTGTATTTTTATTAAATTGCTAAAAACAACAAAACCATATCTTGGGCTTGCCCTAGTTTGGAGCCCTAGCTTCGCCATTGCTGGATTTTGATTCATTATTGAGAATAGGTGTAGATGTATATGGGCCACAGCAATCACTTACCATTTGGCTATCTGTGTACTGGTTTGTCACCCTTATAATATTTAAAAAAATCTATCATAGATGTCGTCGTCTATGCGTCATAGCATACACTTACTATCAGGTGGAATGTGTTGCCCGTTTACCAAATGATTCTGTAGAATAGTTCTTTAAAACAGTTGTTTATATATATATATATATATATATAGAGAGAGAGAGAGAGAGAGTAGAGAGAGAGAGAGAGAATATTAAAAAAACCTGAAACGTCATTACTTATTTAAATATTAAAAAAAAACTTGAAATATGCGCAACGCTTCGTTAATCTTTCTTTTTTTCAGATTGTGGAATAGAAAAGTATAAATTTATTTCACAACACATTATATTACAAAAAAATATTACAGTCAAATACAGTCTTCTTGTCGAAAGAAAGCAATAAGGCTAAGGTTTACGAATCGTGTGACAGAAAAATTATTATAAAAAATAAAAATATAAATTTATATTTTTATTTTTTATTATAATGGATTTCCGCAAAGTAACGCCTGATTCTATCAAGAAAAATTATTGCCAACGGTTACAATATTTATTCAGAATTAGCTATATGTAGAAATAACGGTGATAAATGAGTGTACAATTCACTTGTTGGTATGTGGATGCCGTAATTCAGAGTGAAATATATCTATCCTCGATTATTAAGCAAAATACAGATGCGTTTCACCCCTGGCAACTTAAAAAAATGATACCAATAAAAAAAATAGGTGCGTTAGAGCTAAATATACTCGTATCTACATTTTACTAAACATTGTGAAAGAAAATTAAAAAAAAAAACATACAAAGCATTTCAACTATAAACGGATAAGAAATAATTAAAAAAGAGAAAACAGGCTTCGTTAAACGTAGATTGCAAGAGACTTCTTAAGCTATAAAATATCTTCCGACTTCAAAGCACTTTTAAAGTATCGCATTACAAAATGCACTACACCTTTGTAGAAAGCACTGTTTACATTTGTAAAGCTTGTGTTTTTGGAAAATGTAGATTTGAATTGAAGGTAAAAGTTTTATTTAGCTAGATGAGCACTCTGCGAAACTGCGGTTTGCCAACCTGCCTGTCAAGCGTGGCAATTATGACAAATTAATTGATAGAATCAGGCGTTACTTTGCGGAAATCTATTATAATAAAAATATTAATTAATTTGCAACCTTCCGCTAACTAAATACAATGATGTGTCTTACCTGGATTGAAGAGCACCTCCCGCCTTCCCACCCTCATTCCGTCGCCACTAGTCCCGTCTGGGACTAGTCTGCTCCTCAATCCAGGTAAGGCACATCATTGTATTTAGTTAGCGGAAGATTGCAAATTAATTAATATTTTTATTATAATTATGACAAACACAAGACCAACTACACCTGCATCTGTGTACAGCATTGGACATTGTAAGAGACTAATAAATAACTACATACTAAAAATGTATCTATACAGTGTAGACATCTATATATCAGGTATACCTAAAAACCTGAAAACTAAGTTGTACAACCAGTGCATGTTACCAGTGATGACCTACGGATCCGAGACGTGGTGCTTCACCGCTGGCCGTATGAGGACGCTTAAAGTCGCTCAGCGAGCTATGGAGAGGGCTATGCTCATATTTTCTCTGCGTGATAAACATAGAAATGAGGATATTCGCAGTAGAGCCAGAGTAACCGACATAGCCCAACGGATTAGTAGGCTGAAGTGGCAATGGGCCGGCCATATATCTCGAAGAATCGACAACCGTTGGGGAAAAAAGGTTCTCGAGTGGCAGCCTCGTACCGTTAGGCGAAGTGTAGGGCGACCCACCGCTAGATAGAGTGACGACCTGGTAACACATGCAGGAAGTCGATGGATGCAGGTGGCTTAGGACCGTGCTTTTTGGCATACCTTGGGGGATGCCTATGTTCAGCAGTGGACTTATGAAGGGCTGTAATGATGATAATGATGATGATGAAGAATGTTTATACGTGGTAGAGCCACGCTGCAGCTATTATAGTTGTAACATTAATGGGTCGGCTCGACCGGTGAAGGACCACACTCTCACAGAATACATGGGTAAAATAGCAACTTAATGCTGCTGTGTTTCATATGGTGAGTGTATAGAGAACCGGAGACCCGTTTTACTGGAATCGAGGCATTAAATCTTATTCCTCAAGGTTGACATCTCCATAGAATCTAGAAGTCTATGGGCCACATCATCCACTTACCATCAGATGGACTGTGTGCTCGTTTGTCACCCTTATCCCATAAAAAAATATTGTATTTAGTTGTACTTACTTGTAATCCAATAATTTACGAACGAAACCCACGGGATTACATGGGGTAGTGAATATTCTTTCGCCGCCACTACACAGTGAACTGTCGCTTCAAAACGTATTTTATAACGTGCGACACCGTTGGGTTGCACTGCAGTCAGGTATAATGCTTAACGAGCAAAAGTTTTAATCTGGCAACATTTGTTAATGAAACTTTTCTGCAAAAACATGCGAACTCCGCGCGTGATTTAAACACTCTTTGGTTACACTAGATATGATGTATTTTTAATGGGTTAATATTTACTGGCCATATCTCTTCAAGTTTTAAAATAAAGGGATAATTAACGCCGGTCGTTTTAAAATCAAGGGATATCTTTATATATTTTGTACCATAAATAAAGACATTGGTATGATTGAGTTTAAATCCCAGGTCGGGCCAAAATTAGTTATTGGGTATTACTTTAAAAAATACTCAGTAGCAGCCTGGAAAGTTGGCGGTGTTTATCCCCTGGGGAAAGTACGTAAAGCGATTAGTCCTGCGCCTGATCAGTCTCCGGTCGTGTTGGATTGCCGTCCCATCGAAGAGAGTGAGAAAATAGATGTATTACGTAGAGGGCTACTCTCCATTCAACTGGTCGCTGTAACCATAATTCGAACTAGAGGAATATAATGAATGAATCAATTAATGAAATATACTGTTTGGTACACCAGAAAAACATAAGAGAGAAAAAGAATAAGAAATTACTTAAAGGTGAAATTGGCAGCCTTATCGCTTAAAAGAGTCTATCTATATAAACGTTGCAGAGAATATAATGACCTGTGAGGAAGGGTAAGGGTGAACGCAGGTTATTGGAAGAGGGGTGAGACATATATATATATATATATATATATATAAAATATATATATATATATATATATATATATAATCGATAAATATATACGTAATATAGTAAATAAATATTTTTTAACTACAAAAATATAGAAATACACAATATACAAGAGCAGAAATGATTAAACAATCAAGTGAATTAATAGCCTTAACGTAAGAAAAAAAATTGTAGATAGTAGTTTTTAAATGAAGGATATCAGTAGAGATTAAGGAATGATGTTTTAAGGAGGAAAGAAGTGCGCTTTGACAAAAAATTTAAACCTTTCAATAGTGCTGCTATATTAAGTTCCAGAGCCGAACAGCTTCAATAGAAAACAGATTTAGGATAGAACGAAGTATTATGGGACGGAATTTTTATAGTATGTGTAGGTTTCATCAGAACAAAGAGAGCGACATTGAGTTTCACCAAGGAAATAAAACCGCTCTTTAAGGTAAGCAGGGGAAGTGGGATTGAGTAAAACGCGGTATGAAAGACAAATAATATGAGTATTTGTTCAGGCTTAATGTCTGAAGTTATTTAAGTGAAATGCGCGAATGAGTGATTGCCTTCACCTCGTCAGAAGGCGCTAATGTGCTTCTCAAAGCAAATTCACAATGTCATCTCACTTATCATTCAAACGCTGTAGGATTAACATTCTTTTGTCTAATATAACTAATTTTGAAAAAAATAAATATAAAAAATGGTGGCCCATGAGGGGAACTAAAAAGAATCCGCAAGAAAATCAATAAAAGTCAAGAAATTCATCAAACACAACCATCGGCGGACTTCGAATTTTACAACGTATTTATTGCTATGGATGGATCCTTGCAGTGACGAAAAAGATCAAGTTTCGAGCAGTACAAAGGCGAAAGTTATACATCGAGACGTGACCTGGTTCCCGCCGCCGAAGTTAAGTGTCCTTCCTTCAAAGCTATTTTCTTTTAAATATCCAATAATCCTAATTACTTATTCAGAATAGTACTCCATTTGTGTAAATAAAGTGTTCTTTAGGCTATTCACGCCCCCAATTCTTAAATTAAGTGCAATTTTGTTCTTGCATCATTTTTTATACCTACCTTAAATTAAAAAAGAAAACGTGAACAAAGGAATTAGTTGCTTTTTGGCTAACATTACTTAGAATTCCAATAAATTTAACAAATAAATGGTTAAATTAGTTTAATTAAATTACGTTTCACAAGTTTAGCCAAAAAAGTACAAATGTCATAATGGCCAGTACAATTCTTGTTTTTAAAGTAAAAGTTAACAAAAATACAAAATTTTTCAGCGGTAGGGTCCTTTGTTCTTTATCGATTATCTACAAAATATTTAGCGTATTTGCCGACTATTCCAGGTTATATAAGTAATTATCATCGCGGAGCACTGCTCGCGGTTAGTCGCTATTGTGTCGGCACCGACCGGGAGCGATCCGCTGAGCGTGCGCAGCCGGCTTCCCTGTATAGCTTGTGCACAGCACGCAAGTACCGCCAGAACGAGGAACGTGAGCCATTATTGTTTACTATTCTAACAGTTGCATTGCTATTTACATAAGCATATAAAACTTATTTGAAGATAAAAATTAAAGTTAATTATTAAAAATGACTTCATCAGCAGAAATTAATAAAACACGATTAAGTGAATTAACAACCACACAACCACAAAAGGGAAAATAACTAAATTTAAAAATTATTTAAATAGCATTAGCAGTAAAACGGACTTAGATAATGTGCAATTTACCGAGTTAAGTTTAAAACTCACCAAATTTAAAGCGTTGTCCGTTAAGGTTGATGATTTGCACAGTGAAATAGAGGTTTTAAATCATGAAAATATTTCGGCTGAAATTGAGGAGCGCGACAATATTGAGCAAGAGATAATAATAAACATCGCCAAGGCCAAAACTTTAGTTGAAAGATTTTCTAAAAAATTAGAATGCGAAAAAAGGCGCAGCTCCGTGCACAACGCCTCATGTTGCGTGTATGATCCTGATTGCCGTGAGGCAGGTTTGAAATTACCTCAAATTCAAATTGCCAAATTTGATGGTTCCTATTTCCGGTGGCTGGAGTTTAGGGACACCTTTGAGAATTTGATACATAAAAATGATCGCATTTCAAATATTCATAAGTTTCATTATCTCGTGTCTTATTTTCAAGGTGACGCGGCCAGAATAATTTCTAACTTAGAAGTGTCAACGAATAAATATTCTGAGGCATGGAAAATGATTTTCAATAGATATGATAATAAAAGAATTTTGGTTAATCATCACTTAAACGCATTGTTTAATGTAAAACAATTAACACGCGAATCGGAACTGCCTTTGAGATTTATGGTCGATCACATAACCAAGATCTTACGTGCCTTGTCTAGCCTAGGACAACCCACTGATAAATGGGACGTGCTTATTATATTCATGTTAGCATCTAAGCTAGCTGGTGCTACATTATTAAAATGGGAGGAATATCGCAATACATTAACGAGTGATGTACCGTCATTGGAATAATTTTATAAATTTTTGATTGATCGTGCCGATGAACTAGAGTCAATGAGTCGTAACAATAGGACCGACACAAATAACATTTCAAAAAGTCCTTCTGGCAATATTCGTCATACAGCTAATAACAATTATAATTACGCTCAAAAGTTTCATCAAAACAATAATATCATAAAGACATTTGCAAGCACTAGCGATAATTACAGTAAAAAGTCAAACATATGTTCATGCATTATTTGTAACGAGCATCATAGAGTTTACGATTGCCCCACATTTAGGGCTAAGGGGATTGACGAGCGAATGATGGACGTAACGAAGTATAAATTAGGGAGAATGAGTCACAATCCATTCAGACTATGGCTTTGAACACGATAACCTATGGCACTGCAAGTGCAAGCTACCTCAGCACACGTTGTTTATGGCAGTTAGGACAAGAATAAGATGACGAACTCATAAAAGACATTATACAAAGAGACTTCTATGTCGATGATTTAATCACAGGAGCAGATGACCCCCAACAATTAATTTGTATACAGAAGTCGGTGTCAAATGCGTTAAAATCAGGTTGTTTCAATCTGCGTAAATATAAAAGCAATTTTCCCTCTATTTTCGATGTTATCGATGTTGATAAGCACGATAAGTTAACAATCAGTGAGTCATCCAGTACTCTTGGTCTGGTGTGGATTCCTTCTACTGACATTTTGCATTTTCCTACAAAGCTAACGAAGGAACCAGATGTGCCTATAACAAAAAGATCGATCATGTAAACTAAAATCCTTTGGGTGTTCTGAGCCCACTAATAATGTTGCCAAAGATCATGCTTCGAAATCTGTGGCAGCAAAAAATTGATTGGGATCAACCTGTACCTTCAGAGATAGAAAATGAATGGTTGAAATTTGCAGAAAATTTAAAATGTTTGGATAATGTACATATCCCACGATTGGTGTTGGGTGACTCACCAAAATATGTAGAATTATATTCTTTCAGTGATGCATCGCCATGTGCATACGGCGCCTGCATATTTGTAAAATCAATTATCGCAAATAATGATGCCTGACTGAATGAATGATTGCCTTCAGCTCGTCAGAAGGCGCTAATGTGCTTCTCAAAGCAAATTCACGATGTCATCTCACTCGTCAACCAAACGCTGTACGATTAACATTCTTTTGTCTAATATAACTAATTTAGAAAAGTAAGAGCATTTTATTTGCACCAGTTTATCCTCTAAAGAGTATTCCTGCAAAGACAGATCGGAAGCCACTTGAGTTTTTCGCGAAATTCGTAAACATGGTCATACTTTTGAAGTCCGAATATGAACCGTATACAAAGGTTCTGAATGCGATCAAGTTTATAAGCAACTCTCCGTTAAAATTGAAATCATAGGTGTCAGTATATTCAGGAATCGGTAAAAGGAGTGATTGTGCAAGCACAACTTTGGTTGGTATGGGTAATAAATTGCTTGACCTATGGAGAGATCCGACCGACGCAAACTCTCACCTCGCTTTTCTCCTGAGCTCAAGACAAAAGTTTGTGCACAGGTGCCCCATCACAAACGATACCAGGTAGAGTAGAAAAATATGTATGAGTAACCAATTCTATAATATAGGATTAAGGAATTTAAGGAATATACTGATTATTTTATTTTTTGATTGTTTTATTTTCAATTCGCAAATAGAAGATTAACAACATGTTTTAAGATAACGTCGCTGATCTTATCCAACTGCGTCTCTCCCAGTAGGGAAATTTGTTTTAATCGCCACTCTTTTTCTACTTTTTTATACGTGGTAGAGCTACGCTTAAGGTATGTTACGGTAGTAGCACGAATGGGTCGGCACGACCGGGGAAGAACCACACTCTCGCAGAATACCAGCGTAAAATAGCAGCTTGATACTGCTGTGTTTCGTATGGTGAGTGTAGTGATCCGGAGACCCTTTTTTACTGGAATCGTGGCATTCCATCTTAGTCCTCAGGGGTGACAACGCAGTTCTACGTTTTGATTCTTAATCGAGGATAAATGTAGATTTCTATGGGCCACAGCTTCTACTTACCATCTGGTCGACTGTGTACTCGTTTGTAACCCTTACTCTATAAAAAAAAAACTCTTGTCAGTCAGATTGGCGATAGATATGAGACATGTCACCCCTTTGACGATAGTTATACCGCCATCCATCGGAAACCATGAGATTTTGTTCAGTATTTCCCACAGTCATCTTTTACGAAACCCACGGAACAAATTGGGGTTGTGGATATTCTTATAACTAACTGTTGGCGTTCCCTAGGAGAATTTGCTGGAAGCGCTTTCTTGGTGTGGAAATAAAGCAATATTTTTTTTAAACGTTTCTTTTACGAGTGCGAGTACTTTCGCCTATATCTTCGTAGCGTTTACATAAATTACTACAATTTAAAGACATTCTTATCAATTAAATAGATAATTATTTAAAATATTTTATTAATAATATTTAAAAATAATATCAAAATTATTTAATTTTTTGATTTAATTTGTTATCATAATAAGCTATCTTAGACTTTTTTACTAATGTTTATATTTTACAAGGTGAAATTGTAACCGTATGAAGAAAAATAGTCTACTTGTGAGTTTTTTGCCTTTACTTTTCACAAGATCCTCACAGTAAGGACTTACTAAACGATTGCGTAGCTTTCTAAGCTTTCAGAAATGCTCTATAAAGGCCAATTTGGAATAAAATTATTTTGAGATTGATATATAAATGGCATAATATCTAATATTTACCTGCTTATATACCAAGTATATACCTGCAAACCTCCAGATCCATAACAATTATTCGTAAACCATACAAATAATTATTCTGAGCTTTTCCGCTGTGTTACCGGCAGCTTTCTATTATACCACTTTCACTAATAACAATATTGTTTTACAGAATAAGGTTGACAAAAGAGCACATAGTCCACCTGATGGTAAGTGATGCTATGCCCATAGACATCTAAATGTATCCTCAATTAGAATCAAAATGCAGATGCATTGTCACCCCTGAGAACTGAGATGCAATGCTTCGTTTCCAGTAAAAAGGGTCCCCGGTTCTCTACACTCACCATACGAATAACAGCAGCATTAAGCTGCTATTTTATGCTTGTATTTTATAAGGGCGTGGTCCTTCCCCGGTCAAACCAACCCAGTCATGCTACAACTATACCAGTAATATACCTGCAGCGTGGCTCTACCACATCTTGGTCTACAGAAGTGACAACACATCTGCAGGTTACGTTGTTTGAAATTGGCTGCAGGTGTCCATGGTGCAGTATACGTAGTAGATGTTACAGTAAAAATTTACACTTATATTTACACTATTTCAGTTTTATAATTTTTTTTAAATTATTTTCATTTTTATTTCGTTGTTATTATTTTTATAAAGGTAAGTAACAGTGTACTGGCGATGTAAGAATATCTACTACTACATATCGTACTATGTGTGTCGTAAGAGACGACAGAAATTAACTTAAACAGGAATGGGCAGCAGCATCTTCCTGACAATTCCTGCAATTGACATCGTGTACCAAGCGTGGCAACTATCTGTAATAAATGGCTTCCGTAACTGTCTGTAGTATGTGACTATTTATGGGAGTAACCTATATTCAGCAGTTGAATTTCGATGGGTTATAAAGCATGAATAAAAGTAAGAGTGACAACCGAGCACACAGCCAACATACGAGATACGAGTAGTATCCACCACGTCAGGGATGACTAACCAATGGTACGCGTGCCATCGATGGCACGCGAAACAATATTTTGGGCACGCCACCGATCACAAAGTTAACTATGAAGTATAATATTACGTACAAACGCGAGTGGCTAGTTACATCATGTATTACCATTGCTAATGACGCATAGTTCGTTTCATCATCATCATCATCATTATTACAGCTCTTTACAAGTCCACGCCTCCCCCAAAGGAATGCATAGTTCGTTTACGCATAGCATTATAGTCAATTTCGTTGATCCAACTGTATTTAAAAATTCCTTTGTGTTTTATTTAGGATTTTACAAGCCATTGTTATTTAATTTGCAACAACAGAAGTCACACTAAAGTTACTTTAATTTAAATTACGCGTATATGAAACATTTATTATTATGTTTTGCAAAATGTCTCAACTCAAACTCTTTATTTATTTTTTGTAGTAAATAAAGAGTTTTTAGTCGATAGTATTTAGTTTTAATATTTTCCCCATAATCATGAAATCAAAATTATTTTACGGCACGTCTATTACCTAATTAAAGATTTCTTTAGAAAAATGGCACGTTGATACACAAAGGTTCGCCACTCAAGCACTACGTAATATCCATAACAGTAAAATGGTCTGAGGTTCTGTGTACATTCCATAAGAAATGCAGTATTTTGTAAAAGCCTGGTTCGTTCGATCGTTCTACGATCAAGCATCTTTTCTCATTGAATAATACAAGTTAAGAGCTTTTTTTTTACTCTAGCTCCAACGGTACAACACATGGTTTTCGATCAACACCCATAATGTACCGAATGGAGTAAATGAATTGCTAATAGTACTGCAATGAACTGACCAATGGTAATAAGGTAACATTGCTTACCTGATTTTAATGTACAAATAGATTTCTCTTACACGCCACACATACCTGTAAACAATGAAACCATTTTAAGTATAGAACAGAATCATTTCTAATCAAATAGGTACATAGATTATTAATAAAGATCACATAGATCAGGAAGTAAATTTAAATGCTATTACCAATATTTATGCAAGCAATAAGCATCTAAAACTATAAAACGTCCTGTTTTCTATCAACGCCTTCATAGTATTACACGAGTCGTGACATAAAACTCATGTAAATGAAACATATGAAAATAAGTATATTGTCGTTACTACAGTGAATTAAATAACATCAAAGAACTCCGAAATAAGTCTTGATGTACAAATTTTCTTAAACACATTCTGCCCACATGAGCCTGTGCCTCACTGGCGGGAAAATCGAATTAATTTATGAAATATAATTATTCTTAATAAAAAAAAATGAATTATGCAAAAGTAACAAACGAAAATAATCCCAATTAAATTAGACTTACGTTTTCGAGAGGCCCACGGAAAACGGCACTTAAGTTACTACAAAATCCAAACCCCTTCATTTTCCCAGTCAATCAAAAAAATCAAAATACATTGATAAAAACTACTTTTACGAACTTTATGGCGTTTAATTATTTGATTTTTAATTCACGGCTTTTCGGGTGCTTTATCATATCATGCGTAGATCGGACCATAAATAATTATTAAAATGCTGAAGGTACTCCGGATTACACCGACATCAGGACGCCAGTCACTTAACTCCTCCGTGACCATTGGTACTGGAAAACACCCGAAACGTAGGGAATTAAAAATTAAATAATTAAACCCGATAAAGTCGGTAAAAGTAGTTTTTAATCAATGTGTAGTTTTCGCGTAAATATAAGAAATTATTATATAAAATCAAAATATTTCACAATTATTCCACAAACATACAAAACGCTGATAGCATCGATATATTAATACTACGCACTGAATATGGCATTCCGAACACTCACTATGTCCAACTGAACTATACTGCAATCCGTAAACCTGTTATTGTATGCAGTGCGGAGTGGCGCTAATAATAATTTTATATTAAATTACCACATATGCAAAATAAACGAAAATTAAAAAAAATGTACTCGATTAACAATGCAATCTAAATAAACAATTATTTATTATGACAATTTTCGCGCGTTTATATCAACTGCGCAATCGCGACTACTGTTTCCCGCCAATGTGCGGATACAGAGTAGTGCATATTTTTTGTTTGGAATAACTTCTCTAGTACGTAGTACATATTTTTTTATTTAACTGGCTTTACGGCTCTGGGTTCTAGCCATTCTGAGCCAGTCATTTCTTTCAGAATCTTCTTTTTATGTATTTTTTCACATTGCGAAGTTTTTGGGAGATTTTAACGATAGCTCAACCCAGCGGACTGTTGATGACGACAGCCACTCAAACTCAAGTTCATAAGGTGCCTAAATGATCAAATTAATTTGAGGTTTATATCAACATCAAAGCATTTGTATCGCAGTTTTCTCTAATAGTTCACACGCGCAGACACTTATTTCACAAAATCGCATCACTTTTACGAACAAAAATCCACTTCAAACCATTATTCAAGCGACAAAACATGAGCGACAATCCGTCGACGGCCAAGTTTCCGCCAAAACTCGTAGTACATATAACTCAATGGTTGATAGAGACAGGGATGTTGATGAAAGTCTATGTGGTGGAACCCTTTTCCTGTCTAGAAGTCAGTCTAGTTATGTACCACCCACTTACCTCGGGATACCATTCTATCACTTGATGCGTTTGGGTCTGAAGTCAAGAAAAGAGCTTCCTCCTATCTAAAGGGACGGCAACACATCTGCAATTCCCCTGGTGTTGCGGTTGCTCATGGGCGGCGGTAGTCACTTAACATCAGGTGAGCCGCATGCTCGTTTGCCCCCTCTTCTATAAAAAAAAGAAAAGTGTATAGAGATCCAGAATAACTTCAAGCTGTGAGACATTCTATCTTAGTCCTTGAAGACAACAACGTATCTCTAGTAATCTTTACTTAAAGCTGGTACAGGTGTCCATGAGTTGCAATAGCCACTTACCATCAAAAAGACTTCGTCACTTCATTATTAAATCGTATAAGAGTTTTAAAAGACTTAAACAACACGCATTGGTCATGAGCTGTAATGGTCCTGATATATTTTCCTGGCGATCTCGGTCAGGACACTATGGTAAAGTCATTAAATTATTGTATTGTCATCGGTCCTTGATACGAGCGTCAATTTCAAGTCAATCGGCCGTCTACAACTTGTTGTAAATCACATTAAAAGATTCCGTTACATAGATAGATAGATACACGCGTTGCTAATAACTGTGTAAAAAAACTGTGTTAAATATTAAGAGTTTACCCGTTTGTAAGGGGCCATTGCAGCTCAACTTTAAGTAAAAATGCTACTGGTGAAGTATTTTCCAGTCAAACTCCTAAGCGGGAAAGCAATTATTTTAAGTTGTAAAATGTTTGTGTAATACTACTATTATTACAGTCCACTACTAAACTTATGCCTTCCCCGTAGATTAACAAAAGCCTTGAAAAGTCTGGAGGAGCCACCTGCATCCATTGACTGTCTGCGTGTTTGATCTGGTCGTCACTACATCCAGTAGTAAAAAAAAACAACTAGTAGGGGTCGCCAAACACTGCACTAACCTTTCTTCTTTATCGGCTGTCGATCCTTTGAGATATATTAGGTAATAATCACCTAAATAACATTGTATCAAAATAACATAGAAAAATACAGCCTAGTGTTATATAAAGCTGATTATTTTTAAACTCCTACATTGAGCATTATTTGTTACTATAAATAAGAGGAAAAATTGATTTGAAAAATGTAGTGTTGCTGATATAAATGAGAGTAGTTGAAATTAAAATTCATTGCGAAATAGCTTTGAACTAGAAGGCAACGTGTCCATGAATAAAGTATTCAGTTAGAAGACGGCTCACGTTTGAATTCTGTAGAAACCTAACAGCATTATGTTAGAATAATGTATTACTATATAAAATAAATTGAAGGAAGGAAAGTTAAATGAATCAAACTGAGTAGAATGAGAGAAAGTTTAAGAAAAAAGAATAGAGTTAGGATTTGAAAGAACGTGAGACGTTTCTTAAGTCAGAGAATTTGTATTTTCATTGAAACACAATGTGCTGTACATGTTCTTGAAGTAAAGCTTTGGAATCTTCCTTTGTGCTTTAACGTGCCATTTCTCTCTCTCCCTCATTGTCTCCTTCTCTTTTTTATTTCGTTTTTCCTTTTAAAGTTACTAATCTATAACTTAAACTATTGTATTTGTACTACATATATTGATACGAGATAAGGCCACGCTGCTATGATAAATCACATTGAAGTTGTGTTGTGTATATGTGTGTGTAACTGCAGCACAAACACGTCATCTTTGTATGTGATGAACGTCCCTCAGAGAATACCTGCGTATATATATTTTGCTGCGTATGTATATATATATATATATATATAATGAATAGGTATATATGTTTTGAATAGTTTTCGTTTTTCAATTGGGCATAGGTGTCTATGGAATACAGCAGTATCTTACCATTAAATGAATTGTTTACTCGTTTTCTTATTACGTACATAAAACATAAGTTTAGATCTTATTATTGTTTCTAGTGTACCCTATCTTTCAAAAGCCTTATGTATTCTTAATTCGATTTCATAAGTCTTTCAAATAGTGTTTTTCACCCAAATAATCAGATTGTGTAATTTAGTGTTTTCAGATTAAAACTACAATTCGATACACGAATCGAATAACGTCATAAATCTAAAATTACGGTGCGCTCTCAACACATAGTAATTAGGAATCATCAAAAAACATTTATGATTTCTTTAGAATGTTTGATATTTATTTGAAATATTTTTACATTCTATATAAAAGTTTTATTATTTTTCTCTACTTGCTTTATTTTTTATTTATTATCAAGTTACGAACAGCAGAATTGACAAATCTTCAAGGGAATAATACTGTAAACGCATATACCATACTACTAAACGCGCATACCTTTTATTTTTGCTTGACCTAAAATAAGGTAAATGGACCTAAGTAGCCGTTCACTTGGATTTCGACTTCGAAATAATATTGTAATGTTAATTATTATGAATATATTCAGATGTCACCAAAAAATCTTCTTAAGGTAGGAGATCTCTTTTTTTTTTGCACGGATATCTACATTTATCCGCGATTAAGAATGAAACACAGATGCGTTGTCACCCCTAAGGACTAAGGTGGAATGCCTCCTATTCAGTAAAAAGGGTCTCCGGTTCTCTGCACTCACTCATTAAGCTTCTAATTTACGCTGATATTCTATTGGAGCGTGATCCGTGACCCATTCGTGCTACAACCATAATATAGCTACAGCGTGACTCTATCACTATAATAGTCAGTATAAATAATAAGTTTAAGCGCAAAATATTTTACTGCCCACGTTATCAAACCCACGCGTAGAGCCACTCGTGTAACACCCACGTATTATTCATGAAATGGAAATGTGTCTTGCAAATCAATACCTCGTAACAAAATAAATGTAATCTTCAAAGTTCTATATCTGAGCTATGAAAACGACGTTAGAAGTAGACCCAGTGGGGGCGTACACAAAATGATTACGGAGGGTACTAAAGCGTAACAGATCAACATAAAGCATTGTTTCACACTGTGTGATTCAACGAAAATATTTTTATTGATAATCTACTAGCGATCCCTCCCGGCGTCTCACGGTCGAATTCAAGAAAAAAAAGATCTCAACAACAGCGCCACCTATCAGGTTAATTTTAAATCTAATAACCTAATTTATTAAAGTCGGTCTAGCTATTTAGGAGGTGCTCAGTAGCGAACACGCGTACAGAAGAATTATTATGTATAGTGATTATCGTTCAATTTTGTCATTAATTTTTAAACCTGTATGCATCTGTACGTCATTTCCGTTTCTATCCTCTATTTCTGTAACATTCACATTTAACATTTTAATGTCATGGGATTCAGGAACAATTTTATACGTAGTACAGCCACGCTACAGCTATATTATTGTTGTAGCACGAATGGGTCGGCTCGACCAGGCAAGTGTAAAATAGCAGCTTAATACTGCCGTGTTTCGTATGGTGAGTATAGAGATCCGGAGAACATTTTTTACTGGAAACGAGGCATTTTATCTCAGTCCTCAGGGGTGACAACGCACCTGCGTTTTGATTCTTAATCGAGAATAAATGTAGATGTCTATGGGCTATAGCATCCACTTTCCATCAGGTGGACTGTGTGCTCGTTTGTCACCCTTATTCTTTAAAACAAAACTAGACATTATATTTTATTCCTCACGGGTGACAACGCATCTGCATTTTAATTCGTAATTGAGGGTAGATGTAGATGTCTACGGGCTACAGTAGCCACTTACTATCAGGTGCACTTCGTGCCAATTTGTCACCCTTATATTTAAAAAAAACTACTCGAGTGTAAGACATGCAGGAAGTCGGTGGACTCAGATGATTTAAAATCATGTTTTATGGTCACTCCGTCTCCTTGGATACCTATATCCAGCAATGTATTTGTGAAGGGTGATGGTTATGATAATGAAGGCAAGTTCAGCGTTCAGCTCCCGAGCTACTGCGGAAAGGTTGAAACGACTTGGTATTGATTTACTCTATCAAAAATATTAGTAAACTTATTCCCGCGAATATTAATGTTTAACCTATTTAATGCCTGTATACAGGCATTGTCAATAAATACATGAGCCGTCATTATACAATGATATGCCGTCAAGCGTTTGCGCTTCGGTGGACATGTTATGACATCGATGTCACTGCGACCTTTTATTAATTAAATTGACTTTCTGACATGTATAATAATTCTATAATTTTAATGCATATGTAAATTTTAATACTTGATGAAATGAATAGAAGAAAAAAATTAAATTTTTAGTATTATTTGAGACCCTTTTTACTGAATACAAAGTATTGCATCTTATTCCTCAAGACTGATAATGTATCTGAATTTTAAATTATATTTAAATTGAATGTAAATGTCTACGGACCACAGTATCTCATAGCTTGTTTATCAGATTTATTCTATTAAAAAAGTACGATTTTCAATTCCTATATTGATAAATAAGTGCCGGCATAATAAAATTTAGATTTTTTTTATTAAGAAGCGCGACAAACGAATACAAATTACACCTTGTGGTAACTGTGGCCTATAGACATTTTATCTCGATTAAGGATCAAAACACAAAATGCGTATTCACTTCACAGAACTAGGGCGGAATACCTCGTTTTCAGAAAAAAAAGGTTGAAACAGCAGCATTGAGCTGCTATTTTACGTTAGTATTCTATGAGAGCGTTTTCCTTCCCCGATCGAGCCGACCTTATTATTGGTGGCGAAGGCACCACGTAAAAATTATAAAAAAATTTAAAGCCTTTCGAAATAAATTACTATTTTGTCATAAAACGGACGATACAGGAATAGAGTAATTATCATTCATAATTATAGCCTCATAAAAGTTCACTGAATACTGACTTTGCACAAGGAATTCCAAAAACACTTGAGTCATCAGCACTCACCGACAAACGCCATAAATCATGTCAGGTCGTCACCGTATTTGTAAGGCGTCACCTGACATGTTAGGTCGTCACCGTTTTTATACGTGGTAGAGCCATGCTGCAGTTATATTAGTAGTATAGTTGTAGCACGAATGGGTCGGCTCGACCGGGGAAGGACCACGCTCTCACAGAATACCAGCGTAAAATAGTAGCTTAATGCTGCTGTATTTCGTATGGTGAGTGTAGAGAACCGGAGACCCTTTTTACTGGAAACGAGGCATTCCATCTTAGTCCTCACGGGTGACAACGCATCTGCATTTTGATTCGTAATCGAGGATAAATGTAGATGTCTATGGGCCACAGCAACCACTTACCATCAGGTGGACTGTGTGCTCGTTTGTCACCCTATCCTATAAAAAAAAAGCCATACATCGCTTTTTTATATAAGAGGGAGCAAACAAACATGCGGCTTACCTTTGGTAAGTAACTAACATCGCCAATAAACAACTGCAATAAGAGGGGAATTGCAGATGCAATGCTGGTATATAACATTTTTTATTTTATGTTTCTTATGGTGAGTGTAGAGATCCGGAGACCCTTTTTTACTAGAAACGAAATATTCCATCTTAGTCCGCACGGGTGACAACGTATCTGCGTTTTGATTATAAACCGAGGATAAATGTAAATGTCTTTGAGCCACAGCATCCACTTACCATCAGGCGGACTTTGTGCTCGTTTGTCACACTTATTCTTTAAAAATAAGTTTCTTTTTTATAAATGGAAAGTGGTTACTGCAGTCCATGATTCCTGAAGGCCACTGATACTTTGTCACTCCTGAGAACTGAGATGGAATGCCTCATAGCATGTAATTATACTTGCTCTCTATAACTTTCATACCGAAACGCAGTAGTTCAAGTACTACTATTTGTTGGCAGGAATAGATAAGAATGAATACCTAGCCAGACGTACTCCTATGGAGAGAAGCTCACAATTCAGAGCTTTTATTGTTCAGTCTATCATTGTCCTAGCACTGAATTTAAAAGCTAATATGTGAAAATATTTTTAAATTTTGAAGTTTATAACTTTGAAAAAAAGTAAATATTCTTACTGTTTTAAAAGTTTTGGTTATTAAAACAGTAAAAAACATTACTAATATTCCCCTTAACCACTCGTGGTAACCTTAAATTGCTTGTGTACGAGTGGTTCACGCCAGTATTCGAATGACGGATTCGAACCCACGACCTTTTTGACCTTTCGCGGTCCGCGCCCTGCCATTAGGCTACTGAGCATATATATATATATATATATATATATATATAAATATATATATATATATATATATATATATATATATATATATATATATATATATATATATATATATAGATTTAACCTTATATATAGATTTAAAAATAATTTTTAAATTTTGGAGTTTATAACTTAAATAAATAAAATATTCTTACTGTTTTAAAAGTTTTATTATTAAAACAGTAAAAAAAATTCGAAATGTCTTTATTGAGTATAGATTATAAATAATACTTAATAACAGTAATTTTTATTTTTAACTTACCACTGGTACGGAAAATACCACTGTCCTGGGAATAACCAGCAAGAAACCCAGCTGGAGCTTCATTAAGCGAACACTATAAATTAATGCTTTGAAAAATTGTCAACCCTTACAAACATAAATATTTAAACTAAATATTGACACATTGATTAAAAGTATTTTACTGATTTTATCGCGTTTAATTTTAAATGATTTTTAATTCTTGACGTTTCGGGTGCTTTCCAGCACCCATGTCCACGAGGGACTGAGGTGAAAGCACCCAAAACATCGGGAATTATAAATCATTTTGAATTGAAGGCGATAAAATCCGTAAAAGTAGTTTTAATCAATGTGTAGTGTTCGCGTAAATCTGCATAAGAAATGTCATAATGCAAAAATTGACACGTTAAAATATCCAGATAAATTGTTTTCATATTTATCTTAACAAAATTTATCGCTTGTTTGTAGGTCAGCTTGTTTGTATATGTTCATCATAAATTTGCAACTCACTGCCTCTATAAAATGTGTTCACATCGCGTCGCCCCAGTTTACCCGTGCAGCGTTTATCAAATTTAATGAGTGCTGTGTCAGAGTTATATACTGTTTTGAAATTTTTTTAATCTTTAAAAAAAATCATGTGGATATGTGAACGTCATCGAATAGATTTCTTTTAGGAAACCATAATTTATATTACCAATTGCTTTGTGATGGCAGAAAAAAATCATCACCCTATTTTGACCGATGAAGCCTAAATCACGCTATTGAAGTTTCTGAACTAGTCAGTATACATAGAACATGATCCATACCATATCACGCAACGTAGGCCGGTCCATGGGGGAACCACAGTTTGCCTGTGAAGAAATCACCCCAGCCGGTCCTCGGGAACAACACTTTGCCTGTGAAGAAATCATCCCATCACCGGCCAATTTATTATGCCTGGGATAAAAAAACGGTAAATGCAAATTTAACAGAACAACAATAGGAAATAGCTCATCCAGTGTAAGATTTACCGTCTCTAGGATCACCAATCTGCCTGTCGAGCGTAACAAACGAGTGAATAGATCCAAGTTATAGAAAAAAAGAAAGCTATCTCACCAAATTGTCACATGTGTGAAACTTATAGATGAGGGTTACCCCTTGTTAGTGAAATGTGTCCAGAACAATACAAAATACTGCTATAATTAGAGCTCTTAACCCAAATGTGCTGAATATTGGCGACTTCCAAACTGTTTTGGCAATCTTCATTTTTTCTTTAATTTTCAAGGCGTTTTGCCAATCATTCTACACTGGGTTAGATATACACAGCGGGCCTACAATCTTCTTCATATACAATATAATAATGCATTTGGGGTGCTGTTGGGGCTTCAACGATTCTGTAGTGCATCAGGCATGTTTGTTGAAACGGTGACGGACAGCTTCCAGGCTATTCTAAGAAGAACAGCATCCCTGATGCGCAGGCTAAGGGGCAGCACCAACAGCATCCTGAGAGTTATTGTGGAGAAGCCAGACTGCTCGTTCCTGCAGCACTGGACACATATGCACTGCTGCGGGACTGGTGCAGTGGGAAGTGGGCAGAGGTATATGAATTAATTTTGTTTTAATTAGTTAGTGTTTTTTTTTTAATAACATGGTGTAGTTTATAAATTACTTACAACTATTATTAACTTTTACTAAAATTAATACATATGGATTGTGGTCCGAAATAAATGATTATATTATTATTCTTATGCAAAGATGCCAAAATGAGCAGAGATAAGAAGATAGATAAGAGGGCGTATGTAATAATATGTATAATATGTATGTAAATAGTAATGAGCATGATAGGCGAAGTGTAGGGCGACCCCACACTAGATGGAGTGACGACCTGATAAGACATGCAGGAAGTCGATGGATGCAGAGGCTCAGGACCGTGCTTTGTGGCATACCTTGGGGGAGGCCTATGTTCAGCAGTGGACTTGTGAAGGGCTGTAATGATGAATGACGATGATGATAGGACTGGCATATATCCATAAATAAATATAAGATAAAAACGTTTTATATTATTGCTGGTCGTGGGATATAGAACAGTTGGCGAACAATAAAATGTGTCGATTTATGAATATGTAATGCCGCCTAAAAGCTGTTTTATGTTCTTCAATTGTAATGTAATATTGTACCCTCGGTTTTACCATAGTGTTTTACCATAACACAAAGCGTTTTCTCTGTTTTTGATAGTATTTTCGAATGTATGTATTATATACGTATGTGTCTACTTCCTTGGAACGCTCTGTAGCCTAAACAAATTGATGGCTTTTAACATATGGGGCGTCATTAAATTCGTCTCTATCGTAGTTATGACATAGACGCAGTCATTTCGCATATTTTTTTCTTTAAGTAAACTATTAAATCTGCTGGGTTTTTTATAACTGTTTTAACACTGAGGTTATTTGAACATATAAGAAAAAAACTGTTAAAAATATCTATTATCTGCGTAAAAATAGAATAAGGATTATGTGTCTTATATTGTTTGAAGAAACATCAATTTTATTTTATATATTCGCTTATTAATTTTTAACATCTTTAGTATAATGGACTTTTGCAAAGTAGCGTTTGATTCTATTAACAAAAAGCTGCTGTTATTTTTTGACATTCTATATTATGTCGTTACCTTATCCGCTGCCATTAAGTAGACCAAATTTCTATTGCACTTTAAACGTTACCCTTCAAGATATAAGGGTATAAAAGCATTCTCAGCTTAGAGAGTCCCCTTTAAGGCTTTAAGGTTATTGATATAAACAGCAAGCCATACGTGGCCGTCAAGACTACAGAAGGTAAAAAAATTCTTTGTTCCTGGAGAAGTTTCAGCTATGATACTCACAAAGATGGAGGAAACTGCTGAAGTTTAAAGTTTACTCATGCTTTCATTTCCGTCCTTGCTTACTTTTACGATGCTCTAGCTAGCTAAATACTCCTTTATTTTAGTCTCGTGGTGTCACAGCCACCTTAACTTAAAGTGATAGAGACAGCATGACTTAACAGCATCTTAAAATTGAGCAGCTTTTGAATATTAGGGCATAAGGAAATTGGTGTCATTGCTGTAGATTCTTAACTTTATGAGAGTTATTAATGAATATCTCACAACTTCTTTATGGAATCGGCTACAACCATCGCTTTTTCTGAGCCGATATGACTAAGGGACCTTCAAGAAAAGAGCCAAGTCCCCTGGTGTTGCAGTGGTTCATAGGCAGCGGTATTTATTTAGTATCAGGTGAGCTGCATGATCCTTTGTCCCCCTAACTTATTGCAGCAGTTTTGCCTTTAGTCTTGACAAGAAGTGCTGGTATTTGTTTTAGGTTTTAAACATTTTTTTTAAACATAATTGTATATCAATAAATACGAAACATACATAATATAAAAAAGTACAATTGGCGGCCTCATCGCTTAGAAGCAACCTCTAACAACCAACCACATTTAAGAGTGGGTACTTATAATGTTCTTCAGATCAAATTTACGGCATTCCGCCTCAACTGAGGCTAGGACAGGATTGTAGTGAGTGTATGCGCTAGCATAGGTGCACTCTCTAATCGCACGCTCTCGTAGTCGTCTCACGTGATTTCCGAGGCATGAGGGTGAAACACCACCAACTTTTTGACTCCGGTCTGCTACTGAGGATGTCTTGACATAAAAACTCAATAACTGATTTTTTGTTCGACACCGGATTCGAACCCGGATGCTAACGCTCAGCAGCCATGTTTACGACTACTAGACCAAAGGTACAGTTAAGAAAGGTAATGGTGTACCAAGTTATTAAAAAACATTCACGTCACCTAAGCCTACACACACTACAATAAATATATACATAATGAATACACATAGAACATACATTCAGAATTACACACAAACACTTTTTTTTTAAATTGTGTAATCTGACCTTACTGTAATATATTTTGTGTTGTGAATAGGACATAAACACAGTGTGATTATAATATATAAGATTACCTTAATAAAATGAAATGAAATAAAAAATATTACGCTTACAGGAACATACGGGAGTAGATAAACAAGTAAAATAAAAGCCATTGTGTAAGAGTAAATAGGTAGCAGGTTGGAGTTATACCCTTTGATACAGGTTTCATCTCGATATCGATTTACAAGTTACGTTAAACGTATATAAGATGAAGTTTAATGATTATTTTAATTACTTTGAGGCCATAATTCGATCTGCTGTTGAATTTATATTTGTATAAGTATTTAAAAGGGTTTGAACCAACATGTACTTACAGAGCCAGTATATTTCGAGAAACTTCATCATATTTTTCATAGGTAACAAGGCATCTGTCCCCTTCTTTGTTTGAAATCACTGCAAATTAGGTGCGAGTGCACACACTATAATGATAACGACCACTATAAACAATATACAGTTTGACATCTTTGCCACAAGGAAAAAATATTATATAGTATGTGAACGAAGAAATCTATGAAATAGTTATTTTTAAATTGTTTTAAAAAAAAATAAACCATTGAAATAATATGTACTTACGTACTAGAACAACTATCTCAAACAAAAAATATGCGTTACACATATGTTCACGCGGTTGGTTTTTTTATCATAGAATAAACATAGGTAGAATGATCCGTAAGTAATAGTAGATTGTATTGTTCAATAGGTAAATTATATCGGGAACAATATTTAAATTTTGTCATTTATTTTGTAAATTATATTTGCTTATTTAATATAATATTACATAATATTATATCACAATTACGTTTTAATGATATTTTTATCTGAATATCTTAAAAAGTATCTATGTCAAATATAAAAAACATACTAAATGTATGTTTCACAAAACTTATTAACATAGCATTTAAATTACAAATATATTTATTTAAATTAGAATAAGAGTTTTTCATAAACGCTGGGCACGCGAGAGTTAAAAATGGACGAAATTATTCCACTTTGACTATGAAGTGGAAACCTAAAAATAAAATAAAAGAATAATAAGCAGATTTAAACATGAAAAGTTAGCCTAATTATAATAACTTATATATGTTTCTACAAAAAAATGTGTATAATAATATATTCGTCCTGTACTTAAGTACCCACAGAAATGTCGCATCTGAACATATTAATTTCATAATCTATATTCCATGACACGAGATGGCGTCTATAATTTGTTTTATTATTAATTTATAATACTTTTTTATTGATAAGTAAATAATAAGTATCTTATTAACCGATGAAAAGTAATTCCTTGATTTTTACTGACATTTCTTGAATTATTTGATCAATATCTAAGTACACACGACGGCATATTTTTATCAATAGATTTTTTTAAATAAACACAACACGTGACAACTCTACAAGCGCCTAGCGAGTGACTGATTAAAGTGCGGTGTATGCACCGCAGTTGAGTGGAATAGAGTAGCTTAATGCAGTGTCGCCTCTAGTACGTAGTACATAATAGCACAATGAAATAAACTTTTTAATTAAAAAATTGTACCTCACTTTACGTGCGGCCAGTATCAATGAAATTCAACAGCCTTGACATTGAACTGGCCGCAACATTAGAAATACATAATAACATTTCATAAAATATTAATAAAAAAAGTACAAAAAATTAAAAGACGAATTTTAAACAACCATACAATTTTAAAAATACCATCGCTAATATCCAGAAAATCTTAAAAGGAAGGCAGTGTTATTTTTCTCTGGCTTACAAGAATGATTGCTGAAAGTACTAGGGAAGTATAGATGACAGAGAGGTACAAATAAAGACAGCTAGCACAAAGAGTATCCCGATGACGATGGAAGTACGTGGCAATCGACAGTAACATTACAATAGAGACGTGCTCGCAACAATATACCGCTTATTGTAGAGGACGCCACGGAACAGGTAACAAAGCACAACAAAGGCAAAGCGATGGGAAGGAGAACAATAAGAAATGAATCCGCATCCATCTTGCTAAAACGTAAACGAAAGCCATAAAATGTTATGTATGTTTATATTCATAATAAAAAAATGTATGAAATAATTTGAACTGTATAAATAAAAGGTAAAATCCGATTTCACTAACTACAAATATTAAATTGTATATATTAAAATGGAACCCACATTACAGATTATGGAGGCAGTGCTAAGATATAGGGTATTGAATAATTAGAACTCGTCTTAAGAAGCCATTAAATTTAAAATTACAGGCTATATACGTGTCCCACTGCTGGGTAAAGGCCTTCTCTCATTCTTGAGAGGGTTTTATGGTAAGAAAATGCAATTTTAATTGCTAATTTAGCGGGCACGTGGTTTCTACTGCGATTATTCTACTTTCATGCTTCTTCTACCATACATTAATGTTGTGAATTGCCATATGTGTCTTTTTTGACATATTCTGACTTTCCACAATAGGGTGTAGAGCCCCCATTTACTTTATTTCCTGCGATCTATATCCTTATCATATCTGCCATCCATGCTAAATACGCATCCCAAATATACAAGCTTTGATTAAATACCAAAAAAAATATATATATATAAGGGGAGATTTCACCAGTGATCAGAGATCAGTCAATCGACTTTCATAGTATTAGTATTTCACAGTTGAGACGATCACTAAGAACGGATTTTACGATAGTCCATTCAATAAAAATCTTGATATTTTACATCTAGGTTCCGCAATAAAATATCGATAATGAGTCTTTTACACTATGCATGTATATACGTGAGAGATATATAGAGTAAGAAATCCGCTATCGAAGAGATCGGCTTTGAGCGGATTTACATCAAAAACCCATTACAGGCATATGACAACATAATGTTTTATTATCTCCTCGTATGGTTCCCACTATTTTCGCAGATAGTGTAACACTCTCTAAATGATCGTTTTAGTGCCGTGTTACTGAAGTACATATTTAATAAAAACCCAGTGTGCAGTTCATACGCGGTACATAATAAGAAACAATGTATACTGTATTCTATCTCATTCTTTCGCAGTCAAAATTTTATAGATGTCTCTTTTTTTATTTCATTGAGTTCAAATAACAACGATTCAAAATAAGAATTCACTTAAAAAATTTAAAAAAATTGAAAAATTTCTACTTAAGTTGTACTTAAACCTCAATCTAAGCTTTTTCCTAAGGTGAAAATAAGAAGGGTCAAAACAACAAAGCTTCGATGATTACAGTGCACCGTTAGGTACTTTTTTGTAGAAGGGTGACAAATAAACCCTTATATGAAGTAGATGCTATATCATATAGACATTTATTCACGATTATAAATCAAAATGTAGACGCTTTGTCTTCTTAGATGACTAAAATGGAATGTCGCGTTTCCTGTAAAAAGAGTATCCTGTTCTCTATACTCACCATACGAAACATAGAAGCATTAAGCTGCTATTTGACACTGATATTTTGTAAGAGCGTTGTCCTTCCCAACTCCAACCAATCCAACTTATTCATGCCACAACCTAATAAAGCTGCAACATTGTCTAACAAATTGCCTTCAAATATAAAAAAAGACTATACGTTTAGTAAATTTATTAAATTAGTAAAAGAATTACTTCTCAAGGAAGCTTACATATTATACCGGCAATGAGTGATAAGAAGATAAAAGGCTTTAAATGTCTGCCTCCTTGTTTTTCTTGTGTATGTTTGTACAGTGTAATGTTTATATAGTTACAATAGCACATATGATGCAATTATTAAATTTAAAAATATATATATATTTCACCGTGAACCATCATCACGTAGGTGTCGTAAAAGGCGACAGATAAAAACAGATTAGGAGATGGGCAGCGGGTCTTCCTAGTAACGAATAAAAAAACTGTGGTTGGCAACTTGCTTGCCAAGCGTGGCAACTATGGCAAATATATCCCTTATGATGCAGTCTATGAGGGAGGCCTATGTTCAGCAGTAGACTTTAATAGGCTGTTACGGTAACAGTAAGGGTAAAGCCAAAGCCTCCTCTCTTTTCTGAGAAGGTCATGAAACCATTAGACCTTGTTGACTTCATATGTCTTGAGATTATTTATTCCTTAGACATTTAAGTTTCCTCGCGAAGTTTTTCTTCACCGTCGAGCGCGGAAGAAAATAATTTCATTGCAGACAACGGGATTGAATCAACGTTGCTCGCGTTCTGCGAATTTACGGCGCTTTGCCCCTGAACTAACAAGTCAAGGCGATTAGGTTTTTACGTGGTAGAGCCATGCTACAGCTATGTCACTGGTATAGTTGTACCACGAATTTGTCGGTTCGACCAGGGAAGGACCATGCTCTCCCAGAATACCAGTGTCAAATGGCAGCTCAACGCTGCTGTATTTCGTTTGGTGAGTATAAAGAACCGAAGACCCTTTTTACTGGAAACGAGGGTGACAACGCATCTGCATTTTGATTCGTTATCGAGGATATATATAGATGTCTATGGGCCACAGCAATCACTTACTATCAGGTGGACTGCGTGCTCATTGGCCACCCTATACTATAGTTCAATGGTTGGAATTACCTAAAAGTAAATTGTAATAAATACCCCGCCGTGAAATCTCAGAGTTTTCACGGCTGACATGTAATAAAGCACTGAATCTAGTAAATGTACTAAGAAAATAAAGTTATGGAAACGATATTTAAATCTACAACAAGATGAGGCGATTAACTTTTATAATTCAGTTCTCAAAAGATAATAAAGTTCTTTAAAACTAATAATAACGGCTAATAAAGAGATAACGCGAATAACCTTGTAAAATATCTCGCTTTATTCAAGTTATTGGAATAAGATTCAAGCTCATTTTCAAATTTCTATGATTTTTCTAAAACATTTTTTAATATAATTTATGTTGGTTGTTGGTAAGTGGCTGCTCTGATCCATGGTCACCTATATTTAACTTCAAACCCGAAGGCCACAAATGCGTTGCTACCCCAAAGGACGGTGATAGAATTGCTTATTGCTAGTTAAAAGAGTGATCTTTTTTTAAATAAATATAGCAGTTGTATGGATTTGGATTTAATTTTGTTATTTTTATAATTATAAACTGGGAGCTAAAAATAAAAATAAAAAATCGGCCAAGTGCGAGTCAGACTAGTGCATGAAGGGTTCCGTACCATCGTAAAAACGTGTTTCTAGTAGGGTAGCCGCTTTTAATTTTTTAATTTATTTTTATTATATTTGTTGTTATAGCGGCAACAGAAATATACACTACGTGAAATTTTAAATTTTCTACCCATTACGGAGCATGAGAGACAGAGGAGGCTTAGTAATAGGGTCCTGTTGGATTTCCCTTTGGGTACGGCACTCCAAAAATATTATTTTATAGGATAGGTTGACAAACGAGCACACAGTATACCTATATGGTAATGTGCTATATGGTAAGTGGCTGCTGTGGCCCATAGACATCTACATCTATCCTCGATTACGAACCAGAATGCAAATGCGTTGTCACCCGTGAGGACTAAGATGGAATGCTCCGTTTCCAGTAAAAAGGGTCTCCGATTCTCTACACTCACCACACGAAACACAGCAGCATTAAGCCACTATTTTACGTTAGTATTCTGTGAGAGCGTGGTCCTTCCCCGGTCGAGGCGACCCATTCGTGCTACAACTATACTACTAATATAAATGCAGCATGGCTCTACCACGTATAAAAATTTATGATATTACCATGTGTAAAACTATACATATTTAACTATGTGATATTCTTACAAATTGATCAAATATTTGAATGCCGACGGTACTAAATACCAAAGAAACTTTATTGGCACTAATAATTTTATGCACTTCACTGTACTACACGTGCAATTACTAAACTAGTCAGTTAGAACAGTTACAGTTCAACTACGCAATGCCTTGAATTATATTACCAAGATGAAAGATTCGTAAAAGTGAAAAAGCTATAATCATAAAAGGCACTTAAACCAATAGCACCGCGCCCTCATGTCTCCCCATTCCTATTGACGTCGGCCGTTGACCCCGGAGAAATTGCGATTTGCAAATACTGATCTTTAAAGTACATTCTAAGATGGGGCGTCTAATTTTATTGCACTTTATTATCTGTCTCTATAAAAACAGTCTCTTTAATACGCGTTTATTAGCTTTGCATGTCTATCATCTATGTAACTTAACCTTTTAATATGATTTTCACCAACTTGTAGAAGACCAACTGATTCGAAAATTTGCACTCGTATCAAAGACCGAGTTTTTTATAAAATAAGAATGACAAACAAGCACACAGTCCACCTGATGGTATGTGGACGATGTGGCCCGTAGACATCCACATTTATCCTCGATTAAGTATCAAAACGCATATGTGCTGTCACTCCCGAGGACTAAGATGGAATGTCTCGTTTCCAGTAAAAAAGGGTCTCCGGATCTCTACACTCACAATACGAAACACAACAGTATTAAGCTGCTATTTTACAATAGTATTCTATGAGAGCGTGGTCCTTCCCCGATCGAGCCGACGCATTCGTGCTACAACCATAATATAGTTGCATTGTGGCTCTACCTATTAAACCTATTAATTTTGGTCCAATCTACGCATAACAAGTTTACAGGATCTTTAAGTGTAACTAAAAGTATATAGTCCAAGAAGTGGGACCTGGTGACCTACAGAACAGGTATTGTTTAATACTTTTATTAAGCACCAGTCTCACACAAGGTAGGGGTCATTATACGTTTATATTTTAACCTGTTTATCGTCAATAATTCTGTACATGTTTTTGACGAGAAAATAAATATATTCTATTCTATTCTAAAGTCTTCCAAAGGTATCCTTGTGTTCAGATCTAATATTTCAATTATTAATCATTCATGAGAATCGAAGCAAATGGTTTACAGTCATCTCTTCTATTAAAATTTTTACAATTTTTTTATTTATTTAAGTAGCCTCGGTAATTGATGATTTGGTGAAACTTATCTGATTTAGTGGCAGGAACAATCAACATATTAACTGACTGTGACATTTAGAAGGGTCGGTGCTTCACATCAGATAGATGACCTTTACGTGTAACATTTGATGTTATAGAATACCACAATACTTTGGGAATGAATAATAAATTAAAATTGAACGCGATAAAATCCATGAAATTAGTTTTATTCACGAAAATATAAGGTATCAGAATGCGACGAATGTTTTAAATATTTATAACTTTATCGTAATTTTTTAGCTATTATGAGGCAGTGCTTGAATACCTTTCCTACCGGGTGGTAATTAACGATATAAACTATTAAGATAAAACAATATGGCTGGCTTAATATTAACATTACTTTTGCCTTGAAAATAAAATAAAAATAATTTATGCACAGATAATAAAATTTGGCTTTCAATTTCACTGGTAATATGCACCTATCATGTTTACAGCTTTGGCCAAATGGGCCCGTACTGCCAGGAGAAAAAAAGAAAGAGATATGAAAGGAAAAAAAACAAACCCACAGGGGGGACAATCAAAAAAATTTCTGCTACATGTGTACTCGTAAAGAAAATTGATGTGTCTGTCTGCAACATGATAACCTTATATGTATTGAGTTCAGAGGGTTATTTATACGCCATTAAGACATGAACTGTTTTTAAATTTGCCCGTCAGTCAGTGTAATCTTCGGAATCATCATCATTATCATCATTATTACAGCCCTTCACAAGTCCACAGCTGAACATAGGCTTCATCCAAGGAATGCCACAAAGCACAGTCGTGAACCACCAGCATCCATCGACTTCCTGCATGTCTTACCAGGTTTTCACTCCATCTAGTGGGGATTCGGCCTACACTACGTCTACCGGTAAGAGGCCGACACTCGAGAACCTTTATTCTCCGTAGGTGGTCGGTTCTTCAAGCTAAATAGCCGGCCCATTACCACTTCTTCAGCTAATTAATCCGTTGGGCTATATCGGTTACTCTGGTTATACTGCGGATATCCTCATTTCTAAGCTTATCACGCAGAGAAACCCCGAGCGTGGGCTTCTCCATAACTCGCTAAGCGACCTTGAGCTTCCTCATACAGCAGCAGCAGGCCAGCAATGAAGGACCCCGTCTCAGATTCGTAAGTCCTTAGTAGCAACACTTACTGCTATCATAGTAGTACAATCTAGTTTTCTGGTTTTGAGGTATACCTGACGAGAAGATGTGTCGCAATTTCCCGAACGCTGCCCAGTCGAGTTGAATCCGTCGATATACCTCTCGGTCGAAGTTGGACTTACCCAGTCGGAAAGTCGGAAGTCGGAAAAGTACGACACATCTTCTCGTTAGATTTCGAGAAATTCTCGTCTGATTTTTACTAAGCAATGCGAGGAGGGTTGTAGACTATATTTTAACGATAAAAAAAGGAAAAACGAAGTTACATATATATCAAAAAGTTGAAAATAAAATAAATAGTAGTTGATGATAATCTTAAATGACGCCACATTGGTAGATACAAGTCAGGCTAAGCCGGTACTGGTTGTTAATATGTCAATCAAATAAGTTAGTAAGTCAAATAGTAAATCGAAGCGTTATAGTTAAAATCTTTAACTATAAAAAAATATTAGTATACTTAATAATAGTATTTATGTGTATTAAAAAGAATAAAAACTAATTCATTTAACTTCAATCGTGTTTAAGAGCACATTGGGGTCAAACTAAATTTGCATTCCTATCACATTTAAGAAACTAAGCTTTAAGAAAATGTTATCTTAAAATCTGAAACTAGCTGTCCGCCGCCACTTCGCCTGCGTGGAATTCATTAAGACTGGATTTCATAGGTTTTAATTATTTTTTGCGCGGTACCCTACTTTTTTTTCTAAATTTAAAATAACCTAAACTAGTCCTTATAACATCAGCTACCTGCCAGAGAAAGTCCCGTAAAAATAAGTCTATGGGCCACAGCATCCACCAACTGTGTGCTCGTTTGTTAACCGTGTTGTTGTATAAAAAAAATCCTATTGAAGTTCATTGCTGTACATAGGCCTCTTTTTAAATTGCCTCAAGAGAGGGATTTTTTTAGTCACCGCTACCCACGTTCTGGCTTTTTACCCCACGTCAGCCACACGACGATAAGGGAGTAATGAAGTTTTTTACACCACCGCTATACGGCTCTACTATACTGGTGTATATTCAAAACATTGAGTGACACACACACACAACACACAACAAAACATAGTTTTTATTAGCAAATTAATTTAGGCACCAAAAACATTATCCGTTGTTTTCAATTGCATCTTTAATATTTCTTAAGTGCTTTATTGAAAGGACGCTACTCTCTCAAGAGCAGTCAAATAACCATAAAAAGCACTTTGACCGATAGTTCCACGCCCTTCCTTGCCTTCCTCCCCTCACTGACTGTGCAACTTTGATGTCGGTCGTTAACTTATAGAAGGGCGGGGTACCATGTAAACAACTTGGAAATATTTATTAAAACTATCATTTCTTTAGTACGAAATACAAGACGGGGTCTGATTTAAATAACCCTATTTCACAATAACAAACTGTCAATAATTTCTGTAGATGGTGAACTAAAAAAGAAAATTCAAGTTCACCATCTGGATTCTTGGTCTCCTATTCCTCGCACGACGTCATCGTGCAATCAGCTACTATGAACGGATGACTATCATTTTTTCGGACCAATACGACTTAGAAACCTTCAAAAAATAAGCCTACTTCTTTTTGGAAGGCTGGCAACGCAACTGTAATTCTACTGGTGTTATTTTGCTCATGGGTGGCGGTCAGTAGATGAGATGCTTGCTCTTCTATAAAAAGTATTTACCTTTATGTATTACACACCTTAGAGTATAGTATTAACGGTGTAGGAATATCCACTACCCCGCTACGTATCGTGGGTCGCAAGAGGGGACGACGTGAAACACGTCAGGAGATGGGCAGCAGAGTTATTCTAATAACATCAAGAAATAAAGAAATATCCACAGGCCACAAAATACCATAAGCTACACTGTATTGCTTGTTTGTTACCAGTATTTCCACAAAATATACGCACTATACATACATAATAACGAAAATCGATAATCCTACCAGCAATCACAGAAAGCTAAGTGTGGGATGAGACGTATGCATAAACTTTTATTTCACATGTACCTACTTTATCTAAGAATTTTGTGATGAAACAGTGGCTGTGCTGTGTAAAGTTAAAGCAGATGCAGGTAGTTCATTTAAAAAGTCAAGCCTCGCTTGGCAAACAGTAGAGAAACATAAAACACATAAAAATTTGAAAGAGATGAGAAATAGACGATGAAGCTAAAGCTCAAATTTCGTAAACAAAGAAGTGGAATTTGATATGTTGGTTTCTAGGTCGTAGATTATTTATATACCATTTATGACTGCCTCTTTGGACTTGTGGCCGTAGGTGCGGTACTAATGATCACGAAGTCCTTGGAGTCCAGGTCAAAGCAAAGTCAGTTATTGGGTTTTTTGTCAACAGCCCGTAGTCGAGAAGTTTGCGGTGTTTTACCCCGTGCCTTGAAAATCTCATAAAGCGAAGAAATATAGAGTGCACCTGTACTTGCGCACAAACTCCGGGACCATAATACTGTCCTGCTCAGATTTGTATACGTAGAGCCATACTGCAGTTATATTAGTAGTAAAGTTGTAGCACGAATGGGTCGACTCTACCGGCGAAGGACTACGCTTTCACAGAATATCAGCGTGAAATAGTAGCTAAATGCTGCTGTGTTTCGTAAGGTAAGTATAGAGAACCGAAGACCCTTTTTACTTGAAACGAGGCATTCCGTCTTAGTCCTCACGGGTGACAACGCATCTGCATTTTGATTTGTAATCAAGGATGGATGTAGATGTCTATGGGCCGCAGCAACCACTTACCACCAGGTGGACTGTGTGCTCGTTGTCACTCTAAACTATAAAAAAATAGATGGCTATTCTCTCCAGAAAAATTCAATCTGGAGGACATTATTTATATATCTTCTTATTTCTAAGTAACTTCTTGTGAAATTATATAAGTGCTTACCTTAGAATTTTGCGTTGATAACCCATCATCCTTGAGCAAACACAGAGCCACTTCCTTAAACTAAACTTAAAACTAAATTTAGAGTTACTTGACAAAAATATTGTCACATAGTTCCTAGGACATTAAAAATTTCATAGTATAAAAGAATACTAGTCTGAAATAATACTTTCCTACCAAAAACATAAATTTTGGTTTCGCTGAAGGAGTTGGTTGAGATCTGAACAGGTGCCAAGCTCCATAGCAGTTGCCTCAAATTTATGATGTGTAAAAATGTGTACTTCACAACAAAATCATTAATTAAAAACTTTATGAATCAAGACTGTAAGCTTTAAATGACTCAAAAAGATTACCTTATCTAACAATACAGGGTTACTAGGAACTTAACATAATAATATTTTTAAAAAAATATGTTTCAGTATATCACAGTATTTTTAAGTACGTAACATTTTATGATATATAAAGTGTAAAATAAAAGAAAAAATAATTTATTAAGACTCATAAAATTTTATTGTAAATATTTTTATAAATTTTATGACTGCATTCGCTTGGTTGTAGCTTCGAGAAAATAAATAAATTGAAAAGAAAGCATACAAAAAAATGTTAAATTTTTATTTAGAATTTAAAACGGAATTCTGGGTGATTACTGAAAAGTCTTCAAAATCCATATATCTCAAGACCTGTTCACTTTCGCCCATTAATATGGGAGCTCGAATGTGTAGCATTTTGACTCCCCTATTATACCCTGCCAAGAAGTTTTTTTTATATAGAATAAGGGTGACAAACGAGCATACAGTCTACCTCATGGTAAGTGGATGCTGTTGCCCATAGACATCTACATTTATCCTCGATTGAAAATCAAGACGCAAATGCGTTGTCACCATTGAGAACTAAGATTGAATGCCTGGTTTCCAGTAAAAAGGGTCTCCGGTTATCTACATTTACCATACAGAACACATCAGCATTAAACTAATATTTTACGCTGGTATTCTATGAGAGCGTGGTCCTCCCTGGTTGAGCCGAATCATTCGTGCTACAACCATAATATAGCTGCAACGTGGCCCTACTACCTGAAAAAGTTGTCGAATAAATAAAATAGACGAGTCTGTCTGTTATGTTAAAATAACAGGTTCATATTAATCTCAGGGCTAATTTGTATGTTGTTTGGACATAAATAACCATTTTTTAAATTTTGGCCTGTCTATCTATTCGTGCAGGCATCGAAATGGCTGAACCAATTGTGATGAAATTTTACAAACAGTTAGAAATCAATGCTATGAATGATCCCTGTTAATGCTAAGTTACCACGTGCTCGGCGGTTTCTACGCATTAGAAACAAACGTTTTGCTTTCGTCTTTTGGAATGGAATGCGTACAGTAAAAGAGTGGAATAATTTACCGGGATTTGTTTTCCAACCGAACACATTCTGGGCGTCTTCGAAGCAAGAGTACTTTTGTTACGCTAAAACAGTATGATTACTGGTACGATAACGATAATAGTGGCGTCATACTGCAGCTATATTATGGTTGTAGCATGAATGGGTCGGCTCGATCAGGGAAGGACCACGCTCTCACAGACCACCAGCGTAAAATATCAGCTTAATACTACTGTTGAATAAAACTATTATTTACGGATTTTATCGCGTTTAATTACTTTAATTTATTTTTATTATTATCCCGACGTTTCGGGTGCTTTACAGCGCCCATGGTCACGGGGGGGGACTGAGATGTTTGACGTCCCAATGTCATAGTTAGTCCGGCTACCTTCAGTTTTTTAATATTAATTTTTGGTCCGATTCGGACCAAAAATTAATATTAAAATATATTAAATAATAATAATAAAAATAAAAATAATAATAATAAAAATAAATTAAAGTAATTAAACGCGATAAAATCCGTAAATAATAGTTTTATTCAATGTGTAGTGTTCGCGTAAATTTAAGAAATCATTAATACTACTGTGTTTCGTTTGGTGAGTGTAGAGATCTGGAGACTCTTTTTTACTGGAATTGACGAATTCCGTCTTAGTCCTCAAGGGTGACAACGCATTTGTTTTTGATTTTTAATCGAGGATAAATGTAGATGTCTATGGGCTACAGTATCCACTTACTATCAGGTGGACTGTGTGCTGGCTTGTCACCCTTATTCTATAAAAAATTACCATCTAGGGCTACATCACCACTTACCAGCAGGTGAGATTATGGTTAAGCACTATCTGTAAGGAAAACAATATGTTTGGGTAATAATAAGACTTCAAAGACTTGTCAAGTTCGCCAAACCGTATTGGAGTAGCATAGCGAACTAATACTCTATAACCCTGTCAGATCTGAGAGGAGGTCTGTACCTGTCGGCGAGACAAATAATTTTCGGATTTTGCAAAATAATCATCATTAGATCTCATTGACGAAAGTAACCTACAAATGGGTTGCCTGGTAGAGAATGGATTTAATTTTTGGAAAGATTTAAAAAAAATAGAAGAATTCACTTTTCTGCCCCCCGGGCGACGCTATTTTGGAATGAGGCGAAACATTAAACAGATTTCACAGCAAGAAAATTAATTTATTAGGAGAATATATGGGTTAATTGTTGAATAAAACTATATTTTCGGATTTTATCGCGTTTAATTAACCACTTTAACTAAATGTATTCTGGCAAGAGCCCTGACTGGACACTGTTGTTTTAAAAAGCACAAGTCCGTCCTGGGTCTAAGAAATTAAAGGATATGTCAGTTCTGTTACATAACGGAAGAAACGCCTCTGCACATCCTAATTGTGGACCCTTAATGTGCAAACGTAACACTCATCTGGGAAATTATGTACTCTGCCCAGAAGAAGTGAAATTGCTCACGGCTAAGCAACTCCTTCTATTCATTGAAGACATAGGGCTTAGCAGTGAACTATAGCCATAGCAGCGATCACAATAGATCTTTTAGGTCGCAGTGATACTGGTCTCTTTCCCTAGACCTGCATAGCTGCTCGCACATAAAAAAATTACTTTAACTTATTTTTGAATTCACGTCGTTTCGGGTGCTTTACAGTACCCATGATAACGGGCGGACTAAGATGTTTAACGTTGACGTTCCAATATCATACTTAGCCCGGCATACTTTAGTTTTAATATTAATTTTCAATCTGATCTACGCAGTACGAGCTTACAGTATCTTGAAGCCTTGCAATGTATGCTTGGGTTTATATGCGGACTGAAAATTAATATTAAAAAACTGAAGGTAGCCGAGCTAACTAAAAAAAACTGTAAAGTACCCGAAAATTTGGGAATTTAAAAATAAGTTAAAGCAGTTAATTAAACGCGATAAAATCCGTAAATATAGTTTTATTCAATGTGTAGTGTTCACGAAAATTTAAGAAATCATTAGGTTAATTATTTTTCTGTAATGTAAGTTATATTTTATTTAAATTAGATTAAAAATGAATGAACTAAACTAGGAATATTCCTAAAAGTAGAAACATTTTAAGTGGTAAAGCCAAGCTGCAGCTATATTATAGTCGTAACACCAATGTGTTGGCTCGACTGGGGCAGGACACGCTCTCACAGAATACCAGCGTAAAATAGCAGCTTAAAACTGCTGTGCTTCGTATGGTGACTGTAGGGAATCGAAGACCCTTATTACTAGAATCGAGGCATTCCAACTTAGTCCTCAGGGGTGACAACGCATTTTAATTTTGATCCCTAATTGAGGATACATGTGGATGTCTACGCGCCATAGCATCCACTTACCATCAGGTGGACTGTGTACTCGTTTGTCACACAGTACTATAAAAAAAAAGAAAAAAGTTATAAATGTGCAAAATATTAAAGAGCAAGGCACTGGCGCATTGTTTTATGTATTAATACAGTACTCCGGAAACTGATATTAATAAATAAATGACATTGTTTAATAAAAAACTTCACTTCAATACCTACAAACGATATCTGGTCAGCGTACTGAATGCAATATCCAACGGAAAACTTTTCATATTTACATCACCAGTCACGTGCTACAACTTACAGCGCTTAACGACCGTTTTGAAGCAGCTTATGTACATAAATACGCACATAAGAGACGTTGTGTACAATTTCGCTTACAAGTACGACTATAAAATCAACAGAAACAAAGGGAAACTTGAACTAAGTTCGTGGTTTATAATAAATGATGCAACCGCAAACATTCACATAACGTTTGGATTAAGCGACATGCACTCGCAATATTTTGACTTAAAATACATGCTTACAAAATTATGGAAGACATCGCACGGATGATCTCGACAATAGCATCACCTATTAAAGGTGAATCTACGCCATCCAAACACACACAAAAAATTTTATCAAAATCGGTCCAGCCGTTTTTGAGTATTATTGATTTTTGTGTATAGAGATTTCTCGGTAATACTGCAGATAAGTGCTTAAGCAAGGTATAGACGAAGCCAATGCTGGCTGCCAGTTTCACTGTTAGCCAGCGCTGGATTGTTATTGGCCTCGTATGAGCAGTTTTTCAAGACACGCCAGCACTGGCGGTAATAGAGCGCCTGCCTATTTTTCAAGCCAGTGACCTCCGCCCGCGTGCCCCACAAACAAAAGTAATATAAATATTTTACTAGTGATATTGTACTAATTCCTATATTTCATGCATGTAGGTATATGATAAACATTATTTTTAGTTGGTCTAAAAAATCATTAATTTAATACAACGATTTATAAGAATAATATAGGAATGACATGAACCCATTTGACCTCATCTTAACAACACGGCCCAGGCCAGCGCTGGCTTGTCCGAGGACTGGTGTCAGCGTTACTGGCTTAGTCTAAACCTTGCTTTAGTTGTAGTACTTCAGAGCCCCGTGGAAATTTGTTTTTATTTTATAAATGCAACAAAAATAGGTGACACACGAGCATACAGTTTACCTGATGTTTATACCTACCTCAATAGATAACTATCCTCAATTAAAAATGTAAATAAGTAAGAATTTATACGTGGTAGCGCCACCCTGCAGCTGTATTATGGTTGTGGCACGAATAGGTCGGCTCGACCGGGGAAGGACGACGCTCTCACAGAATACCAGCGTAAAATACCAGCGTATTACTGCTGTGTTTCGTTTGGTGAGTGTAGAGATCCGTAGACCCTTTTCTACTGGAAACGAGGCATTTCATCTTTGTCCTGAGGGGTGACAAGGCATCTGCGTTTTGTTTCTTAATCGAAGATAAATTTAGATCTATGGTCCACAGCATCCACTTACCATCAGGTGGATTGTGTGCTCGTTTGTCACCATTATTCTATAAAAAAATTCGTAGTCACTCTTGAGAACTAAGTAAGATATATAGGCAAGTAAAATGGGATTTCTGTATAAACTACAAAATATCGATTCGGGTGAATCCAGATAAGATGTGGGACACCTTTTGATGGAGTTAATGTTTTTTTTTAATGCATTATTATTTAATTCTGTCAAGACCTTTTGTCCGACGGCAAAGAAATAATGGAAAACTGCATGAGTTAAATATTAAATATTTATTTATAGCCGATTTCAAGGAAGTAATAAGATTGAAATAATATCCACTTAATAGCTTGTTAAGTAGGTGCTTATAATAAGAAATAAGACATAAAGTTTAAAAATATCCAAACTTATATTGGACATCCCCTACCCCGAAGAACCCGTCTAAAAACTCCAGAAAAATGCGGATTACTCTTGGGTAATATTTTTCGATAGTATATCATATATATATATATATATATATATATATATATATATATATATATATATATATATTGAATAGAAAAGTTTCTGTTTCTGTCTATATCTTTTTCACGCTCTGTATCCCAAACGGCTTGATAGGTTTTAACGTATGAGGTGTCGTTAGCTTTATCTTGATGGTGAGAGTTAGATGAGCTACAAGTTTTTTCTCTTTTCAGTAAATATTTTTCAGCAGTCGAGTATAAATTACTGTTTTACTATAGGGCTTGTAAATAAAAAAAGTATCTCCATTTATCTTCGATATCGCGTAACACACATACAAAAATAAAGCATACAGTAAAAATGAGAAAGTCCTTCATTTTTAAGTCTTCCCACTAGGACTTTCTTCCTTATAGTGGAGACAGTTTATGTTCATAAATTGTGACAAACATCCAGACCAGGAACAACTATTTGTACATATATACATTTCGTGCGGAATTCAAACGCCTTAAAGAAATGCTAAGCCACTCCGAAACTGACCTGTCACAGCAGGCGCAGTTTCTTTGAAATCGACTAAAATATTTTGAGGACAAGTGAAGACCATCCAAAGCTGCTTATGATAGCACAACCTACTCTTTCTGGCTCCAAAAGCTCCCTCAGGAATTATAGGCCGATGAAAAGCAGTGGGACGTTGAAAGCCGTTACTATATATATATGTTTTACCTCTTTCATTCTATTTTTTACACTTTACTGTTTATAGTTTATACTAAGTTAAAGATAAAGTTTTTTAAAGATGAATAAGGGCAACAAACGAGCACACAGTCCACCTGATGGTAAGTGGATGCTGTGGCTCATAGACATCTACATTTTTCTTCGATTAATAATCAAAACGTAGCTGTGTTGTCATCACTGAGGACTACGATGGAATGCCTAGTTTTCAGTAAAAAAGGGTCCCCAATCTCTACAATCACCATACGAAACAGAACAGTTTTATTTTACGCTAGTATTCTGTGAGAGCGTGGTCCTTCCCCGATCGAGTCGACCCATTCGTGCTACAATCATAATATAGCTGCAGCGTAGCCTACTACGTATAAAAAGTTTATACATAATTATATAGTTGTTAAGAAAAAGGTTTCAAAATTTATATCTATATACTAGCGATTTAATTCGGTTTCGCCTGGATAGAATGTAAAAGGTTCAAGATTTCAGATAAAACATACGAGTACCTGACTTTACTCTGTATCTGTTCGAAAAGATTCATCACAGTTGGTTCAGCCATTACGAAAATTAGCCTGGACGGAAAGACAGAATTTTTGAAGTGAAAACTTCTTAACGCCGTTGGACACTTTTTCCGTAATGGGTTAAAATTGTTAAACTCGCGTCAGGACACGTGACCCTGATCGAAAATGCGTAAGACGGACGGCGTAGGAGGGGAAGTATCCCCCTCTCTTTCTACTGCGCGGCGGCCTGCTGTTTCGTTTAGGGGGCGCAGGGCGCTTGCGCGAATATAAAATAAATTGTCATGTTTGTGTACGATAGCGCAATAAATAAATAATGTATTCTATCACATAAATGATAGTAATTTTATACTGATAATTAAAGCAATTCGTGCAAAATTCTTCCATAACCAATCCAAAATATCAAAAATGCACAACGTTAATATTCAAGTTTTCACTTCTACCGGCACTCCCGGAGTGCAACCCGTGGTTTTTTTTTGTAACAAATAGTAGTAGTAGTAGTAATTATTATTATTAATAGAGTATTCTCATCTGGTTGGGCTGTATAAATATATAAAGGAAATGATAAATATACATAAATATATTTAATATACTATCATAAATAAATAAATAAATGCCCAACCAGATGGAGGCCCTCGGCAGGGGGAGACCAAATGGCCGTGGGTTAGGGGTAAAGGGAAAGAAACCGGCGGACGGTGCGGGAGGTATCGAGGATCACCCTCATCTGTATTCGAGCCTGGAGCGGTCCGTCACGGAGCCCCCGCCGCCTCAGATGACGAAAGATGACAGAGATTATTATTTTATGGGGTATCTGTCATCTGTTGATTCTATAATATATAATTATAAATTAAAATGAAAAGATAAATATATACATAAATATCAATTAAAATAAAATAAATACAAAAATACATAAATAAATAAAAGCCCAACCAGATGGAAGCCCTCGGCAGGGGAGACCAAATGGCCGAGGGTTAGGAGGAAAGGGAAAGGGGGGTATCTATATAGTTTTCTCATCTGGTTGGGATCTATAAATATATAATTATAAATGAAAATGAAAAGATAAATATATAAGTACATAAATATCAATAAAATAAAATAAATACAAAAATACATAAATAAATAAAAGCCCAACCAGATGGAGGCCCTCGACAGAGGAGATCAAACGGCCGAGGATTAGGGGTAAAGTGATAGAAATCGGCGGACGATGCGGGCGGTATCAAGGAGCACCGCCTTCTGCATTTGAGCACGGAGCGGTCCGTCACGGAGTCCCAGTCGCCTCAGATGACCCGAGAGGCTGACTGGGATTAGCCCATTCGCAGAGACGACTACAGGAATAATTTCGGTCGGCAGACCACCCCACATGTCGGTCACCTCGTGAGCCAGGTGCAGATATTTTGATTGCTTATCTGTTTCGGCTTTCACGAGGTTCTCGTCATACGGGATGGTAATGTCGACCAAAAATATCCTTGACTGTGCCCGGTCCACCAGCACAATATCAGGCTTATTCGCAAGAATAGTCCTGTCTGTGATGACGGCCCGGTCCCAATAGAGCCTGGCGCGATCATTTTCGAGCACGGCTTCCGGCAAGTACTTGTAATACGGCAATTTCCGATCCACGAGACCGTATTTCAGAGCGAGCTCCTGGTGTAGAATTCTGGCTACTAGGTTGTGCCTGTGCAAGTACTCAGAGTTAGAAAGCGCCGAACAACCGGAGATGACATGCCTAAGCGACTCACCGGGATAGCGACAAGCTCGACAGACGTCGACGGTGTCATCCTTTAGGATGTATCTCCGATAGTTGTTGGTCTTAACCTGATCCTGTATTGCACAGACAAACCCCTCGGTTTCCCCGAAGAGGTCACCTAAACGTAGCCAGTTGAGGGAGGCTACTGTGTCTACGAAAGGCTCATGTAGAGCCTTGTAGAACCTCCGTCTCCTTCTCCTTCCATACGGTCTCCCGGTCGGATATGCTCTGCACTGTCGGGTCTTGCCATTGCTCGTTGGCTACGGATAGAGGGGTAAGTCCTTTATCACAAGAAATGATGTCCTTATAGAATGGATCATCCGATCTCGCCAGGAAGTAATCACGGAGGCTGCACACTTCGCGATTATGCACGGTGAGCGAGCTCAAGAAGGCACGACCACCATGCTTCCGCGGCAAGTACAGCCTCATTACCGACGATCTCGGATGATGCATCCTATGGGACGTCATGGTAGTGCGGACTTTTCTATCCAGGGCGTTAAGTTCAGTCTGAGTCCACCTGAGTATGCCAAAGGTATACATGAGGACAGGTATGACCCAGCCGTTATATGCGTGTGCCTTATTCACACCGGACAAAAGGCTGTTAAGCACTTTGGTCAAGCGTGCATAAAACACGTCGCAAACTGACTGTTTCATACCAGTCTCATCGATACCGATGTTTTGTGACATACCCAGGTATCGGTATGTTTCAGCCTCGGAAAGGGTTCTTAAGTTGACGGGCATAGATAAGTCTATGCCCTCAGAGTTAGCAACCCTTCCCCTCTCAGCATGGAGGACCGCACACTTATCCGTCGCCAGCTCCATTCCAATGGAATTCTAAATCACAAGTGATGTTTATCAATTCCCGCTAAATTCACAAGTGATGTTTAGCAATTCCATAAGATGAGAGCGACTGGAGGCGAATAACTTGAGGTCATCCATATAGAAAAGGTGGGTCACTTTTGTCCCTCCTTTCCGTAGCTGAAATCCCCTCCCGGAGCCCTCCAGTAAGGTACTGAGAGGGTTCAGAGAGAGGCAGAACCAGATTGGACTCAGACAACCGCCCTGGAAGATACCCCTTCTTATCCTTATGTGGTTCTCCGCAGCTATCCTCCGCTCGCCCTGGTACCCTGTGTGTACCCTGGTGGTACCCTGGACTTTAGGAACCAAATGAGTGATCCCAGTAGTGAAGAGGCTTGGGAGCGACTTCTGGTTGAGATCCTCTTGAAACTGTCGGACGAGCACAGAGTGACACACCATGAACCCCTTCAGCCAGTAGTGATGCAGCCTGTCAAGCCCCGGACTTTTCTAGTTCGGGGCCCTACGGACCTCAGCCTCAGCTACGTTATCCGGTGTTATGATGACGGGGTCCATGGGCGTAATACCCGCACACTGACTCGCCACAACTTCCGTCCAAGGGCCCTCGCTGTGGTTTACGGGCTCTGACCACAGGCCGCGCCAGAATGCTAAGTGCGGCCTGATTCGGTGCTGGGCCCGTTCCACTTACTATTGGTCGCTCCAATGATGCATAGAGCCTCTTCTGATCACTCTGGAAGAGACGATTCTGGTTGAACCGTGTCGACCTCTCGGTATATCGCCGAATCCGCTTTCCCCACGACGCAGCAGTTTTTACGTTGTATCCGGCTGGGACAAACTGACATTTGTCCCAGCAAACGCCATCCTGGAAGAAAAAAAGATGCAAACCTTGGCATGCCTATAATACGGCAGGTTGCCAGCGCGGCGCCAAAAAGAATTGAGTCCGTCTCGCAAAGGTCCCGGCTGGCTTCCAAATAGGTCACCAGCATTGGGTTCAGAGCCTATCTCACGACAGCCCGATTCCGCTTGCTTAGGGCTATGCGGGGAAGTCGCGGTCGATTTTCGAGAGTCGTACTGCGCGTTTCCACAATCGCCTCTTCCAATGTACTCCTCATATGCTCTAATTCCAGTTCCTGGGCGACTGTTCCATCATCGTTTGAATCAACCACAACTGGGGTATTCACGGCGGCATCCACGTTTGCGGGTTGCTCTACCATTTTTATTTTCTTTTTATTATTATTGTGGGGTATCTATATAGTTTTCTCATCTGGTTGGATTCTATAAATATATAATTATAAATGAAAATGAAAAGATAAATATACATAAATATCAATAACATAAAATAAATATAAAAGTACATAAATAAGTAAAAGCCAAACCAGATGAAGTTCTTGGGTTGACGAATAATGACTGGTATGTAAACAGCGATACGAATACACACGGGCCGTCCTTTTACTCGTGCCAAAAAACCGACATCGAGTGGAGAACGGACGAATACTCGGGCCGAGTAGCGAGAATACCCGAACGAGTCTTTAAATGCTCGTACTCGTGCATACTCGTCTGCGCTCGGCGGCAATGTAAACGTTGCACTATAAAATATCTTTTAGTATGTAATTGTAGTGGTGCCTATATCTTTTAAACGGGAACACTGATGTGTATAGCCGTTTGGTGACAGAAATAAGAATATCTAGAAAAGGAGTTTTACCACCATTACAACACAACACAAATTGTTGATTTTCAAATAAGTTTGGATTTTGATTTTCCTCAGTTTCTCGCGCTACATCCAAGTCTATCTCTGATATAATGGAAGATTATTTATTAAGTTAAAATTGAAAGTTAAAGTTATAGCATATATTATACAGCACTTAAAATTAAAATTAATAATATCATTGGTGCCGGTGGGGATCAAACACGGGTTTTTCGCCTACTGTGAGATTTATAGAGAGTGCTAACGTGTATCTATCTAAACGTAATCTTAAAAGGCTTTTATATATCGTACGTAATCCCCCTACAAAGACGCTTTCAATGGTTTATCGTATATCGAATCGAGTAAAACATTAAACGCAATAATGTAGCTGTAGGTCGTACACATACGTATAAACTAGTGAAAATCGTAAACTTCCATTTGCTACGTTGTAGAAAAAGGCGATAAAATCCATAACTTTATTTTGACTTCAACGGCTTTTCTTTTTCTACAAAATATATTATTTTCAGTACTGTGAAGACCTTTTTACAAAAAAGGATTAACATTTTTCATATACGTAAATAAAAGTGTATTAGTATTATATCTATTATATTGCGTTCGTTAAGAAAATATGTTATGGCTGAATCTGAATGAGAGGGTGAGAAATTGTTCGATAAAAGAAGTGTGTGGTTTGCAAGATGATGTTGTGTCCACGATTAAAAAAGGAATGCTTCGGTGGTTTCGTCATGTGGAAAGAATGAAAGGGGAAAGAGTGACAAAGCAAATTTATGTTGCAGAAGTGAACAGCAAAGTCGGAAAGGGACGTCGTAGGCGAAATTTTATCGACCAAATTGGCGATATGTCGAAAGCGGGCCATATTAGGAGTACCCTTAACCGACGAGCATGTATGCGTAGGTATATGGACGTGGAAGAGGCGAGAGATGTGTGTCAGGATCGTGCCAAATGGAAGTCTGTAGTCTCTGCCTACCTACTACTACTCAGGGAACTGTCAGCTTGCCATTGAAGCATGAATAACCATTCGTTAAAAAATTATCCGTCTGTCTATCCTTATCTCTGAGCTAATCTTTGAAATGGCTCAACCTACTGTGACGATATTTCACGAACAGATAACGAATAATTCCTGAAGTTATCTAGACCATATTTTATCAGAAAAACTTAAATTATTATTTTCTGAAATAAAAAATTGGTAAGGGAAATGGTCATCCATAATTATTTCAAAAAATGTATATAAATAGTTCCATACATAGGTGAAGTAGGGTGGGTTGCTAATTATTAATATTTCCGTTAACTTCTTCTGAGCCAAAATGCTGGTGCTAAGTTGAACATAAACAAATAGTGAATTCAAACATTAACATTTTAGCTTTGGAATCTGTACGCTTAACTAGCCTCTTGTCGTATCTTTAGCCTGTTGTATCTTTTAATCCAAAATGCCGATTAGTAAATGTTGTTTGTAAATCTTATTAGTTATCTATTTAGTTATTAGTTCATTAATTTATTTATAAAATAAGGGTGACAAACGTGCACACAGTCCACTAGACGGTAAGTAGATGATGTGGCCCATAGACATCTATATTTATCCTCGATTAAGAATCATTAAAATTAAGAAGATCTGAATCTCAGGGGCTAGTAATAAAAAAACACTCGCTGTAAATTTTAAAGTACGCGGGCAGTCGGGGTTCGATCTTCGCCGTAACAATGAAGTTGTTAATTGCAATTTCAAGTGCTAATTTACTATAATATTCTCGATAGTAACGAAAACATCGTAAGACATCCTGCATGTCTAAAAAATGAAAAAAATATATATTTCGAAGACATGTTAAGTCTGCTAACACACATTGGATCAGCGCGGTGAACACTTCCTTGGCCTAAAAAACCTTTTTTTTTACAAATGGATGCTGTGGATGCTGTTCCCATAGACATCCACACTGAACCTCGATTAAGAATCAAAATGCTGATGCGTTGTCATCCCTGAGGACTAAGATGGAATGCCTCGTTTCCAGTAAAAAAGGGTCTCCGGATCTCTACACTCACCATACGAAACACAGCAGTATTAAGCTGCTATTTTACGCTAGTATTCAGTTAGAGCGTGGTCCTTCCCCGGTCGAGCCCACCCATTCACATAATGATTGTAGCACGTTGGAGATGGAGTGATGAAGTGACGACCTGGTAAGAGATGCATAAAGTCAATAGATGTAGGTAGCTCCGTACTGTTCTTTGAGTAATTTCTTGAGGGAGGCCTATGTTTAGTGGTAGACTCGTTATGCGTTGTGAAGATCATGATTATGATGATAAAATAATAGAAGAATTGTTTAATGAATTATTAATATAGAACTAACAAGTATGTGTTAATTAATTTCCGTATAGAGTGAATTTAAAAAATTACATACGAAAAGTAGTATTATAATATGTAGTCACAACTTTTTTCACGAATCAAATTCTATGAATACTGTCTTTAGAACTAATGGTAAAAAAAACAATTTATTTGTAAATGCCTTAGTACAAAAATAGTTTATATTTATGAGCTATGTTACGCGGAAATATACGACCTAAAATTAGAAATGTAAGGAATTTAAAGCAAATGGCGAATTTCGCGACGACTGTGGCGACGCTGCTAAGGGAGTTCTATAATTAGACGGACTATTCTTAAATCTTAGTTTAAGCCCAAAAAAACCAATAAACCATAAAAATATGTTTCATAATAAGACGGTTAGTGTTGTCACACTGTTGATATTACATACTTCTTCTTTTTTCTAAACATTTATTATGATCGTTTTATTCATTATTAATTAACTGAAAAGTGAAAACGGATAGAAAAAACTACGTAAACAAAGCAAAGAACAGTTATGTACACAATAATACTTTATAACAAGGCGATCTATCATTACAAACACAAATGTAAGAACAAACACAAAAAAAAAACAAAGCACATGGGGTATTCGTATAAAAATGAAGAAACGATTTTTCTCATATTTATTCGAATACTACAGGTGAAATATAATTTGAATTAAAAATTAAAAAAATAAACCGAAACAAACAGGGCTAATGATCTTCAAACGGTTGAATATATTTTCTTAAAACATAGCAAAAAAAAAACACTCTCGATTAAAACAAATTTCAAACGTAATAAACTTAATCAAAATCATTTAGTTTCATTCGTTCAATAACTATAATCCCAAAGTCAGACACACACTACAAACTCGATGAAAACAGACGGGTGTTTTACATATTATTAAATCCTTGTTCCGCGTGCAGAAATTCTGACATATAACCCTTCTATTTTCATCGAGGGTTAAAACGATTATGACCGATTTTATCGCGTTTTATTTTAACTTACTTATGAACTCCCGACGCTTATGAACACTGTAAAGTACCTACGTCACAGATAAACACAGAGGTGTATGATGTTGATGTTGTAGTTAACATTTTTCTTCAGATTTTAAACATTAATTTTTTGTCATACCTATACTTGAAATACTTCTATTTTGACATCGCTGAAATGACTTTAATTGCTAATGCTCTTTTAAAGCTACTTAACTGGGAACTTAAGAGCTTCTAACGACGAACTTTTAGCTGTTGAAATGCCACGGTCTTTAAGTTTGGCGAAGTATGCAAAATCCTTACAACTCTTCGTGTACTTCCTCTGTTGAAGCGTTTGCAAACAACTTTCCTTATGCCTTATCGAATTTAAACATTACTTTCTAAAGACTTATTTTTTACTTAGACTTACTTTATGGTCTCAATGTGGCGGCAAAGCCTTTTCCTCAACCGGTTACTTTAAAGATGTTAAAATTAGTTAGCTTAAATCCGCGTAATAAAATAAAATTATGTGTCTTACATAGTTTAGACGCACCTCCCTTCCTAAATCAAGAGTTGTTGTCAGCCACAGCAGTGGTGGTATATCTTTCCTAGTTTGGTGGTGTTGGGAGTAGTGGTTCTGGAATTAGTGGTGGAGAGGATAGTACACGCAATCAGGGCAACACCGCGAAAAAATGCACCTCCTTTCATCAAATAGTATAGGACTATAATACCACTAACGAATTAGATATAGGTAAGTTCATGTCTTTATCTTGAATTTACTTGTTCAAAAGCACGATTGTATAATTTTGACTTGACCATAATTGTTTGTGAAAACACCTCTAAAATCACTATAATTGAAATTACAACGTAATTACTTAACCCACATGCTTGGGAATCACTCAAATATATTCATAACATCAATATTTGTAATTTACTTGCTCATTATTTTGATTACTTAAATCAATAATTTTTAAAAATATTTTATGATTCTGAAAATTTCTAAGCGATATTGATTGTCGCGGGCGCTACGCTTCAAACGTTCATTTTCGATGTGTCGTCTTATGGGAGGGCAGGAGGTTCCCTTTAAATTAATTAAGACACAACATGATTTAATTTTATCACGCAGATCAAATTTAAATGATTTTCAACATCTTCAATATAATGAACTTCCACAAAGTGACGCCTTATTCTATCAATTATCAACCGATTACGATGAAATTGGAATATATGATTATAAATTATTAATATGTTCGTTACAATGTGTTTCTATACCATTCATGACATTATGATGAAACTTTGTTGAGTTGTTATACTCGCGCCAATATCACTACCCATTGGACAAAGATTTCTTTTAGTATTATTACTTATCATGAAATTTTAAAACAATCTGACATACGAGAGCCTAATAGGTATTCAGCCTTGAGGTGAGAGCCCAAGTGAACATCAGTACTACCGCCACTGAGGCCGGGCTTTTTGGCGTTCTTACTTATGGTAAAGTTTATATTTTTTATAGAATAACTGGAAAATGATCATGCGGTGACTTCAAAACTAGGAAAAATACAGCATTACAATATTTGTTTCTATTTCTATATTTCATTATTCGTGCTATAAGTAATTTTTTGTATTTTATGTAGAAACCAAGAATAAATTCATAATTTTTTCCCTATTTCTGTTACTGCTGCTGTGAAGCTAACGCTGTTTTCTTACTGCCAAATCTTACCACAAATGCCCTTTATCATATCATCATCGTAAGCAATAAAATAAAGAAGCCTGTTCCAAGCTGAGATAATCGTGTATTACAACATTGGCTGCACGTTGAAAACAGAAACGGAAAGTTTTTTTTGTTCAATATGGATTATAAATAACACTGATTCATAGTCACTCTTTTGTTTAATATACCAGAGTTGAAAAACGCTATTAAGTTTTGGGTACAACAGTTCCAATATTATGATAAATGTCTCTCACCCCTAATAAGTAAATTGTTTTCACTTTCCGTTTATATATAAGTTGTCGCGTAGTTATTATATATTCTTAAGTTGTAGCTTCCTAATATTTTTTATTCCATAAGCACCTCAATCGATTTTTAACATAATTATGGACTTTGATGAATACAGTTATTATAATCATAATAATAAATAACAATCTGCGTGAATTATTATCGCGCTGAGTTATAATATGCCACTAAAAAGGTCCCTGAAAATCTAGTTACTTAACTTAGACTTAGGTATTTTTTATAAAATTATCCCTAATATTATAATGGGTTTGACAGTAAAAAAAGATGTAAGGTTCGACACAGAACAAATAAATGAATCAGTAAAATTTAAAACCCAGCAGCAATTTTCCTTTTAAGATTTAATCTGTAAGCCTTTTATTATAACTCGACCGTAGAATTTAAAACCAAGATAAACATGCGCCGGCCTCCATTTAAACGTTTTTGGCCAAAAAGAAAACAGCTCGATTTAGCTTAACCTTATTATCAATTTAACGAGGTAGAGCCCGTATGATAGGGGCAGTAGGAAACGCGAGTTTAGTCTGGAAACTGAGTCGCGGGTATTTATTTGAAATCACAGTCCGGCCCAACATTGTGTCAAGTAACAGTCTATATACTCGTACTGCTGGGTGAAAATCTCCTTTAGAGTCCTTATATTCTTCCATTACCAGTCTTCCATTATTATGATCATTTGCCTTTATTATCACCCTCCTTGATAGGGGAATGTTATCACAGTACCAAACGTCTTGAACTTCTGACGCAGCTTCATAATTTAAAGCCCGCGGAGCCACCAAAATGTCACTAATATGTAAATTCACACGTATAAATGTCAACACGAGATGTGTTTTGACGTTACAATCGTTTCCAAATTTCACATGCAAATTATTTAAAAAATGCCAAATTGTATCCTATTTACAAATAAATATGTAATAAAATTTAAACGATTTTTTTAATGGTGGATGGTCTTGAACATTATTCAAAAGTCTAAAATTTTAAATTTATTCAGTCTGTCAACACAGCGAATCGGGTTTGGCGACGACAAACCTCGTACAAAGTAAAGTTGACAGCCATTCTATTGTGTATTGTAGTATTCTATGGTCCTGAACCACCTACACCGACCCATTGCATCTTAAGGTTACGGATCCGTTGAGCTATATCAGTTTTCCTGATCTTACTGTGAATGATTACAAAAACTCCAAGGATAACCCTCTTTATAACTCACTGAGCAACCTTAAGCTTTCTCATATAACAAGCAGTGGAGGACCACGATGCATTTTTTCACGTGGTATATCAACGTTGTAGCTATATTATAGTTGTGTTACGAATGGATCAGCTCAACCGGGGTAGGACCATGCTCTCGCAGAATACCAGTGTAAAATTGAGGCTTGATGCTGCTGTGTTTCGTATGGCGAGTATAGAGAACCGGAGACCCTTTTTACGAGAAACGAGGCATTCCATGTTAATCCTCAGAGGTGACATCGCATCTGCATTTTGAATCTAAATCGAGAATTAATGGAGATATATATCGACATTGACATACATGTCCGATACAGGTGCGAGACAAACTAAGACTATCTTAATTCTTATTCTAGATCTTTAGGCTAACGAACAGTTATCAGTATTCACACGAAAGATCACCCGTCTGCCAGACGCAATTCAGCAGTCTACGCCCACGCTTACGCTTGAATTGTTATGGTCTCCGGTGCAGTTCCGTGAATACCGGGATGCATAACTACCTATTAACAACGTTTGTTTATAAAAAAAAAACAATACCAGATCAGAGTGTATTTTGACAAGACAAAATTTATAGGTATCATCGTAGTTTAGTTTATCTATAATTACAATCATTTGCAATCATTAGTTATAATATCTAGTAAACCTGATTTATTACAAAATTTTACTTGCGATGCCCTTCACCTCATGATGTTTTGTATTGTACCAGGGTGGATTGAAAAGTACTCGGCCTAACACAGATCCATTCAATTCTAAAAATCAAATCTACCCACATTATTTAGTTCAGTTCAGACTAGTTCATTGTGTGAAGTTCGAAACGTGTGCGATAATTAGTTGTGATTTTATAAATTTATTAACAAAGTAATCGGACATAATTTCCGCGAATGGAGCAAATCGAGCAGCGTGTCGTCATTAAGTACCTCCATAAGAAGGGGCTATCATCAAAAGCCATCCATGATGACATGGTCAGTACATTAGGCGATTGTGCTCTGTCATATTCATCCGTCAAAAAATGGATAGCAGAATTTAAGCGTGGTAGAGAGAGTGTGAAAGATGAACCCCGCTCTGGAAGGCCTTCGACGTCAACTACTGACGAAAATATTAAAAAAAGTACTTGATTTAATAATGGGAGACCGCAGATTAAAAATTAGAGAGATAGCCGAGATTATAGGCATCTCTTATGAACGAACTCAAAACATCATTGTCAACGAGTTGGGTTTCCACAAGGTGTCTGCGAGGTGGGTTCCGCGACTGCTTTCAGTTGAACAAAAAAAGGACGCGATTGACTATTTCACGCGACTGTTTGGAGTTATTTGAAGCCGATGCAGATGATTTTTTGAATCGTTTTGTTACTATGGACGAAACATGGGTTCATTACTATACACCGGAAACAAAACAACAATCATAACAGTGGAGAAGACCTGGTTCACCACCCCCTAAAAAGGCTAAGTCGATTTTGTCGGCAAATAAGGTGATGGCTTCAGTATTCTGGGACTCGAAAGGTGTGATTATGATTGATTATCTTGAAAGGGGTCAGACTATAAACTCTGATTACTACTGCACCTTACTACGTCGTTTACGAGAGGAAATAAAAGAAAAACGTCGAGGAATGCTCAGAAGAAAAGTCCTGTTTCATCAAGATAACGCCCGTGTTCACAAGTCAGTACAGTCAATGGCTGAAATTCACAACTGTGGCTTTGAACTGTTACCGCATCCGCCGTATTCACCTGATCTGGCACCATCAGACTTCTTTCTGTTCCCTAACCTAAAAAAGCACTTGGGAGGTCAAAGATTTTCGACAAACGACGGGGTCAAAGCAGCTGTAGACGCATATTTTGACTCTAAGGAAGAATCATTTTTTTTTCAACGGTCTAAATGCTTGGAAGGGGAGGTGGCAAAAGTGTATTGAACTTGATGGTGATTATGTAGAAAAATAAAAATATAACTGATTTAGCATGTGTTTATTTTCTTGGTTAGGCCGAGTACTTTTCAATCCACCCTCGTATTAAACGATAGTTAAATATAAGTCATACTTACATTAAAATGATCTTCACAGAAAAATAGTCTGGATTTTGTAGACAATGTGTTCGGGTATCTTATTGCCAGTTTTAACCAAGTATTTCTTATATTTAAATATTTGGCACTTGAATCCATAACATTCCCGGCGTTCTTATGCTCGTATTTTTGCATTCAGGCACAACACAACAATGATTTAGATTATATATTATTATTAAACATTAAAAAGTTTCTTATTCCCTTGCAAAATTGGCAAAATCGAGGACAGTGACGTTTTTATAATGATGGATTAAAAATAATTTTATGGCAATATTCAGTTTTAAAAAAATATGTAAAAACTATAGTGGTTCGTTATCACTCTAGGAATCATTTAAAATAAATTTTGAAAATGGGTGTAATACCCTATTAAAAAGCAACTTAAACTGAAATAAAAAATAAAATATTTAAATGAAATCTTACGACAATAATTAAGTACCCAGTTGCGCAACAACAGTTCTTCAAACTTTTGCTCCAAGACAAAACTTTCACAAGAACCACTCCTCGAAAACTTACAGATAACAAATAATGAGCTCAGTTTAATGCAGAATATACAAAATTCTATGAAATTTTCCAGTTAAGTAACAATTCACAAACAGCAGCAATTTAGAAGAGCAGGAATCAAGAAGTAGAAGCGCAGTGTTCATTATTATGTTCTGCAATGACAATAACGTTTTTACAGGTGTTGCATTTGCAATTTCGTTTACCATCTTCATTTTGACTGGTTATTTACTACTATTAAGGGGCCATATTTTTTAAATATCTTATCAAATGTTTTAATAACATTAAACCTATAAAAAGTAACAAAGGCCATGTAAAAAAATTACATAAGTTTCACTCCTTTCCATGACACTGGTATAATTTATATATGATCATAAAAGCTAGGATTTTTTTATAGAATAATGGTTACGAACGAGCACACAGTCCATCTGACGGTAAGTGGATGCTGTGGTCCATAGACATCTACATTTATCCTCGATTAAGAATCAAAACGCAGATGCGTCGTCACCCATGAGGACTAAAATGGAATGCCTCGTTTTCAGTATAAAAGGATCTCCGGATCTTTACACTCACCGTACGAAACACAGCAGTATTGATCTGCTATTTTACGCTGGTATTCTGTGAGAGCATGGTCCTTCCCCGGTCGAACGTGCTTACAACCATAATAATATAGCTGCAGCGTGGTTCTACCACGTATAATTTACAACTATTACTAAAAGAATTGAAAAGGGAACATATTATTTCAAATATTTTTAATGTAAAAATGCTTTTTCGCGAGAATCTGAAATTCGCTCGCTGATATTATAGAGCTTAGTAATAGACGTTGTTTTTCGTAAACATAAACGTAAATTTTAGTGACAGTATCTGCGTTCGTATATTACGTATATTTCATACCAGATACGCAGTAGAGCCATGCTCCCGCTGTGTTATGGCTGCGAAACAAATGGGTTGACTCGACCGAGGGAAGAACACTCTAGCACAGAATACAAGCGTAAAATTGCACCAAAGTAAAATAATTTCAAAATGCGCCCATGTTCTGTATGATGAGTGGCGTGAGCCACCTTTTTTACTAGTAATGAGGTACTCTATGCCTATATACATACCTATATATCATTTTACATAATATAATTCTTTTGTCCGTGTGTATGTGACTGAACTCCTCTTGTGAACTCGTCCATTATGACTGGGCCGATTTTGATAGAATTTTGTGTGTGTGTGATTAAATAATTTGGGAATAGTTTAAATTCACAATTGGACTCGGTAGGTTGCGCTGTTGTCGAGATCCATAAATCACCCGTGGGAAGCTGTGGTGAGGATCGTCAGTATACTTAGATAAGACTTATATTTGGTAGACTTATGTAACTTAGCTAACAACATTTTTATTTTTATTCAAGTATAGATATTATACACTTACCAACAGGTCCTCGCCTTACTTGCTTACTTGTATACAGCCTTACTTGTTTAAAAAATGTATTTATTGTAAATCAACTAAAATGGAAACATAACGTCATCTTAAAATTGTCTAAATATGTGTGTGAAAATTATTTTTATATTAAACTACCTAAAGAACTTAAACTATTAAGCGAAAGATTATGTAAGAAACATTTGTATTATTAGTTAAAATTTATTATGACTAAACTATATGACTTTTTTTTCGTTGGGAAAAAAAGGTTCTCGAATGGCAGCCACGTACCGGTAGGCGAAGTGTAGGGCGACCCCCCCACTAGATGGAGTGACAACCTGGTAAGACACGCAGGAAGTCGAAAATGTTCAGCAGTGGACTTGTGAAGAGATGTAATGATGATGATGATAATGATAATGATGATGATATGACTTTTTAGATGTTAATTATTTAATATTATAATTTGGATGCTATGCACTATTGTTAGCAAAACACGACTGCATTATATAAATTAAACCTTCTTATTCTACCGTGATTCTTGCAAATAAAGATTTATGATTATCTTCTTACTCGACTATCAATAAAACTATATTAAAATTTAATCATCCTCATTATTGCAGACCAAAACAAGGCCAAGCTGAACATAATGTCTTCTAGTCCTAATTCCAGTCACGGCAGCCAGCCTCAACGGAAGCCACCTGCGTGTGGCGGGATTATAGTGTTTGAGTATATGATGTGCTTACGTATACACTCGGGCACTCTCTATTTCGTCACTCTCATAGTCCGATAGGAATGATAACTCGACACGATCGGATAAAAACCAGGTGACTGAATCACCCCGAAATCCCTGACTGCGGCCAAAAAAACCATTTTCAAATTCGAAACCTCATGATCACCAGTCGTGATAACGACGACCACTTAGCCAACGAGGCAGTCGTACTCGATTGCTGAACATAGGCCTCCCTCAAGTGATGACACAAGTCACTGTTCGGGCCATCTGCATCCACTCCATTCATTGGGAGGCAACCCTACACTTCGCTTACTGGTAAAAGGCTCCAACTCGAGATTTTTTTCGCCGTCCGTTGTCATTTCTTAGAGCTGTATGGCCCGCCCATTGTTAATCCATATTAACGATCCATAGGGCTATATTGGTTACTCTGATTCTATTACGGATATCCTTATTACGACGTTATTACGCAGAGGAACTCCAAGTGTAAGCGATATAGCGATTTTTATTACTAACAATTTATTATTTATTTTCTGCCACATATGATAAGTACTTTACAATAAACTAAGTAACAGTAAATTTATACCTTTAAATAATAGCTATAAATACTACTCGTAACTAAATTAGATCTACTAGTTTTAAAAGAAGTTTTCTTCTTCGCACAACATCCTTGTGGAATCGACTACCACCCGGTATTTTTCCGTACAGATACGACTTAGGGACTCAAGAAAAAAGCCTACTTACTCCCTTTTAAAAGGCCGGCAATGCACAGTTGTCCACGGGCTGCGATAATCACTAACTATCAGGTGAGTCGTATGCTTGTTTGCCCCCTCTCATACAAAACAAAATCTCTATGAATCTCTAAGCGAGCTAAAGCTACCTCGTACTGCCAGAAGTGAAGGAACACGTCTTAGACGATACGATATATATTATCATGCATGTTGCCAACGCAATTGTTTTCAAGTATTCTAGCCGAGTTGGATCTGTCGATTCTAGAGTCTTATTGAGAAATAAATTTATTATTATTTTTCTATAGTTGACTTGGATCCATCGATTAAACGAAGAATGATGAATGTCGAAGTTGCATTTACATAGTTGAATAATTTATCCTAGGTAAACATATTTTCTTACAACTTTAAGCATAGTGCTCCCAACAACTACCGGCATAGGTATGACATGGACATTACACATGAAATTTAATATTGAAAATGAAACATGAAATGTGCATTGGACAGCGAGCCAGCGATAATCCTATAACGAAATTCATAACCGCATTAAATCTGTTTCGATTCAGAAGAGAACGCTTGTGACTAGACAGCGAGGGCAACTAGATTTAACCGAACGTTTTAAATATTCCACTTTGTAGAATTTATCGTTTCGCATTGCTTGTTTTAGACATAAAATAGGTGATTGAAAGTTCACCTTGACGTTGCGTTAATGCAACTCAGTTTTGTAATATAGCGATCTATATGGATGTGTATTCCTGGTGATTATCACCCCGGCTTCGCTTGGGTGATTTCTGGATATCGACAACAGCGCCACCTATCGGGAACGATTGTGAATTTCAAACATCCAGAGACCCACTCAAAGATACACAAAAAATTCCACCAAAATCTGTCGAGCCATTTTCGAGTTTTAGCGAGACTGACAGAATTTGATTTTTATATATAGATATTATAATGTAGTTGCGGTGTAAGAGAACCCACTACAGCATATCATTCCGTGGGCATCGAAGAGGTAACACAGAGAACCTGATACACGAAATGGTAAGTAGCCCGCTATGAGACAGTTTGTGAAGGAGGCGTTTGTTCATCAGTGGACTCTGATAGACTGTAATAATGATGTGAATAAGTATCATTCTCACTAGTTTCAGTTAAAAAAAAATTATAATGTTGTGCAAATAATACATATTCAGAAGGCTCATAATAAATTCCATTCCAAGATCTAAAAATTCTGCGATCGTACACATTAAAAAAATTTGTGATGCCAAAGCTAATATATATTATTGTAATTTAAATTTTTTAAGAAAAAGTGTTTACGTTCTATCATTTTTTTAAATAGAAATACACTGTTTAAAGATAAAAAAATTAAACTATTTTTTGTTTTTTAATAACAAAAATTGAGTAGTTCAATCCTAATGTAATTGATGATGATAAATTTGATGAAAAGAAAAAGATTGTGTCACCAAACTTATACAACAACTTATTAGTAGAAGTTTTTTTTATTTAAGGGTCACATTGATATGTATTAATGCGTTTTTGTTGCAATAAAGATTTTTCAAAAATTTTCAAATTTAATACAATAAAACTCCTCCTCTTCTAGCTCGAACACATGCGGAGATCTTCCTGAGCATATTGAGGATCAAGTCCAGCATTTCTTGCGGTAACTTATGGACGAAAATCTTGAACGGGACACTGAGTAATGAATCCTTTATAAACTCATAGAGAATAAAGTGATTGCATATTTGAACAGAATCAATCACAGCGAAAACTGAAATTTTCATAAAAAATGCATGAAGAAATAAATAAATTCTTTGAATTATTATATTCGATGAGACGGGAATGAAAGATGTTCCCTTTAACTATACGGTCACACACTTTGGAACTTTTAAAATTACGTGACAAAAGCAAGGTAGTTTTTGTTTGCGCATCAAACAATCAAACATAGATAAGTACAAGTTTGTTTGTTTTTCTTTTTAATTTAAGTTTTTGCTTTCTTTAGCCTTTGCGAATACTTTATTGCTAGTAATAACGACCGATAATAGCAAAAATACCTATAGCAAATTTTTTTATTTTATTTTGTAAGAAACTTTTATTCAGAAATCGGAGCCACGATAGAAAATTTTAAATTCGTGCTTTTCTATAACAAAGTATTTTATAAAAACAAAAATATCGGCGCGGCGATGAAAGTTTTGATAGGCCTAAAAGATTGAAATAAGTAGAAAATATCGATTTAAAAAATTTTAATAAACTCACCTTTAAATCTCTCGAATGTCGTAACTCCTGTCTTCTTGGTGGTTGCCCCGGCAGGTCTGAGTATACGAGATTACGGACAGAGCCTCGAAATTTGGGTTCGAATATTACGGACGGAAGGGCCAATGTTGTCAGCTTAGTGTTATATCTGGAACAAAATAATTAACTTAAGTATTACTTAAACTTGGATCTTCCGGTTGTTCAGTCAAATCTTTCTGGTTTTATTCAATTATCTGACTATATAAACTTAAGTATAGCGTGTTGTGTGTAGAGAAGCGAGCGCCTTTCTGAGCGTGCACTCAGAATCAGATATATATATATATAGTAGATTCGTTCGATTTGTAGTGATTTGAAACTCGATGAAACGAAAAAGTGACAATAAAAAGACAGACAAACATATGCATGTATAGGATTCAGCCAGCAAGAGAATTAGATAGAACATAATACACTACATTCGTTTCATTCTCTCAAAGTTTAGTTTTCTGAAGGTTTCACTTCTACCGTATGTGAACTTCACACATGTTTTTTTTTTTAAAATTATATCACAGCTCTATCAGACCGCAAAAGCAACAACCTGTATCACTTAACGGCGGTAAAGGAAAACATCGTGAAGATACCTGCATGTCTGAGGAATAAGAAAATAAAATATTTCAAAGACATGTGAAGTTCGCCAACACGCAATAGGGCAGCGCGGCGGCCTTGCCCTAAAACCCTCTCAAAAACGAGAAGCCTGTGCCCAACAGTGCGACGTATTAAAGGCTGCTTATTCGATTTTACTTTACTCTACTTTTGCTTATTCGATTTTTAAAAAAAAGTGTATATTAATAATAATAATAATCAGCAAACCGATTACTGCAATAAGCGCCATCAGTTCATTCGAATATCTAAATCATTCAACAACACGCAGCGCAATGACGGAGCAATATCTGAATATTCTATTACTATATACCTACGTTACCAAACTGATACGCTCCAGTCCAGGTCCACGTCTAAAGTATATAGTCAGTAATCTATGCTCTAGTCTTATAGTTTGCATTATCAAGATTGCGTTGCTTTCAGTTATTCGTCACGTTTTCTCGTTATCAGATTTGCCAGTCGCTGTCTAGACTTAATGATATCTTTTAGCATACACAAACTACATATTTTATTAGTTGCAAAAGGGCCATATTTTTATTATTTCTACTGATATTAATTATATATCTTCTTCTCTATTTATAAAAATCAATTACTTTCCGTTAGTCTCGCTAAAACTCGAAAATGTCTCGAACGATTTTAATTAATTTTAGTGTGTGCGTTTGAGTGCAATTGCACCCGCTAGGTGGCGCTATTGTCGAAATCAGAAATCACCCGTGCAAAGCCGGAGCGAATTGCTAGTTCGTATTTAAAAATTACGTATTACATTGTTTGTCCGCGATGAACTTCTAAAACACTGAACTGATTTGAAATGAAATTTTGTATACTATGTGCAGCTCGCAGCAGCATGTTGAGAGATAGGAAAGTTTTTATCCCGATCAGTGACCCTCAATATTTTTTATTACGAATTTAAAAATTTTTTATAGGGAAAAGGGTCGTCTCAGAAGGCAGAAGAACGTAATATTTACACAAATATAGTACGTGAGGGTATGGTCATCCGGTTAATATGATCACTTTCTTATTACGCAAAAACTACAGCTTGGTTTCCATAGATGGCTGTGTGATACGATAGCTCTTCATCAGTCAATCAAATAGCAAAGGGTCATTAGGGCGCTGCTTTATCGACAATATACTGACAGTTGAGATTGTAGTAAATATTTTAGTCGATTTTATTATTGTGTAGTGTAGTATGTGTTTTTTAATTGATTTTCCGAAGCATTCCTAATAATTGGCAAACCTTGTTTGCTGTTTTTTTTTTTCTTAATATATTAGTTATTGTACACGACTTTGTGTTTTTGTCTCTGTGCTCCTGCTCGTTTTAGTTTTATACGGCAGCAAAGCTTGGGTGAACATATTACCCTCACGTACCTTAATATTTACATAATTTTATCACAAATTACTATGTGACTATACAGGTGATTTTAGGAGATCAGAAAAAGCACACTACAAAACTGTGGTGTGCAACGAACTTACAGTCAGCCCCTGGACACCTGAAACCAATTTCAAACCAATATATATATAATAGCTTACAGATGCGTTACCTCTGAGGAATAACGGAATGTTGGAAACACAGCAATGTAAGCATTGCTATTTTGCGAAAAATAGATAAGAGGATGACACCAACCCTGTCGGACTCCTAGACAGAAAAGCAGTCGTACCAACTATAACCGAAACACAGCAGTAATAATAACCAAATAATTACCAAAACACAGCAATAATAACCGAAACACAGAAGTGTAAGCATTGCTATTTTGCGAAAAATAGGTAAGAGGATGACACCTACCCTGTTGGACACCTAGACAGAGAAGCAGTCCTACCAACTATAACCAAAACACGGCAGTAGTAATAACCAAATAATAACCGAAACATAGCAATAATAACCGAAACACAGAAGTGTAAGCATTGCTATTTTGCAAAAAATAGGTAAGATGATGACACCTACCCTGTCAGACACCTAGACAAAGAAGTAGTCCCACCAACTATAACCGAAACACAGAAGTGTAAGCATTGCTATTTTGCGAAAAATAGGTAAGACGATGACACCTACCCTGTCGGACACCTAGACAGAGAAGCAGTCCTACCAACTATAACCGAAACACAGCAGTAACAAAATTACCGAAAGCAGCAATAATAACCGAAACACAGAAGTGTAAGCATTGCTATTTTGCAAAAAATAGGTAAGATGATGACACCTACCCTGTCAGACACCTAGACAAAGAAGTAGTCCCACCAACTATAACCGAAACACAGAAGTGTAAGCATTGCTATTTTCCTAAAAATTGGTAAGAGTATGACACCTACCCTGTCGGACACCTAGACAGAGAAGCAGTCCTACCAACTATAACCGAAACACAGCAGTAATAATAACCAAATAATAACCGAAACGCAGCAATAATAACCGAAACACAGAAGTGTAAGCATTGCTATTTTGCAAAAAATAGGTAAGATGATGACACCTACCCTGTCAGACACCTAGACAAAGAAGTAGTCCCACCAACTATAACCGAAACACAGAAGTGTAAGCATTGCTATTTTGCGAAAAATAGGTAAGACGATGACACCTACCCTGTCGGACACCTAGACAGAGAAGCAGTCCTACCAACTATAACCAAAACACAGCAGTAATAATAACCGAAACACAGAAGTGTAAGCATTGCTATTTTGCGAAAAATAGATAAGAGGATGACACCTACTCTGTCGGACTCCTAGACAGAAAAGCATCCTACCAACTAGGCTTTAATACATTTCATAACACGCAAGAAACCCAGCTTAACTTCGATAAAGCATAAAGCAAAAAACAGACTGGTCCCACGTACGTAACGAATGAGATGCAACGATACTATGTTTTTTTTATAGAATAGGGTGACAAACGAGCACACAGTCCTCCTAATGGTAAGTGGTTGCTGTGGCCCATAGACATCTACATCTATCCTCTATTACGAATCAAAACGCAGATGCATTGTCACCCGCGAGAACTAAGATGGAATGCCTTGTTTACAGTAAAAAGGGTCTCCGGTTCTCTAAACTCACCATACGTAATGCTGAGTGCATTAAGCTACTATTTTACGCTGGTATTCTGTGAGAGCGTAGTCCTTCCCCGGTCGAGCCGACCCATTTATGCTACAACTATACTGCTAATATAACTGCAGCATGACTCTACCACGTATATACGTTGGTGTACACTGTGTGTCACACTTGACACGCGTATGCAACGTACGTTTGGCGTCAGACACTTTTGTCACTTCTTAGCGGACGCACGATATATTAATCATAGCTGCCACTCTTGACAGGCGGGTTGACAGTCGTTATTGTTTAACTTTTTAGTTATTAATAGAAAAATGCTGCTCCCCATCTCTCGGTTTGTTGCCCTGTGTGGAATCTTACGACAAAACCGGGACGATAAGGGGTAGTGGATATTCTTACACTACACTATACGATCGACTTGAAAAAACATATTGGAATAAAAACCGTATTAATAGCGTATCTAAACCGACGACGGGAATTAGCGTCAGAGGTTTAAAACATCTGGCAGTGCGATCTTCCACCCGCCTGCTGAGTATGACGATTAATGAATTTGGTCTTTCCACAGTGGACTCGATTATTTATATAGTATTATTAAAGTGTGGATTAATCCACATTTTCTGCCAGCTACCCGGAAAGTTACTGAGAGAAATGTAAACTGAAGTGGGCTAGGGTGATAAACTAAATAAAAAAAATTTGATCGGCTAATAATAGTCGTTATGCATTCAAGAAGAAAGTTCGCGAACTTTACATAAATAAACTGGCAGAATAATTTCATTAGGAGTATTTATTTATGTTTTGATATAATTTTATTTTATGTAATTTATTATTTATATGTTTAATTTCCATATTATAATACTACGCATGTATTAAATAATTTTTGATATGTAAGTTTATGTATGGGTTTATGTATCATTTTGTTTTTATACTCGTATTTATATACTTTATTTTCATATTTTTATCTCTGCATCACCCAAAGGTTGACTGGTAGAGAATGCCTCGGGCATTAAGTTTAAATAAATAAAAACACACAAACATAAACATGTAGATCATACTTATTTAAATATTTATATATCGATAATATATTTTTGTTTTCATAACTTATTTTTATTAAAATATAAAACTACACACAGATCGCAGAACTATATTTTTAAAAGCTGACTTCGCAGACATATTATAATCTATGGAAAACGATTTAACACGGCGCATGGCTGTGAAGCGGGATTGGATGCAAAACGATTTATTTATGTATATTCGAATTGTTTTGATTTACAACAAACATATTTATCCTGTTGATGTTTTATGACCATCGCCATCTATAATATAAGCTCCGACTGCTTCATATATCGTTCTGGGTTTGAATCCCGGGTTGGCTCAAAATCAGTTACTGGGTTTATCTGCGGAGAAAATCCCAGTAGCAGTTCGGAGTCAGCAAGTTAGCGTTATTTTTACCCCCTTACCAGAAAGAGATCAGATGTAGATCTTGTGTATCATCTCTCTCCAGCCGTGTCGAATTACCGTCCCATCGGACTATGAGAGTAAGAGAATTGAAAGTGCACCTATGCTTGCGCATACACTTGCGCACTATAATCCTGTCCTGCACAGATAGTTCTAGGCTAGTCTACGTTTTCCATTATTATAAGCTCCGAACACAACTTAATGGTAAGTATATTTTATTCGTTCATAAATTACAGCCTTTTCAAAGCCAACTGCTGAACATGCCTGCTGAACCAAAGCCAACTGCTGAACTGCCTTTTCCGTAGATTACCTTATAGAGGGCATTTTACTATAGCTAGCACACTCAGCAGTAGGGTTGGCAGCCGCAGTTTTATTATAAGCTGATATCAGGAAGATCTCAATTATATATATACTCATATATATATATATATATATATATATATATATATATATATATATATATATATATATATATATAAATTACATCTATCACGTTGTTTATCCGCGATGGATTCCTAAGCTACTTAACCGATTTTAATGAAATTTGCACACCGTGTGCAGTTTGGTCCAACTTGAGAGATAGAATAGTTTTTTTGCCCATGAGCGACCGATAATTTTTTTTGCGAATTTAAGGATTTTTAATAGGACATGACAAAGGGTCATCGAAAAGGGCAGAACAACGTCTGCCTGGTAAGCTAGTATTATATTATTTTTAAAATGAAATATCATTTTGGATTCCGATACTAAGGTAACGTAGTAGAACTATTTTTAAATGCTTAGGTTAAGAATACATTAGACGAACTAGGCTTAGGATACATCAAGTTTCCTTCTGCCACCTTGCGACACCAGCGAGACGATATGGGGTGGTGTATATTCTTACACCGCCGCTAAGTAGTCCTGTTTTTATTTAACTTTATTAAGGTAATCATACAGTATATTTATCCTATTTACAATACATAATTAATTACAGTAAGGCTAATAGAGATTACACAATCTTTTTACAATTATTAATCGCCAAATCGTCTGCCAAGATTAGCGACTAAGGCAATTCCTTACAACGCCCGTTATGAACTATAAGAATGAAAATGATGATTTCTTATGTTTACGCGAACGTCGTAACGTTGGGAATATGAAATAATCTAATATACGCGATAAAATCCGTAAAATCTAGCTTTATTTCAAGATGAAAATGAGGAGTAAGGACCGATAAATTATATTATTAACTTTTGGATAGCAATAAAAACTTAATGGTTAAAGCTGCGAACTGCTAAAGTAGGTCATGGGTTCAAATTTACCATTTCAACAACTTAAACCCCTTATAGTATAAACATTTTGAATGGCTTTACTATTAGTTATTTTTCAATTATGGAAAAATTATATTGTGCTTTAATTATTTATTTTTTTATTTTTGACATTAACAAACTGAATAAAAAAATATACAAACCCTGTTTTAATAAATATAATTAAAAATATTTAAGTACGATTTCGTTTTAAAGAAAATTTTAATTTAGTAACGAAGACCTTTAAGCTTAATATCCTCTTTTCCACCATCTCAGCGAATGTGAAAAACAATTCTCGTTTCCCCAGCGCGACATCCATCTTAGTGCGACAGGGACAGGTCCCCACGATTCATCTTCCGTCTTTTTCTATTAAAAGTAAAGCTAGCAATATATCAAAGCGAGAAATTGACGCGAGACTCGCGGCGCTCGTAATTTAAAATTGCTTCCAGCAACTTCCATTATTGCGTGTCTTCTTCAATTTTGAAAGTAATGTTTATTTATTGGATTATTTTCTTAATTGCACCATAAATGTCTATGTTTTTTTAAGAATAAGAATGAAAATGATCACACAGTCCACCGGATGGTAAGAGAATGTTGTGGCCTATAGAGATCTTCATCTATCCTTGATTAAGAATTGATATGTGGCCCATAAATCCCTTGAAATGTAAAAAAATAATTAAAAAAAACTAATGACATTATGAAAAAGGTTTTTATTTTGTCATAATCCTTATAAAATGGGAATTATTTTTGAAAATTACATCATCTAAATGTAATCCGTTACGATCGCGGCACTCCTGTAAGCGACGTTTAAAATTATCCATCACTGCGCGGCAAGTAAGCTCTGTAATGTTTGCCATTTCTCTTTGGATATTTTCTTTCAGGACGTCAATTGTCCGCGGGTTGGTTTCGTACACTTTAGTCTTAAGATAACCCCATAAGAAAAAGTCCATTGGGGTCAGATCTGGACTACGTGGTGGCCAAGGAATATCTCCTCTTCGAGAGATCACTTTATTAGGGAAAAGTTGACGGACGACCGGCATAGCGACGTTAGAGGTATGGGCAGTTGCTCCATCTTATTGAAACCAGGTCCGAGTATTGAAGCCTGGAAAATTCTGCAACTCTGGTGTAAAAAAGTCCTGGATCATAGCTACATACTGTTGTGAAGTAACAGTAAGCGCGCGGCCTCTGCCGTCCTCAAAAAAGTAAGGGCCTATAATACCATGCGCTGACATAGCCGCCCAAACTGTCACTTTAGGGCTATGTAAGGGCTTTTGATGTCTGTGATTTGGATTCTTGCAACTCCAGTAGCGACAATTTTGCTTATTGACATGGCCGTTGATGTGAAAGTGAGCCTCATCAGAGAATAACACGTTATTAAACGAAGTAAAGCGGTTCAACATTTCATTTGCGAAATTTAGTCTGTGGATAGTGTCAGTATCTTTTAATTCCTGTACTATCTGAATCTTGTACGGGTGAAGATGTAAATCTTTCTTTAAAATTCGCTGTAACGATGTTCTGGGTAAGTTTAATGCACTGGAACGCTTACGAGTAGACTGGGTAGGATTTTCACGAATTGAGTGTTTCACTACATCGATGTTTTCTTCCGTCCGTGATGTCCTTGGTCGACCTGACCGTTGTTTATCCAACGTCGAACCACTCTCTTCGAACTTAATAACCCAGTTCTTAATCGTTTGAACACTTGGAATGTCTTTAAAGTTGCGTAAATTCTGATATTCTCGAAATTTACGCCGCGCAATGGTAGCAGAATCATTATTTCGATAAAACTCGCGCACACAAAACGCACGGTCCGCACCGGTGAAACGCTCCATGGCGACTGAATTCTCAGAAACCGTCGGTACTCCCCCCGCACCGCGCGCGCCATTCATGCGCGCCTTTTGTATTTTATTCGAAATTTACATTTCTAACGACTTATGGGCCACCTTGTAGATACGTTGTCACCCCGGACTAAGATGGAATGTCTCGCTTCCAGTAAAAACGGTATCCGGTTCTCTACACTCACCATAAAAAACACAGTATTTAGCTGTTATTTCACGCTGATATTCTGTGAGAGTGTGATCCTTTCTCGATCGATCCGACCCATTCGTGCTGCAACATGGCTGCGGCATGGTCCTACCACATTAAAGGCCCATCCTGTGCCTGTGCCTGTGACTCAAATTGGTCACTTAAATAAATTGTATTATTTTTAAATTTTAGCTATTATTTTCTTCTGTTTAATGCATCTACGATACATTTCTTTTTTTTTAGAACATGTTAATGTGGGGGGATACATATAGCTGGCAAAACTCATATCGTTGCTGCAACTGGAATAAAAGCGGCCCGCCTCAACAGAGACCAGCCACCGGCGCAGGATGGGATTATGGTGGTCATGTGCAAGCACAGGTGCACTCCCTAATCCCTCACTCTCATAGTCCGATGAGACGGTAAGCCGACACGACCGGAAAGAAATCAGGCGCAGGACCAACGGCTTTACGTGCTTTCCGAGGTACGGAGGTGGTATATGGCCAACTTCCTGACTCCGGACAACTAATGAGAATTTCTTAACGTCAAAACTCAATAATGGAGAAAACTCACAAAACTCAAGAATGAAATTTTTGGTCTGACCCTACGAATTAGAACTTTAACCTCATGTTCAGCAGTCGCTCTACTAAAACCACTAAACCAGAGGCAGTAAATAATGAACATAATATATTAAACTAAAACAAAAATATTCGCAGAATTTTTTTAAGGACATGTCCATAATTTTATGAGAAAATAACGAACATTCTTTAGGGATTAACAATTTAATTAGAATACAACGTATCCCGTGAGAGCTCCCTCTTAGAACTAAAAAGTTATAAAAGCGAGCTCTCAAGTGCCTTTTGCAGAATAGACTCGAATTTGTGATAATTATCTAAGACTTACTACGTACTACTCAATTCACTGAATACCGGAACAAAATAGAAGTTTAGTTTCGTATGGTGAGTGTAGAGAACCGAAGATCGATTTTACTGCACACGAGTGACACGAGGCATCCCATGTTGTCCTTCCTTCTTAGTACATCTTAGCATTTTTAGAAAAAACATAAATATATATTCTTATGAAAGCTATATATATATATATATATATATATATATATATATATATATATATATATATATATATATATATATATATATATATATATATATATATATATATATGGCAATGTATACCTTTGCAACAAAATACCAGATAAATTTGTCATTAAACAAGATTAAATGTTTTATTAAAGATAATTTGTATAAAAAGGGTTATTATAATATAAAAGAACTCAGAAATGAAAATAGCCCCTGGGAATGAGATGATCGCCACCATGCTGGTTCTATAAAAATTAAAACTTGAACAAAAAAAATTGTACAAAATAAAATTGTAAATTGAATCATGTTAAAAAAGTCCCGCTGGGTTTCTTGCTGGTTCTTCCCATGTAAGAGGATTTTTTAACCGAACCAGAGGTAAATAAATAAATTACTTTCAATAAGTATTATACAATAATCTATATTGAATAAAAATCATTTATTTCATTTCATTAACTTAGCATCAAATGGACTGTTTTAATGATTGGTTTATCACCCTTATTCTATAAAAAAGACTACTTAAAGTATTATGTCTCATAAAAACCAGACTAGTACAAGTATGACTCGCGCCTGAGGGATCTTATTCAACTTAATTACGTGCGTAGATAGTTCATACATCCTGGGAAATATAAGTAAGGCTTACACCGAACATTCCTTTAGTGAAAATTTAAATCCGACTTGGATGGCAGGACAAACTAAACTTTGCAATGGAAAAAAATGTTTCCTTATACATCCATTTACATCACGCAATGCTAAAATGTAAATTAGTAATCGCAAAAAAAATACATTTTTATGTGATAGGTATACTCTTTGGTCTAGTAGTTGTATTAGTGCGACTGCTGATCATGAGGTCCTGGTTTCGAATCCCGGGTCGGGCCAAAAAATCAATTATTGAGTTTTTCCGTCTAGAAATTTTCGGTAGCTGCCCGGAGTCAGGAAGTTGGCGGTGTCTCACCCCCGTGCCTCGAAAAGCACGTAAAGCCGTTGGTCCTGCGTCTGATCTCTCTCCGATCGTGTTAGTTTACCGTCCCATCGGATTATGAGAATGAGAGAATAGAGAGTGCACCTGTACTTGCGCATACTTGGGCACACTTGGGCTCTTTAATCCTCTCCTACGCCGATGGCTAGTCTCCGTTGAGGCTGGCCGCCGCGACCGAAATTCGGTCTGGAGGACTTCATCATCATCATAACTATAGCTTTATTCATACTTTTGCTTCAACATAGTTTCTTGTCAATTATGATACTAAGTAAACGGGAAGTAAGTAGGTTTGATGCGCAAGTAGACACGCGAGTTTAAAAATATGTGACATAAATAATTAAGTTGACTTATTAGCTTGGATTTCTACTACTAATTAACCTCTCAAGTCCCGACATTTTATTGGACTTAAATCAAATAATCCAAGTGTACATAATTGGTCTTAAATTAAAAATGTGCTTCCAAATTACACGCCCTTTTTCATTCACTGCAAATTTGACGAGGACACTGCTTATATACATAAAAAAGCTTTTGATAAATCCAAATGTGCATGCCTTAAGAGCTCATGTTATACGTTAATTTTTAAAGTATGTTAAATACATACAAGTTTTCACAAATAACATTATTACTATTAATTCTAATTTTCCGATAAGTTTTTGTTAAACATGCTCATTGATGCTCATATGATCGTGAAAAAATGTAGAAAATAATTCTCAATCAACAATAGATTTTATTCATATCCCAAGTAGATATTCCTCGTAAACACTCTTTCGAAGCCCGTTCATAAAACTGTACTAGGATTTAATTCTTCAATACCCAGACTTTGCGGACTCTTAAATACTTATAATACTCGTAATGTGGTAGATATTTACTACGACTCTTTTTACGTTTTTTGGCACAAAATTTATAAAAATATTAATTTTTCTTTTTAATACCTTTTTTGTATGAATATAATATTTTTTTTTGTATTGTTTAGCTATTAGGTAAAGGCTTGTATAAAATGCTGTGAGCACAAAGTATGCGGTGTTTACCTATTATTGAGTGTACACTTAGTTTACATTACTGTCTTAGAATTAAGCAGGTATGTATTAGTATAAAAATTTTTGGTGAACCAAATAAATACAATAAAATAAATCATCATATCATTCCGTGGGTCTCGTAGGAGGTGACTAGACTTGGAGAAAAGTGTTATTTTTAAATAACCGTGACCGTCATTCCGGTCACATAAAAGTGACATACGGTTTAGATAAACTCTTTAAACATAAGCATTAAGAAAACGTAGATTTCAATTAAAATATAACTACTTATTTTCCAAATGCCAACCTCATCTGCTTGTGCTTATGTATATATACATAGCTGTCCGTTTGGGTACGTCATTTTACCAAGATTCTTATGGATGGATAGAAGGACAAACTTAACATTGCAGTGGAAAATATACTATTTCCTTATACATCGGTTTACATCACGCAACGCTCCAACAACAAAGTGAAAAGCCATTGTGACTTTGTCACAAAAGTAACATTGGATACCCACTTGGAACATTAGAATGACTTATAACGTGACTTTAAATATGCATTTTATATTTATTATAGGGTTTATTTAAGTAGTCGATTTTTATTACCTTCCTTACCTAAGCTACGAACGTGGGTATGTTTTAAGTACCTATATTATTATTTTTGAAATATACGAATTTCACCCAACTTAGTCATGTTGGTGTACTGTTCTAATACACGGTACACGCACCTTGTTACACAGTAACAAAATACGCGTAATTCCTTTTGTTTGGTTAAATCAATGACAGGAGCGGAGAAAATAGTACGGTGGCGGAGCGAAGGAACAACGTTATTTGGAACGAAGTTGGAGGGAGGGGATAGTTTTGTTATTTGATAAAATATTTTTGTGTATTAAAAAGTTATCAAACATTTTATTAAACAAAAGTTCCATAAACAAGTTAAATGGTTAAAACGGTAATAAAAAACAAAACTAAACAAATTTACTAAAAAGAAAAAAATCAAATATTATATGTCATTCTACAACTAAAGAAAATCCAACGAATATGTTAAAATCCAATATCTGTATATGAAAAAAATACTAATAAATTTGAAATTTCATAAAGAAAAGAAATATAGAATATAATTATATCGATATGTCCAGTAGGAGCCTCCAAATAAATAAAAAAAATTTAATCATAGGTATATTATATACTCTATTACGCTATCTTTGACCAACGCCATTTTGAGGAGTTTTGACGGGAACTTGGCCGTAGACGGATTGTCACTCCTGTTCTGTCGCTTTAATAATGGTTTGAAGTGGATTTTGATTCGTAAAAATGATGTGATATTGTGAATTGTCCGCACGTGTGAACTATTAGAGAAAACGACGAAACAAGTGCTTTAATGTTGGTATAAACCTCAAGTTATTTGCCGTCATCAACTGTCCACTGGGTTAAGCTGTCGTCAAAATCTCACAAGGGTTTCGCAATGTGATGCATCAGCATATTGTGAAAAAAAGAATATCAAAATGAATATCTAGCTCAAAAGGGCTAGAACCCAGAGCCGTAAAGCCAGTTAATAAAAAAACAACGCCATTTTCGTTGAAAACAACTTTGCCATAATATTCACTATAAATCGAAATTATAGCATGGAACGTAATTTTCGCACATTGGACTTTGTGAAGTATGGAACTTTGTGTTTTTACATGGTTTATAGTGATAATCACATATTTCATTTTCAGTTACTTTTGACTACTTTATTTCATCAAATCAAATCAAATAGTTTATTTGTGATCACGGACGAGTAAAAAAAGTATTTTTACTCGTCCGTGTTTGTGATGTTAATAGTTTGTTTATATACGTGAACAATGTGTATAAAATTGTTACGAGACAAAATATAAGCAAATAACTTTTTTAAAGTGTAATTTCTTACCTTTTTGGTAAAAAAAACTAATAACAAACTTTCTTAAGTACCCAGTTAATTTTTTTTTAATTTATTATTGCCTCTTTTACCCACGCGGCGAAAGAGTAGACTGAAGTACTTGGATAAAAAAAAGATACTTTAAGGACTTAAGGCGACACCGCGAAAACATGCAATGATGGTGCACCTTTCATCGAATAGTATAGTAATATGACACCACTAACAGAAATGGAATATTGATATAGGTAAATTCATGACATTATCTTGAATTCGCTTGTTCAAAAACACGATTGTATAATTTTGATTCGATCATAATTATTTGCGAAAAGACCTCTAAAAATCACTATAGTTGAAATTACAACGTAATTACTTAATCTATATTCTTGGAAATTACTCAAATATATTCATAATATCGATATTCATAATTTACTTTCTCATCATTTTGATTACTTAAACCATTAATTTTTTTTTTAATATTTTAAGATTCTGACAATTTCTAAGCAGTCTTAATTGTCGCGGACGCTACGCAATTTTAAGCAGATTAATACATAGAGTCATTGCCAAGGAAATTGATAAACTTATAATGTTTTAAGTGACATAAATCTTTTGTCCGTATGTCAGCAGGCATTTCATCACAAGGTATATACTTAATTTTGACAAATTTTTACTTAAGGCTTCTACATTGCTCAAATCGTGAAAAACGCCCAGGTTTACAAAAAGTTATAGCCGAATCCTTTTGTTTATTTGCTACAAAAAAAAAATATGTTTTATAGTTTAGATCGTCACAGTTCATTTGTATTGTTTAAAATTTAAGAATATTTGACCATTATTACAATAAAAAATCAAATACAAAGGCTATTTTAAATCTATTTTGTATTTTTTCTCAAGAACGGCTCAACAGTTTAAGATTAAATTTATATTAAAATATTTGTTAAATCATAATAAAAAAAATGTATTGTTTTTATTGTATTTTTGTTAAATATATTTCTTAAAATATAGTAAAACATAATTTGGACCCTTTTCGCCACCCGAAGCTCCCCCCGCTATGGCCCGTTACGGATATTCACCAGTGTCAGTTTGACTCTTGCGACGGGTGGACTGTGCGCGCGTTATTTTTTAAAAAAAAATATTAAAAAGTTCGCAATATTTCAAATTTATAAAAACAGATTTATTGTAAATAAAACGTACATAAGTAATATATGATAAAAAATTAGGAATTAAGTTGATTTATGTTAGTAAAATTGTTTTTAGTTTTAGTTTTGTATATAATCGTATCATAGAATAGACTAAGCTTGACAATGCCGAAATACAAAAGCAAGTCAAAAGTGAAGCGTGGCCAAGCTCTTCAAAACTATTGGTAAGTAAATTATCCTTGATATATTTTCTTTTGCGTAAATACAGGGTACGGCAGCGTTCCAAAAACTGTCGTGTTCCCTTCTATTGTATAGGTGCGGAATTTCTTTAGCCATAAATAAGCTTGGTACTACAAAAACGCCCAGTGAAAAAGTGTAAAATAATATGAAAGTGACCATTTTTGGCTGGTCTGATGCTACAGTCCTGAACTCAGTCTCAAGGTGGGTTAAGGATCTCAGTGACGGAACCACGTAGAACCATTGTGTTTGTACTCATTTGAAAGGGCTCGCAGCTAACTAGCTGGCCGTGATGATTTCACTTACCTGGTGCTGCACTCCGAAGTAGTCCGAAGGTGGGTACAGGATCTCAGTGACGGAACCACGTAGTACCATTGTTTTCGTACTCATTTTAAAGGGCTCGTAGCTACCTAGCTGGCTGTGATATTTTCATTTACCTGATGCTGCACTCCGAAGTAGTCCGAAGGTGGGTACGGGATCTCAGTGACGGAACCGCGTAGAACCATTGTGTTTATACTCATTTTAAAGGGCTCGCAGTTAACTAGCTGTCTGTGATAATTTCATTTACCTGATGCTGCACTCCGAAGTAGTCCGAAGGTGGATACAGGATCTTAGTGACGGAAACACGTAGTACCATTGTTTTCGTACTAATTTTAAAGGGCTCGTGGCTACCTAGCTGGCTGTGATGATTTTATTTACCTGATGCTGCACTCCGAAGTAGTCCGAAGGTGGGTACGGGATCTCAGTGACGGAACCGCGTAGAACCATCGTGTTTGTACTCATTTTAAAGAGCTCGCAGTTAACTAGCTGTCTGTGATAATTTGATTTACCTGATGCTGCACTCCGAAGTAGTCCGAAGGTGGGTACAGGATCTCAGTGACGGAACCACGTAGTACCATCGTTTTTGTGCTCATTTTAAAGGGCTCGCAGCTAGCTACCTAGCTGGCTGTGATGATTTCACTTACCTGATGCTGCACTCCGAAGTAGTTCGAAGGTGGGTACAGGATCTCAGTGACGGAACCACGTAGTACCATTGTTTTTGTACTCATTTAAAAGGGCTTGCAGCTACCTAGCTGTCTGTGATTATTTCACTTACCGGATGCTGCACTCCGAAGTAGTCCGAAGGTGAATACAGGATCTCTGTGACGGAACCACGTAGAACCATCGTGTTTGTGCTCATTTTAAAGGGCTCGCAGCTAACTAGCTGGCCGTGATGATTTCATTTACCTGATGCTGCACTACGAAGTAGTCCGAAGGTGGGTACGGGATCTCAGTGACGGAACCGCGTAGAACCATCGTGTTTGTACTCATTTTAAAGGGCTCGCAGTTAACTAGCTGTCTGTGATAATTTCATTTACCTGATGCTGCACTCCGAAGTAGTCCGAAGGTGGCTACAGGATCTCAGTGACTGAACCACGTAGTACCATCGTTTTTGTGCTCATTTTAAAGGGCTCGCAGCTAACTAGCTGGCCGTGATGATTTCATTTACCTGATGCTGCACTCCAAAGTAGTCCAAAGGTGGGTACAGGATCTCAGTGACGGAACCACGTAGTACCATCGTTTTTGTACTCATTTTAAAGGGCATTTGAAAGAGCTCACACTGAGCTGTCTGTGATAATTTTACTTACCTTTTTGTGAAAATGCTTTTATTGTACTCTTTTGTTGAGAGTGACTGTTGCGATAATATTTTTAATGTAACTTTATGTTTTTAGGCAATTGAGAAATCAGCGGAAATTCCATTCAGAAAATCTGGGCAAAGATCCGTCAACTGAATCTAATGCATTACATTCATCTACGACTATTGCAAAAACTCACGTTCCGTTCGGTGTTGCAGTTGATGAGGAGATTCCGTTGCCAGATATTACGGTAGCTATTTTTTACAATTAACAGTGCCAGTCTATTTTTAATGTTGTTAAATTGAACTTTGACTCCGGGTCCCCATTGCGCATTAATAACCATTCGTTTTTGGTAAATAAATACGTACTGAGGAAACCGAAAAGTCTGAGAACTCATAAAATTCGAGAAATCCTATCCTATATGGTCAGTAAAAATAAGCAAGATATTATTTAACAAGATAATATATGAGACGGAAGTTTTTTGTATATGAATTTAGCAATGTATTACATGATAATTATTTTGTTCTCAGCAACAACAAGATAACATTTTACCGGAATTAATTATTGAAAAGGATCAACCAGAAACAGGAAAAAGAAATATATCTGGCAGACGAATTGTTGATATAAAATACTTTTTTTCAAAATTACAAGAAATCAGCAATCATAGCCCATATAACTGTGGAGTACAAAGTTTAAAAATTGTTGGAGAGAAACGAGTTGGACTGTCATCCAAGTTTACTCTAGAATGTTTAATGTGTAAAGGAAAGTTTTTATTAAGTAATATCCCAGGTGATCTGAAAAAAAAATACAGAATCAGTCGCTGGTGCATCGACGTGTAAAGAAAAGTATATTGTCTCCGGTGATCTGGACATAAATACAGCTGTGGTTGCCGGTGCAGTTTCTGTTGGTATTGGCTACTCACAATTAGATGAATTACTATCAGCAATCGATTTACCTATGATGACTGAGCCTCTGTACCAAAAACAGCATGAGTTTGTTTCTAACGCCTGGGAAAAAGCACTTGGTCAATCCATGCAAGAAGCCGCAGAAGAAGAAAAAAGGATTGCTTTAGAAAAAGGTCGTGTAACCACTGGTGGCATACCTATTATAGATGTTATTGCTGATGGATGCTGGAGTAAGAGATCATATAAAAAGAATTACTCAGCACTTTCAGGAGCTGCTGCCATAATCGGAAGAGAAACGAAAAAAATTTTGTTCCTCGGTGTTAAAAATAAGTACTGCAGCATATGTGCGCAAGATTGTAACAAAAATCAAACTCCGAGAGCTCATCAATGTTACAAAAATTTCACGGGTGCATCTACTGCCATGGAATCTACCCTGATAGTAGAAGGTTTTAAATCATCTGTTGAAATGTACGGTCTGATTTATGGACGTCTAATATCTGACGGAGATTCCAGCACGTACTCTAAAATATTAGAAGCAAGACCCTACCCTCAATTTACAGTTGAAAAAGTAGAGTGCAGAAATCACCTTTTAAGAAACTTATGCAACAAACTGGAAAACTTAATCACAGATACAAAATATCCCATACATCTTAGAAAATTAATTACAAAAAAACGCATAATGACCATTAGGTCCACAATTAGAAAGTGCATCAAAAAATACCATGATTCTACAGAGACTAGATTTTTGCACTCACAAACTTTTTGAGGACATTCAAACTGTACATTTACATGCCTTCGGAAACCACACCAACTGTAAAATCCATTTCTGTAATCGTCGTCAAACTGAAACTGAATCTGTACCAGCGGATTTTTTTCATAAGTTCTTTATGGCAGAGAATATGTTTTATTATAAATAGTATTGCTGGCCATTCAAGAAGTCTTGTTCATGATGTTGAAAGTAACATCGTAGAATGTTTTCACAGCATTGTGGCCAAGTTAGTTGGGGGTAAAAGAGTAAATTACTCTCTGCGAAGCGGCTATCAAGCTAGATGTTCAGCTTCTGCGGTTACGTTCAATACTAAAAGAAAACCTACTACAATATTGTACAAAACGATTGTTGGCAAAAGCCCTAAAGGCCGAATGAGCACTTTCGATAATAAGTATCGGAAACTCAGAGGCTTGAAGAAACGCGCCAATTATAAAAAGCCGCAGAAGACGTGTGACGCTATAACTCAAAATAAAGATTATGGTGAACAAAGCTCTAAACCGGATATGGGTGAAGATGTTCTTAATTTAATGAAGGAAACTTTTTTATCCAATTTAAAAAAAAGTAAAGAAGAAAGAACATGGATTGAGCGGCAGACCATTTTGCAAAGCGAGTCTAGCGAATGGCTTGAACTTAGACGTTCTTTGTTGACAGCTTCGAACTTTGGCAAAGTGATCAAAATGAGGCCGGATACTAGTTGTGCCAATATAGTAAAGCAATTGCTGTACAAAATTAATATAGATGCCGTTCCTTTGCAGCACGGAAGAGAATATGAAAAAAAAGCGCTACAACAATTATCTATGCAAGAAGCAGTGGATATAAGACCTTGTGGGCTTTATATAGATAACGAAATTCCGTATTTGGGGGCTACACCAGATGGTATTATAGACGAAGAAACAATAGTGGAGGTTAAGTGTCCAATAACGGCATTTAAGACAGGACTAGAGGAAGCTATTACAAAAGAAAAAGTAAATTTTTGGATTAAAGACAAATCAGGTAATTTAGTGATAAATAAAAATCACAACTGGTTCTACCAGGTACAAGGGCAGTTGCACGTGACTCGCAAAGCAAAATGTGTATTTGCTGTATGGTTCAGTGAGTCGCAACCACTGAAAACGGAAGTTATTTACAGGGATGATGATTTTTTTGAAAACAAAATGAAGTCAAAATTATGCAATTTTTATTTAAATTGTATATTGCCTGAAATTTTAGACCCAAGACATACTAGAAATATGGAAATTCGTAATCCAATCTATGTAATAGAATCTATAAAAAAAAGAAGAGAAAAAAAACTCAAGAAGAAAATCCAAAGCATAATTCCAATTGCTGAGCAGGAAGAAAATACAACGCTTTCGTTATATCAAGAATCGACACGTTCGTCAACACCAGTAATTCCAGAAGCGGAGCAACCAACCTATTCACGATACTTTGATTATAATGAATTTTAACTTGCACAAAATATTCAATGGTTGATTTAATCTTGACTTAAATCTGTCAAGATTAAATCAACCGTTGCGTGCTTTTTTTTAAGTATTTTTAACATAAAATAATTTAAAAAAGCACGCAAAGTTTGTTTCCTCTTTTACTTAACTTAGCACTTACATATATGAGCCAGATCATCACTAGACCTTCAGAGTATTTATCTTAGCAACATAAATAAATAAATAAATATCATTTTATTGCCACTTTTTAAAAAAACATATGAACTAATTATTTAATCTTAATTTAATTTAGGCAAACGGAGGTGACTCAGCTTTTGCTTACATGGATCATGGTCATCCACATACCTTCACAAAGTGTCACGTAGCAGCGTCCGTGCTGAATATGAGAGTTTCCGAAAACTAAATATTCCTAACAATTTCCATTGCTGAGAACCACTTGCTACTTACCTGGTCATCCACAAACCTTCACAAAGTATCATGTATCAGCGTCTTGGCTGAATATGAAAGTTACTGAAAACTAAATCTTCCTAACCATTTCCATTGCTGAGAACCACTTAGTACTTACCTGGTCATCCACATACCTTCACAAAGTGTCACGTAGCAGCGTCCGTGCTGAATATGAGAATTTCCGAAAACTAAATATTCCTAACAATTTCCATTGCTGAGAACCACTTGCTACTTACCTGGTCATCCACAAACCTTCACAAAGTATCATGTATCAGCGTCTTGGCTGAATATGAAAGTTACTGAAAACTAAATCTTCCTAACCATTTCCATTGCTGAGAACCACTTAGTACTTACCTGGTCATCCACATACCTTCACAAAGTGTCACGTAGCAGCGTCCGTGCTGAATATGAGAGTTTCCGAAAACTAAATATTCCTAACAATTTCCATTGCTGAGAACCACTTGCTACTTACCTGGTCATCCACAAACCTTCACAAAGTATCATGTATCAGCGTCTTGGCTGAATATGAAAGTTTCTGAAAACTAAATCTTCCTAACCATTTCCATTGCTGAGAACCACTTAGTACTTACCTGGTCATCCACATACCTTCACAAAGTGTCACGTAGCAGCATCCATGCTGATTATGAGAGTTTCTGAAAACTAAATATTCCTAACCATTCCCATTGCTAAAAACCACTTGGTACTTACCTGGTCATCCACATACCTTCACAAATTGTCACGTAGGAACGTCCGTGCTGAACATGGGAGTGAATACAGATACAAGGTTTAAAGTGAATAATACGTCAATTCACCACTAGGTCTCTCAGAGATCGAAAAAAATTATGCAAATAAGTTGTCATATTATCTATACATCGTTAATCTTTGTCTACTATTTACGTAGTGCCATTGCAGTACGTCTGCTTTTGGTAGATGTCGCTAAATTTAAACAAAGTCTAAATCGTCGATGTTACTGATCATTGTAGGAGCCTTAACAACATTTCGAATATAATGACAACGTACATCTATATGTTTTGATCTATTATGACTTTGATTACTTAAAGCTAATTTTGACACACTTTGATTATCGCAATACAAATCAATTACATTAAGTGTATCAGTAATTTCATGCATTAAATTTCTTAAATAGACAGCTTCTCTAGAAGCTTAGTATATTCCGCTTCTGTACTATACAGTGAGACAGTTTTCTGTTTCCTACTTTGCCATGAAATAACAGTTTCAGTGTCACTGTTTGAGAAAGGCCAAAAAAATATTTTTTGAGCACTCTTATCTTTGGTTCTGAGGACTGTTATAATGTACTCTGAGGTTACGAGGGGTCCCTTCTAAATATTACTATACTTTTTGTAGAGGTCTACAAATTTATCACGGGGGAAAAACATGTAAACCGGCGGGACTTCACATATTAAACCTTAGACCTTAGTATTTGATATTTACTTCAATATCTCCACATCCAAAGTAAAATGACAAAACAATTGAATAAAATGAAAATGACAGAATAAATAAAAAAGTTAACAGAATTATTTTATCAACAAACTTCTTCTTTACTATTATGTATACATACTTACTAATGAAACGTTTCTACCAAAAGTTATAAATTGGGCAACATCAGACCACCCCGCTGTCTAGACTCTTAACTGGGTCAAACTGTCGGCATACATATTTACGAATTTATGCTTCTGTGTGTTCCACAAACAAAGATTGTCCGGATTTCTTATTATACTTATATTTTTACTTTCCTCAACTATCTTTTTAAATAGGTTCCTTCAGACTGTCTTTATTATATCACAGTTTCTTTTGTAGTAACAAACCCATTTCAAACCTAGAAAAATAATAATTTACTTATATTTTCTTAAATTTTTTAGATTATAGTCGATGCTTAGTCTTTATTTATAGTTAAAAAAATACGCGTTTGAATGGTCAAAGCAAATTAAATAAAGTTTAAGAAATACTGGGGTATCGTTTAAATATGTATCTTCATCCTCTATTCTATGGAATCACCCCTGAATACACTTACATTGATTAAAAATAGAATAACTTAAATCGTTTCAACCGTTTCCGTGAAACAGGTTAACAAAAAAACTCGTCTTATATAGAAACTTCTCATTTTTCAAGCGCAGTTGGTAAGACAAAAAAACAGGAGTGTATTCTTTACTTCTCAATTTATAGATAACTTAGATAATAAAATCAAAATAATATAAGTGCGAAATATTTGATTAAGTATATATTTTATACATCGTATCTTTATGTTAAATAGCACATAAATGTACCATGGAAATTTACTTTATTTTATTTTTTTATACTTCTGTGCACAAAGTAGTACATATGACGGACTTAACGCCACAGAGCATTGTATCCTAGTCAATCATTAGGCTAAATAGAGATACACATTTAAGAGGCGTTGCAAGTAAAATCAAAATAGAAAGGGATGATTAAAATAAAATTATATGAATAAATACACAATTGATATAGGACCGCTGTGAAAATAATTATTAACTAACCTAGGAGATATCGTATTAAATATAAATTAAAAAAGAACGTACTGTCAAATTATTAAAAAAAGAACATAAAGTCTAGGTACTCGTACTTGACAACATTCGCCTTTTTGAAAGCTGATATAAATAAAATACATTGCTGGCAACAAATATTTTTCCATTTGTTTTACTTAGCAACGTTTCACAAATCATTGCACTTTGTGTACGTTGTTTCGTTCTAAGCTCGTGTGCCACATGAGTAATTGCTTTTATGTATAAGCTTGTCACACTTATTTATTGAATGAATATAATTCTGTAATCAGAACACGATTTCCTATATAACGAAATTAGGTTGCAGCAATTATAATACTAAAATACAATAATAAAATAACTAAAACTAAAAATTTTAATAAACACACAATCCTACTCCCCGTGTTATCCAAACTCTCGTGATGGTTACTTTCCTTTGAGCAAGAAAAGGACCAGTCCTCTTAACTTCGATGAACTGTATCAGTGATGACAGTCGTCGATACAGTTCCTTTAGGAAATTCATCGCACGTTACCACACGGACCGATGGTCTCTACAACAAATGGCACAAATATTCTTTTCTTATAGACTCATATTTGCGTCATTTACTTAATTTAGCTGCGTCTGATGATTAAAGTACGAAGGTAATCTAACCAAAGAGATAATTTATTTCTTAACAGTAACAGAATTACAAACAAATCATAACTTGTGGCGAGATTTTAATCTAAATAATGGCACATTAATAGATTCTATCATGGCGAAACAGGGACATTAGTTACAAATAGTAAAAAAATAAACGTTAAAATAATATTTTAGACATATAACTCGCCCGCTGGTGCACAAATCGAACTTTCAACTCCAGCGCGCGTTCTGTTTGATTTAGACTTTATAAAAAACTTATAAAACTTCGTTTTTCTTTTTACAGACTACGGGTAAAATTTAGTAAATGGTTTAGATAAACTCTTTTAACTTAAGCATTAAGAAAACGTAGATTTCAAATAAAATATAACTACTTCTTCTCCAAATGCCAATCTCATCTGCGTGTACGATTATTATGTACTATAAGTTAGTACTACTTATAGATATATAAAGACGTAGATGTCTGTTTGGGTGGTTACCTATTCCTTTACGGGTGAATAAAAGGACAAACTTTGCAGTGGAATTTTTTTTTCCTTATACATCGGTTTACATCACGCAACGCTCCAACAACAAACGTTAGTAATAGCCATATATATATATATATATATATATATATATATATATATATATATATATATATATATATATATATATATACAAACCCACCTTATATAATAAGTACTCACTTATCAAAACCTATATAATATAAAAAAATATTACTATTTTTTACACCTCTAAGGGACTTTATCTTAAACCTTAATAAAGCTAAATAATTCAACTTTATATTTATTCAAAGGGACCATAAAAAAAAAAAAATAAATCTAATCTTATAATTTATGACCATAATTCAGCTGTTACATTTTATATCTTTGCTAAATATGAAATTTATAATTCAAATATTTTCTGAATAGATCTGTGCAAAACTGATGAATGGGCACCTGAGTGTTTATTTGTAGGTTATACAAATACTTATTTGAACCCTTAGGGCTGCAACTCATTGCTCAGCCACTGCGACACTGAGCCGTGGTAAAGCCACGCTGCAGCTATATTATGACCGTAACACGAATTAGTCGGCTCGACCGGGGAAGGACACGACCTCAAAGAATACCAGCGTCAAAACAGCAGCTTAATACTGCTGTGTTTCGTATGGTGAGCGTAGAGATACGGAGACCCTTTTTTATTTGCAACGAGGAAATCCATCTTAGTCCTCAGGGGTGACAACGCATCTGCGCTTTGATTCTTTATCGAGGATAAATCTAGATGTCCAGGGTCCACTGCATCCATTAACTATCAGGTGGACTGTGTGCTCGTTTGTCACCCTTATTCTATACAATATGTAACAAAAATCCTGTGGTTCCCGTTAAGTGTGCTATCAGAATCAGTATCTAAGCGTATAGAAATAATTTTTTTTTTTCAAAAAACATATTTAAAAAGAATAATTTGAATGAAAAAAAAATAATTTGCAAATTGTATGTGGTTTTATTATCTCTAACTCACACGAGTATCTGTAATGCGGGGTCGTTGACAATCTTCTTACTTCTCGGCCAATGCAGAGATAATAAAACCACATACAATTGGCAAATTAATTTTTTTCAATAAAATTATTTTTATAATGTGATTTTTTTGAAAAAAAATTATTTCTATATGCTTGGATACTGATTCTGATAACGCAGTTACCGGAAACCACAGGGTTTTTGTTACATGTTGTGTGAAAAATATTTAATACGGAGCAGTAATTTTATTAGAACTCTCTATATTTTATTAAATTGCGACGAAAAAGAGGGGTGTTATAAGTTTGACCGCTACGTGTGTCTGTCTGTCTCACCGTAGCTCTTAAACAGGTGAACTGATTTGGTTGCAGTTTGTCTTTAATTAAAAACAGGTTCCCTAGCGGTGGTTCTTATACATGTTTTATCAAAATCGGTTCAGCCGTTTGAATATCATCCATTTTTTGTTTCGGGGATTTTCAAAACTTTCAATTTATTATTAACTAAACTGTTAAATGAAATGAAAAACGACCAAACAAATAAAAAGTAAATAAAATTATTTCATCAACAAACCCAACTTCATTGTATGATATACGTACTAACTTAACATGTCTACCAAAAGTTATAAATCGGGCAACATCAGATTACCCCGCTGTCTAAACTTCACTAACCGGGTCAATCTGTCGGCACACATATTTACAAATTTGTGGTTACATTAGTACCATAAACACAGATTCCCGGATTTCTTATTATGTATTTTATGGGTCTTTAACTATTTTTTCAATTACATTCATTAATACTGTCTTAGTATGTTTTTTTTAAAGAAGAGGGGGCAAATGAGCAAGCGGGTCACCTAATGATAAGTGGCTACCGCCTTGGATGAACAACGCAACACCAGGGGAATTGCAGGTGTGTTTCCCGCCTTTTAGAAAGGATTAAGCTCTTTTCTTAAAGGTTCCTAAGCCGTATCGGTCCGGAAAAATCGCCAGTGATTCTATACTACATATCATTCTTCTTTTATTTTTTATTTTACATGAGTAGGTTAAATAATAGTATGCTCATGCATCCTCGACGGTAAAACATTACGTGAAAACGTGACGTTTTTTTTTAAATATCGTACTAAATTTCTTCACTACGTCGATAAATATTGTTTTACTTATTATAACAATCCTACCAAGTGGTAAGTGGTGACGCAGTCATAGATGATAAATTGCTCTTTCTTGTAACAAAAGCCTATTCACTCTTGCCTTGAAGACGTTAAGATTGTATTCGGACGGAAAGATAGACGTCGGCAAATTATTCCACTCTTATATAAGTTTCACTTTAAATAGTACAGACCGATTTAAAGATCAAAAATTAATAGATTTTTTTTAAAACAAGCTTTCAAGAAAATAAACTTTAAATTAAAACAAAGTCATTAATTTATTACATTATACAATTTATATGGTATAAAAGCTTGTCGCGAGATTTACCTATTTTATAAAAAAAACATATTTTTTTTCTTAGAATTATTTCAATATCAAGTTGGCGTCGACAAAGCAACGCCCTTTTGACACATAATATTTGATTAACCGATGAAGAGCTTTCGTATCACAAAGACTGCTGTAGTTTTTGAGTTATAAAAAAATGAACATATTAAGAGCCCAGTCTTTCAGAGCAAAACAGAAAAATTGCGTTCTGGTGACACATCTACACCCTCCCTGCCCCGCCACTTCATGTACCGCCACCGCAGTTATCTTTCTGGCCGTAGCGTGGAAAGTTGCTCTACTAAGATTTTCCAGTATCAATTTATCTAATATACAGGATTATTGATAATTAGCTAACAAATTTTCACATACAGATTTTCTACCTCGTATCTATTTTTGTTCCATGCTTTTATTACAAAATTCGTTACACAAAAAAAAATATTTTAAGTTTGTATAATTTTTGTTGTTTTGTTGAAAAGGTTTCTAAAAGATAATTATCTAGAACCTGTATAACATGTACTCGTATTATTGATTATTCAAATGAATCTGGCAAGTGCTAGAATGAGTCGTGCACTGAGGATTTCGTAATAAGTCGATGACACTATCGAAAATCCGTCAAGTACGTCAAGTAGTTCTAAATACTAAAATAGATTAAAAAAAAACTCAAAATAATTTCTATATAAGTACAAACCGTCCACTATCACACATATTTATAGTTTCTCATTAAAGTATAATGTAACTTTGTATAGCATTTACCTATATGCATTACAAATATGCAACTCACTTATAAACTATTCTTAAAAGTACCTACCTAAATATATACCTAATATTTAACCAAGTGCTCACACATATGCACGTTGTTAACTATTTTACTATGAAGCACAAAAAAACTTACCTTTGAATTCTATTTCTGTTCATTGCTTCAACGTTTGATTTCAATTTTCGTTTTCTGGTACAAGCATATTTTTTACGTTTATGGTCCATATCGAAATTAAAAGTTATAAAACAAATACAAAATGATTTATAAACCCTTAAAGAATTATATGCAAAAAATAATAAAGTAGAGCAACTTTCAATTCGTAACAATGCGCAACCAAGATTAGGGAAAGAGAGAGAAAGAGGAATGTTAGAGCGAGAGGAAGTGCAAAAATTTGGCACAGACAAGACGTCTGAACGCTACGGCCGCTCAGCGGCTACTAAGGAATATTGCCCGCAATTATTGTTTATAAAGTCAATATTTTATAGGTCGATCGAAATAATTATTAATTTTGAAATAAAGTGGTTTAAATTATTATTTTTTAATATTTGTCTAATTAAACACCTGCCCTTGAGAAAAAAATAATTATAGCATAAATATTTTCAGCTATTGCTATGAAACAAATAGTTTTTTATGAGGCGAAAACAGCGAAATTTAACGAAATTGAGACCTCTTATTTAAGACAATGAAAGATATTTAGAAAAAAAGAAACAGCGCATTTTGGAGATGAAGATGTTTAGCTATTAACGCGCTGAATAGATTTCGCCTTTTTATTATCGATTGCCTTATAATGGTACACGAACAAAGCTCGAAATTGCGTTGGGTGCGAGAGAGCTCTATTTACCGTTTGATTTATCTAACATAGACCACATAGATGAACCAAAAAAAAAAAAATTAGCCATTACTTATAATCTGGGTATTTATGTGTTATCAAAATATTTTACTCTGAAACAATAATTTGCTGTAAAAAAAGAAATCAAAGTGGCGCTAATGATTCGATGTGAGTCAACTTTAAAAGACTGTAGCCTTAACTGGACCATATTACACTCACGTACTTTAATACATTGATGGGTTTGATTTAATTTAACGTTTATTTTCTTCTTTTTAGATAATTTAAATAAAGGATGGTTTTATAAAAAAAAAACATAATTTTTATTTTTTAGTTATCGCTGGACATGTTTCTAAGTCTGTTCATTTCATTTTAGCGTCATTGTTGGTTTTCGAACGCATCTTATATCCACCATTTTGATTTTTTTATCGTCAGCTGTTGATCCTTGTCCGTCCTTACAACATTTGTTCGAGTACCACCAAACTATTCCTAACCTTTGCCGAGTTATAACTCTCTAAAGTTAGTATGGCGGCTATTTTGTTGTCCGTCTTTTTTAGCCAGCAGCGTCTTCCTAATAACGACTAAAATAAAAAATTACCGCGGGTTCGAATCCCGCACGGAACAAGTATTTGTATGGTACAAATATTCTCCTAACTCCACAGGACCAGTGTACATTTTTAAAATTAAAATAAAAATACGGTAAATTAGACTTGAGTTGCCTTCATTCTAACACGACATTCCAAAGATGAGCACGAACAGATAGACAAACTTAAAGATTTAAAAAAATGTTTATTTATGTCTTAATACCATTTATATAACCCCCTAACTTGACTTATAAGCTGTTATTTCAATATATCATACTTTAATTTTAATAATCCGCGTTAGATCAGGGGCTAAGTGCTCACTGTAAATATCACAGTACGCAACTCGCGTTCGATCCCCGCCGACACCAATAAAATTGTTAATTGTAATTTTAATTGCTGATTTACCACGTGCTTGGCGGTAGAAAAACATCTTGAGGAAGTCTGCATGTCTGAGAAATAAGAAAAAAATTTATTTCGCAGACATGTGAAAGTTCGCCAACAATCATCGGGGCAGCGCGGTAAAACAAACAAAAATCTACTACTGAATGTAGGGGAGACCAAGACATTCCACAAAAAGCGGTCTTGAGCCACCGGCATCCATCAACTTCCTGTACCTCTTGCTGCCCTACACTTTGACAGCTGATATGAGGCTGGCACTCTGGAAATTTTCTACCCTATCGGTTGTCGATTTTTACAAACTATATGTTCACCACCTTGCCGTTTCAGCTCACTGATCTATTGGGCTATGTCAGTTAATCTATTTTTACTGCAGATATCGTCATTAAGAAAGTTTATCACGAAGAGAACCTCCGAGCGTAGCCGTCTCCATAACACGCTAAGCGACTTTGAACTTCCTCATATGGCCAGCAGTGAAGAACTGCATCTCAGATTCATATATCATAATTAATTATTTATTTAAACTCTATTGAACCTTACATTAGTACATGATCAAAAAATCGTTAGTAATACACGCATTGTTTGTATGAGAACTCTTCGTTTTCAAGTTTTGTGGTATACGTGACGAGATGTGTGTCATCATCCAAATCCTGCCCAGCTGAATTGGATCCATCGATTAACCGAAAAATGGTGAATTTCAAAATTCGATTTACCTGGTCAAATAACTTATCCTATGTAAACATACTTATCAAAAATTTAAGTGTAGCGTAGTGCTCGCGACAACTTATATGTGATAGAGCCACGCTGCAGCTATATTACGGTTGTAGCACAAATGGGTCGGCTTGACCGGGAAGGACCACGCTCTCACAGAATACCAGCGTAAAATAGCAGCTTAATACTGCTGTGTTACGTATGCTGGTGTAGAGATCCGGAGGCGCTTTTTTACTGGAAACGAGGCTGATCTTAGTCCTCAGGTGTGACAACACATCTACGTTTTGATTCATAATCGAGGATAAATGTAAGTAGATGTCTATGGGCCACAGCATTCACTTACCATCAGGTGGATTGTGTGCTCGTTTGTCACCCTTATTCTATAAATAAACAATTACCGACATAAGTGTGACTTGGTATAACACATAAAATCTAATATTGAAAATTAAAAAGAGTAATGTGCTTTGAACAGCTATCCAAATGTAATTTGCCAGCTATAAGTCTATACAGAAATTCAGAAACATATTGTTTTCTCTAAATGTACTATGAAGCAAGACAGAAATTTGGAAGTAATTTGAAATTGTCACCTTTACTTGCTAAAACTTTTCAGTGTTCATGCCCCTGAACAACCTCTTGCCTTCGCAGTTGGTTTACATAAATGCTTACCCTGAAAATGGAGTTATGAATCAATGCTAGTAATATAGGTGTTATAATATTGACTCAAATATCACTTCGAAACAAAAGATTGCATAAACATTTATTGAAATAATTGCCGTTTCCCGCTCGCGTGCCACAGCTCGTTAGTGGCAGGCGATAAAGTAAATCCTCGCTTGCAGTGTTTCTTCATTGCGCGAACAACTGTGCCGGAAATTAATTCTGTATCTCTTGTCTACGCCTCTCGACTCTGTCACTCGTAATTGAACTTTGAACTACATCGAGCTACTTGACACCATCCGCTTGGCCAAGTTTAAAGTTATAAGAGTGCAAATGGTTCAAGCGGAAAATGAATCGTTCGACTTCAGTTTGTCTGTTTTATTTTTTTTAATTAGGCGATAGTGATGCTAAAAAGATAAACACTAATATATTACACTATGTGAAATACTGTAAAGATATATATATATATATATATATATATATATTTATATATATATATATCTTTACAGTATTTCACATAGTCATTTACAATTAACAATTTCGAACGCGGGTTGCGTACTGTGATATTTAAAGTGAGCACTTAGCTAGCCCCTGATCTAACGCGGCTTATTAAAATTAAAGTATGATATATTGAAATAACAGCTTTTAAGTCAAGTTAGGGAGTTATATAAATGGTATTAAGACATAACTAAACATTTTTTTTTAATCTTTAAGTTTGTCTATCTGTTCGTGCTCATCTTTGGAATGTTTTTTTAGCATGTGTTAGAATGAAGGCACACTCAAATCTAATTTACCAGTATTTTAATTTTAATTTTAAAAATGTTACCCCCACACTAGGATTTTCTCCTGTATCGTGGAGGCTGTTTACAAACATAAATCGCACGAGGACAAACATCCAGACCCGGAACAATAATTTGTAGGCCATACAAATACTTGTTCCGTGCGGGATTCGAACCCGCGGTAATTTTTTATTTTAGTCGTTATTAGGAAGACGCTGCTGCCCATCTACTGATTTGTTCCCCTCTGTCACTTCCTATGACACCCACGGGATGATATGGGGTAGTGGATAATCTTACACCACCACTACACGTTATTTTAATTACTGTAACATAATTTCGTTTAAAATTATCGAAAGATTTTCATTTAATAAATAAGTGTGACGAGGTTATACATAAAAACAATGTTTTATCCATACAAGTGTATTAGAACAAAGAACGTACACAAAGTGCAATGATTCGTGAAACGTTGCTAAGTAAAACAAATGGAAAAATGTTTGTTGCCAGCAACGTACTTTATTTTTAGGGGATTCCAAAAAGGCGAAGGTTGTAAATTAGTGATGGGCCGAATATGGATTTCACCGAATACGAATATTCGGCTAAATGTTCAGTAAAACTTTTACCGAACCGAATATTCGGCCGAACATTATTCGGCAGGATAGCCTCGGGACCAATTTATGTCTTATGTTTATATATATATATATATATATATATATATATATATATATATATATATATATTTATATATATAGAATATTTACCATTTGCGCATATATAGCCGAAAGGATTTGTTTGAAGTTTAGCACGTTACATCGTATTTATTATTCATTTCATTGATTGGTCAGCATATTGCCAGTGCCGAGAACGCTACTAACCTGCCTGCGTGCTAAGCATAACTATTACTGTAACAATCACTTGCACTATCATTATCACTATAACTATCAATATCACTATTACTATCAATATCACTATTACTATCGATATCACTATTACTATCAATATCACTCAGCCCATCACAGGTGCACTCTTGGCTCCAATAGACCGTTGAAACCTTTTTGGATACATGTAGTGGTGTAAGAATATTCACTACCACATATTGTCCCGTAGATGTAGTAGAGGCGACAGAGAGAAACAAAACAAGAGATGACCAGTAGCCTCTTCCTAGGAACCTACCAAGCGTAAAGTAAAGTAATACCAAATTAAAGTTGCAGCCTATATACGTCCCACGGCTGGGCACAGGCCACCCCTCATTTCTGAGAGGGATTAAGGGCTAGGAAGTGTCCGCCGCTCTGTCCCAAGCATGTTGGCGAACTTCACATGTCTTCGAAATATTTTTTTTTTCTTATTCCTCAGACATGCAGGTTTCCTCACGATGTTTTCCTTCACCGCCGAGCACGTGGTAAATCAGCACTTAAAATTGCAATTAACAATTTCATTGGTATCGGTGGGAATCGAACTCTGCTTACTACCAAGCGTAGAACTTTGGAATTGTCCCCCCTATATGGAAGACCTATTTTCAGCAGTGGAGTTTTGATAGACTGTAACGATGATATGTAATAAGAGCTTATAGCTAACCCGCATAAAACAACACAAATTTAAAAAAATAAGAGCACCTATATATATTTTTATAGAATAAGGGTGACAAACGAGCACACATTCCGCCTGATGGTAAGTGGAGGTTGTGGCCCATACACATCTACATTTATCCAATCAAAATGTAGATGTGTCGTCACCCTTGAGGACTAAGTTGCAATACCTTATTTCCAGTATAAAAGGGTTTCCGGTTTTCTACACTCACTATACGAAACACAACAGCCTTTAGTTGCTATTTTACGCTCGTATTCTGTGAGAGCGTGGTCCTACCCCGGTTGAGCCAGTCCATTCCTTCTACAACTAATATAGCTGCAGCGTGACTCTAACACGTAAATATTATCTAATTCACGTATGTAATGCTCATCTCCGTTAAAGATCAGAGTCTAAACTGCAATAAAACCTTCAGTTTTTAAGAAACTAATGCTTCGTTTCATTTAAATTAAACTAAATTATAATCCTTTATAATCCGACCGTACAACACTTTTTCCGAGTGGATAACAGGAAAACAATAGTACTTTTGTATTAATGGTACCATATTTTACAGAGCCCTCGTGTTATTTCGGAAACCTTTTTTGTGGTTTGGTCTAAAACAAAACAATGAGCGTTTTTTCCCCATTATATTACTGTCTATTAAAAAATAATGAAGACAGAGCGGTACGTACATTTCAACAACCATGCTCAATTTAAGGTAGTGTAAGACTGCTCGCACGAACGCAGCTTATGCAACGCAAAGCTCCTACGTTGGTGTACATTTCTTAGCAGACGCACGAGTACAAATTAAAAAACGATACTTCATACAATACAGCTACAATAAAACATATTATACTTATCATTTAGTCATTATAAGTTTTATAATTGTTACAACACGCATGTATCTAAGATCGTCAGCAATCAACAACTTTTAAGGCGTATATGTTTGCATGCAGCTGTAAACTTCGGGCAGATTTTTTTATCCCCTCGTCTGTCCAAACGCCATACTCTGTCGTCTCAAATAATATGCGCACCTGTCAAATGCCATAATATGTCGTCGAGTGATGGCTAACTATTTGTAACATATATATGATTTATATAACATACATATATATAACATACATATATATAACATATACATATATTTGTTATGCATAATCTGATAGATTATTTAATAACGTTTATATATATATATATATATATATATATATATATATATATATATATATACTAAGTAAGTATATTATAATCATATATCAATGGAATATATAATATATAATATATATATATATACTTTGTATACTTGTTATATACTAACTTAGTACTTCGGAAAGTGCTCGACAGATGCGCAATATTGGCCAAAATGACCGACCCCGACATTCGAGTGGTTAAATAAAGAACAAGGATGACAAACCTGCACCTGATGGTAAATGGATGCTGAGACGGTTGAGATTCTTAATCTAAAGTATAGATGTCTATTCATCTAGTTAAAATGGTCTCCGGATCTCTGCATTCACCATACGAAACTCAGCAGCATTAAGCTGCTATTTTACGCTGGTAGTCTGTGAGAGCGTGGTCCTTCCTTGGTCGAACCAACCCATTCATGCTACAATCATAATATAGCTACAAAATAGCTCTACTATGCGTGAAATAAGAATAAGATTAAGAAAGAGAAAAGTAAACTGTATGGGTGAGTTTGAGTCAAGAAGTGATGCACGTTTAGTATTACTGTACGCAATGGTAAATGTAACAGTCCTTCAATCTCTCTTTGATCTGATTTTGTAATATCAAAATAAATATCTGTGTTTTTGAGTCTATGTGAATAAAAGTTGTATTGCAAAACATTCTTCTGGTAACTTTAATTCCTTTAAAAATACAAATTAAAACCGATGCAATACAACGTAGTAAATAATTTTTGTTATAAGTATAGACGAACACGAATCTAACACTCCACTAGTTGACTGGCAGAGAATGCCATTAGGGTTTAAGTCCGCCCTTTGTTACCCTAGTTGTTGAGTTGTTATAGTAATCAAGATCAAATAAATAGTTAAATAATTTATACGTGGTAGAGCCATACTGCAGTTATATTAGTAGTATAGTTGTAGCACGAACGGGTCGGCTCGACTGGGGAAGGACCACGCTCTCGCAGAATACCAGCGTCAAATAGTAGCCTAATGCTGCTCTGTTTCGGATGATTACTTTAGAGAACCGGAGACCCTTTTTATACCTACCCTTTTTATAGAATTCACTATAAATTTCCCAGTATTCGCCCAACCGAGGTTCAATCCCCGCCGGCATCAATGAAATTGTTAAGAAAAACATCGTGAGGAAACCTGCATGTCTGAGAAATAAGACAAAAAATATTTCGAAGACATGAAAAGTTCACTAACATGCATTGGGGCAGCGTGGTGGACATTTATTTGGAATAAAACTCTCCCAGAAATGAGATGAGACCTGCGCCCAGCAGCGGAACTTATGTAGACTGTAACTTTATAGATCAATAAGTGTGTATAATGCATTTTTCACTGCCTTCATGACAATGAAAATCATCAGCATCTTCCTGACAACAACTCAAAATAATAAATTACTGCGGTTGCACTTTTTTTAATTTGTTTTAATTTATTAGGATTAACAAACAGCTTACACAATATTTATTAATCTAAAATACATTCACTACAAAAATCCATCGTAGTGGTAAAAATCCAACACCGTTGACCACCAATTACTATTAACAAATGTTGAGATTGAGAATAGCGTACAATTTCCTCATCTAATACAATGATTGTGTTTGCAAATGACACAATAATAAAGAAAAATAACAATTATTGTAATAACCGATTACTTAAACTCATCCTCCTCTGAGTACTGAAAGTAATTCTTTTTTATAAACACCCACCTTGTGAGCAAAAATGTCAATTTATTGAAAGTATTATTATAACAATTTAACAACATATATAGGGGATCTTTTACCTACGTTGGTTCGACATTTATTAGTAAAAAATGTATAATTGGCACGAACTCTGCGACACAATGGCCTATATGGTACTCGTACCTGTTATGACAGATATCATACAGTTACATAGCTTGAATCTGTTGACGTCTTGATTCTAATTTTAGTAAGTTATATTCGACCAGCAGTTGATAGTAGGGAAATTTACCTCGTCTGCACTTGTAATTTACACTACGCAAAAACTTTTATGAATGGATTCTATGTTTTCGATATATTTATTATAATACGGACACCAAAATAGCTACCGCATATTCGAGTTGTGATCTTATTAAAGATTTATAGAGAAACTAATAAAAGAATGCAATTGCTATGAAGCAAACAATGGTGTCGCCTATTTTCAGCTGTGGGGTTTTCTTAAACTATAATCAATGAAACAATATGAATGTTTAATCGTGTTTGCCTAATTGTCGTTAACATTGTTCACTAACTATATGAAGATATCAAGCATGAATTGGTTAAACAAAAACGGAATTAACATGTAAAAGTGTTACAAACCTTTCCTTTAATTAATCATTTATTTGAATGCCAAATTAATTTACGAATATTCAGCGAGTGGTGACAAAAGTTAAAATTAAAATGGATGACAGACAATCGTACTGAAATAATAAAAGCGAAAATTTTACTGATAACCGCTGGGATTAAAAGAAAATGCTACTTAAAAATGTGATAATGAAGGTTATTGTTAATTAAAGTATACTTTAGCAGATGGTCCGTGATGATGATGAAATGATGATAAAATGGAATTGGAGCAATGGAGAGGACTATGTTCGAATCTGTAATCTCTGCAGTAGGTCCAGAGTAACCGACATACTCCAACGGTACATTATAATATGTATAATATTAAATATACACATAACTCGCAGAACCGACGAACGATAGGAGAAAGGTTTTCGAGAGGTTGCCTCGAACCATAGGCGAAGTATAGGGCGCCCCTACTAGAAGATGTGTCAACCTCTAGGATCATGTTTGAAAATTATATCAGTTCTTGGATAAGGCATAGGCGCAAAAAGTGTATAATTTACCAAATATAATAGTCCTTACAAGTAAAATAGATTACTGTGATTTCTTATCTAGTAGTAGATGATCAATATATGACCTAAATGGACCTAAGAATAACGGAAAACAATATTTCCAATACTCCCACTCTACAAAATGGAGTGACGTTTTCATCACTATCTATACTTATAGATATCTACTTAACATTTATATTTGCCAAAATTGTGCATATCATGTAAACGTTTTTTTTTTTTAATCTTATTTAACTGATGCTTACTTTATTTATGATTTTCATAGGTTTATCAGGGGTCTTGTCATGTTGATTATATGATATTGATGAAAATTCAGTAACAGTTTTTAGTTTTTTACGAAGGGTGCAGACACACCTTTTATTTTCTAAAGTTATTCATGCTGATTTAAGGTAGGTGTTCCTTCAATTTATACGAATGGGTTGATTAAATAATTATGTTTTTGAAATATAATCACAATTAATAAAATAAAAAATATAAATGAACAAAACCGATTTATTCTATAAAAAATAAATTGGTAAATATATTCAAAATCAAGAAGGGTAGTAAACATTAACTACTAAACGCACCAATTCAACCCCGTCAGATAATACTCTCAACAAACTATTAGTTCTCCTTGTATCCTTTACATCTCAAGCCACTTTAAATCACAAACACCGAGAAATAATCAGATTCTGTATCGATTTTAGCAGAATACTAAATGAAATTAGCTTTAGAAAACGGTTGTTTCAAGCCTTTGTTGCGTTCAGAGGATTGAGTTTTGCTTTGAATGAGAGAGATATTATTACGTGCACACAAATACCTGCAGGTAGTTATATCGAACTAAAATAATTAATATTAATATTGTTTGTTAAGTATTATTAAAATATTGTTTGTTAAGTATTGTGAAATGCTTCTAATTTAACTGTGACAATGTTCGCAACATACAAAGCACTTACAGATGAATTCAATTATTTATTATTGACCCGACCAGACAGTATAGCTACAAAATAGCTCTACTATACGTGAAATAAGAATAAGATTAAGAAAGAGAAAAGTAAACTGTATGGGTGAGTTTGAGTCAAGAAGTGATGCACGTTTAGTATTACTGTACGAAATGGTAAATGTAACAGTCCTTCAATCTCTCTTTGATCTGATTTTGTAATATCAAAATAAATATCTGTGTTTTTGAGTCTATGTGAATAAAGGTTGTATTGCAAAACATTGTTCTGGCAACTTTAATTCCTTTAAAAATACAAATTAAAACCGATGCAATACAAAGTAGTAAATAATATTTGTTATAAGTATAGACGAACACGAATCTAACACTCCACTAGTTGACTGGCAGAGAATGCCATTAGGGTTTAAGTCCGCCCTTTGTTACCCTAGTTGTTGAGTTGTTATAGTAATCAAGATCAAATAAATAGTTAAATAATTTATACGTGGTAGAGCCATACTGCAGTTATATTAGTAGTATAGTTGTAGCACGAACGGGTCGGCTCGACTGGGGAAGGACCACGCTCTCGCAGAATACCAGCGTCAAATAGTAGCCTAATGCTGCTGTGTTTCGGATGGTTAGTTTAGAGAACCGGAGACCCTTTTTATACCTACCCTTTTTATAGAACTCACTATAAATTTCCCAGTACTCGCCCAACCGAGGTTCGATCCCCGCCGGCATCAATGAAATTGTTAAGAAAAACATCGTGAGGAAACCTGCATGTCTGAGAAATAAGACAAAAAATATTTCTAAGACATGAAAAGTTCACTAACATGCATTGGGGCAGCGTGGTGGACATTTATTTGAAATAAAACTCTCCCAGAAATGAGAGGAGACCCGCGCCCAGCAGCGGAACTTATGTAGACTGTAACTTTATAGATAAATAAGTGTGTATAATGCATTTTTCACTGCCTTCATGACAATGAAAATCATCAGCACCTTCCTGACAACAACTCAAAATAATAAATTACTGCGGTTGCACTTTTTTTTAATTTGTTTTTAATTTATTAAGATTAACAAACAGCTTACACAATATTTATTAATCTAAAATACATTCACTACAAAAATCCATCGTAGTGGTAAAAATCCAACACCGTTGACCACCAATTACTATTAACAAATGTTGAGATTGAGAATAGCGATAACTCATCTAATACAATGATTGTGTTTGCAAATGACACAATAATAAAGAAAAATAACAATTATTGTAATAACCGATTACTTAAACTCATCCTCCTCTGAGTACTGAAAGTAATTCTTTTTTATAAACACCCACCTTGTGAGCAAAAATGTCAATATTATTGAAAGTATTAATATAACAATTTAACAACATATATAGGGGATCTTTTACCTACGTTGGTTCGACATTTATTAGTAAAAAATGTATAATTGGCACGAACTCTGCGACACAATGGCGCCCTGTTATGACAGATATCATACAGTTACATAGCTTGAATCTGTTGACGTCTTGATTCTAATTTTAGTAAGTTATATTTGACCAGCAGTTGATAGTAGGGTAATTTACCTCGTCTGCACTTGTAATTTACACTACGCAAAAACTTTTATGAATGGATTCTATGTTATCTATATATTTATTATAATACAGACACCAAAATAGCTACCGCATATTCGAGTTGTGATCTTATTAAAGATTTATAGAGAAACTAATAAAAGAATGCAATTGCTATGAAGCAAACAATGGTGTCGCCTATTTTCAGCTGTGGGCTTTTCTTAAACCATAATCAATGAAACAATATGAATGTTTAATCGTGTTTGCCTAATTGTCGTTAACATTGTTCACTAACTATATGAAGATATCAAGCATGAATTGGTTAAACAAAAACGGAATTAACATGTAAAAGTGTTACAAACCTTTCCTTTAATTAGTCATTTATTTAAATGCCAAATTAATTTACGAATATTCAGCGAGCGGTGACAAAAAGTTAAAATTAAAATGGATGACAGACAATCGTACTGAAATAATAAAAGCGAAAATTTTACTGATAACCGCTGGGATTAAAATAAAATGCTACTTAAAAATGTGATAATGAAGGTTATTGTTAATTAAAGAATACTTTCAAGCCGTAGCAGATGGTCTGTGATGATGATGAAATGATGATAAAATGGAATTGGAGCAATGGAGAGGACTATGTTCGAATCTGTAATCTCTGCAGTAGGTCCAGAGTAACCGACATACTCCAACGGTACATTATAATATGTATAATATTACATATACACATAACTCGCAGAACCGACGAACGATAGGAGAAAGGTTTTCGAGAGGTTGCCTCGAACCATAGGCGAAGTATAGGGCGCCCCTACTAGAAGATGTGTCAACCTCTAGGATCATGTTTGAAAATTATATCAGTTCTCGGATAAGGCATAGGCGCAAAAAGTGTATAATTTACCAAATATAATACTCCATACAAGTAAAATAGATTACTGTGATTTCTTATCTAGTAGTAGATGATCAATATATGACCTAAATGGACCTAAGAATAACGGAAAACAATATTTCCAATACTCCCACTCTACAAAATGGAGTGACGTTTTCATCACTATCTATACTTATAGATATCTACTTAACATTTATATTTGCCAAAATTGTGCATATCATGTAAACGTTTTTTTTTAATCTTATTTAACTGATGCTTACTTTATTTATGATTTTCATAGGTTTATCGTGGGTCTTGTCATGTTGATTATATGATATTGATGAAAATTCAGTAACAGTTTTTAGTTTTTTACGAAGGGTGCAGACACACCTTTTATTTTCTAAAGTTATTCATGCTGATTTAAGGTAGGTGTTCCTTCAATTTATACGAATGGGTTGATTAAATAATTATGTTTTTGAAATATAATCACAATTAATAAAATAAAAAATATAAATGAACAAAACCGATTTATTCTATAAAAAATAAATTGGTAAATATATTCAAAATCAAGAAGGGTAGTAAACATTAACTACTAAACGCACCAATTCAACCCCGTCAGATAATACTCTCAACAAACTATTAGTTCTCCTTGTATCCTTTACATCTCAAGCCACTTTAAATCACAAACACCGAGAAATAATCAGATTCTGTATCGATTTTAGCAGAATACTAAATGAAATTAGCTTTAGAAAACGGTTGTTTCAAGCCTTTGTTGCGTTCAGAGGATTGAGTTTTGCTTTGAATGAGAGAGATATTATTACGTGCACACAAATACCTGCAGGTAGTTATATCGAACTAAAATAATTAATGTTAATATTGTTTGTTAAGTATTATTAAAATATTGTTTGTTAAGTATTGTGAAATGCTTCTAATTTAACTGTGACAATGTTCGCAACATACAAAGCACTTACAGATGAATTCAATTATTTATTATTGATCCGACCAGTCACCGCCTGGATGGGATTTACTTTTTGGCTCTTTTATTTTAATTTTTTTAACGAAATATAATTTATATCGTTTCTCGCATTGGTCTATATTTCATTATCAGTTCAACCTTTGCAAAGATTAACACGGAAAAACAGATCGACAAAAATATTTAAATGAGTAGTCATGTCTTCATGCCATGAAAATAACTCCCTCAGTTCAATATCAGGCATTTCGATATTACAGATAGACTTCAATTTTATCTACAGTTATAGATTATTCACAATAAGTTTCTACGCAAATTTTTAAATGCTAGTGTAGGTTTGAATGTATATTCTAAACATGAAGCAAATTGGTCTGTAATGGTTTTTACATTGTTAGATAAGAAAAAGTACCGTCTATATACGTCCTACTACTAACCACAGACCTGCTCTTAAACCTGGGAAGATTCCTCTTTTGTAATCTTATCAGTGTTGACGCAATGTTTTTTATTTAATTTTATAGACATTTAGGTTCACTTACAATGTTTTCTTACAACACCGAACACGTAATAAAGTGGTCATGATATGTGCCTTTTTGCCTAGTCATATTATTTATAGTTCAAGACACGCGAATTTAAAATGTTTATTTATGTAGGTTATACTATATATAATATATAATACGCGCATAAGTCCTTTCAAAACATCGCACATATATTTTGAAGCTCTTTGTGTAGAAATATTTGATGTAAAATATATTATTACAAAACCGGTCTGTACCCTCCCGTATCTATTTCAGTGTACAAAGTAACGACTCGATCCCAAACCCCTAGATCCCTAAAATACAATGTGGTGTCATTTATCAAACTTGCACACAACACTATACGTAGTAACGACTGTATATAAAACCGATAATCCCTTAAACGGGCTGTATCTGTAGCCAATGGTGTGTACTCCGTTGCTCAAAGGTTATCACAACATTTAATATATTGCGAAATGTTACGTAAAGACCCTTTCAGTTCAGTGAAAAAAACGTTCATAATTCAAGTGTAATGTTGAACGGTTGGTAAATGAAAGGAAGACGTGTTTCTCTACTCAAGACTTTAATTATACTGTCCTTAAACCTAAGAGTAAGTACATTTATGAACATATGCTAGTAGGGTGGAGGCACATACACTACACCTCCCCCGATACTTAAAAAAAAAAGGAAAGTTCTCTATTTACTTTTTTTTTACATTTTAGTTTTCATGAATCTTATAACATAATAATAATTTTAATATTGAATAATTTTTAATATTTATTTTTAATCTTTTAATATTGAAGATTAAAATAAAATACAATGTTACATAGGCTTTAAATGTATATAATTTCTAATTGGAATAAAATAACGTAGTTAAACAAAATATAAAACTAACTTCATTTAAAAAAAAATTATAATCTCATGATCATGATCAGATTATACCATGGTTATACATAATCATATTATTAAGTCAATCCGTGATACGCATGCGATTTTATTTCGTTAACATTTTTATTTCGTACGACATTAAGCCTGTCGTATTTTTGATATTAATCAATGTCACAACTGCACGTTAACATGAACATACCACCTATCATACCATATACTTATTAATATTTTTTTTACATTTATTTTCACTCGAGATTTATTACATTAACTATATGTTCTAGTTAGAAGTTATGATGTAAAAGTTCAAACAATATAAAACTGAAAAATAAACTATTACATTTCATATTAAGCAGTACCTGCTCTACCTTTATATATATTTATTCACATTTGTATTCATAATTGTATATACTTTATATTTAATTTATTTATACCTTTATATTTGTTTAACTATTGCTTTCATGATCCACACAAATAGGTTAGACATTAATATTCTACTATATTTTCAGAAATTAATGACTTATAAAAGTTAAAGCATGTGATTAGCAGGTTTAATGAATATAACACCGATAATATTACATTTCATTTAAATATGAAAAGACCAAAAACATAATGTAATGCAACGCAAATATCATCGCTATCAGCAATAACGGGAATCAAAATACAACTTGCAATCCCAGTCGCGTAAGCGGTTTGTGACACCTACGTTTTAAATTTCTAAGTAGGTAGGTACGTATAAGGCTACGTTTGCAATTACATCGGACTATGATCACAAGGTGTGGTGATTCATACCTAACATTAAGTAACTTCCATAATATGTTATAATATGAATGCAAGTAAAATATACCTTAAAACTTGGAACAGATATTTAAAAATAGTTGCATTGTTAATAATAAAATATTACTTTTACTTCTAAGAAATACGTTTATCTTAATTGGGACAGAAATTTATATAAAAAGAGAATACACTGTTAGGTACACAGCTAAAGTTTTTTTTTTACAAAATATTTATTTACATTGGAAAAGGCAATTTTATTTCAAGCAGGTGACACAATTTTAGGTTTTCGTTGCCTTTTTTTATAGAAAAAAAAAGCGATTACATTATACAATTTACAATAATAGTGTATCGATAACCTTTGGACTTGATTATAATAAGCTTTATATAAATGTAGTTCAAAATTGTACACATTTTACATAAGAAAACGTGAGACAGAAAAAAAAATATTTAAAGTAGAATCATTGTAAATACGAATCAATGTGCCTAAATATGAAAAAAATCTCGTAAATTTATATAAATTTACGCGAAAGTGTACTTATCATATTGGGATGATATATTTTTATTTGTTTACGTGTAGTTGTGCGAATCGAAGCCTATAGCTGTTATATGTGCAACTTGCTAGTAGCATTTTGGGTAGCGTTAATAGTCCTAATATAGAAATGCAAAATAACCATCTATCCACTATTAGATTATCATACATTTATCACACTTTTTAATTTGCTCGGGGATCCCCTTATTATCCTGTTTTGTCATCAATTATTAGGCCTTTTTTCATAATTCTTGTACGTACTTTCTTTTTTTCTTCTTAATATTTTTGACCTTTAGCTAGCTCTATTTCTCTCTATTCACTTATATATTTATTTATTTATTAGATACCGGGAATCGGAGTATTATTTCATTTCATTTATATTTTATTTCGTGATATTTATCACGCGGGTACTTTATAAATATGGGCCCCCCATTTATTTGGGTATTATATTACATTTTCGTAACATTCATTTCATTTTATTGGTACATATTTTATTTTTATTTTATATCAAGGTAAAATGTACCTTGGGTTGTGCGCACAACCTTGAGGTCTACGTTTAAGTCATTTTCAAAGGACTCCAACAATTGTCACTGAGGAAAACTACGTTCGCACCATGATCCAACGAAGGATGTGACCTCAATGTACCATTGATAAGGGTAACAAATTTAAGACTTCTCTGGTCCCTAACAGTACTAATATGAGTAAACTCAGTTACATCACTTGTACTGAAGGCGTTGTTCCCTAGTACCCGTTACTCCGATTTCAGCGTCCAATCACGGAAACGTACCCTGCTCGAGGACTATACGCTATACCAGTGTTGAACGTTCCCATATCTCTCCATTACTTATTGGCCAATGTCATATTTTTATTATTGCCATAAATATTTATTCCTTCTTTATTTCTTCATTACCTTGTTCTTTATTTATATACTTTTGTGCCCCACTTCTATATACTAACTTGCATCATTCTCACACATTTCAAGTCGCACAGTTTAAGTATCATCAATATTTGGGTGATCAGTCCAATATTGACAAAACTTAGTAACTAAATCATTTGTATTTACACGTTCGAACATTCTTCCGTTCCTCATACCAATTACATGCTTTCTAATTTTTGTACAAATGAGATAACATTCTTATCAATAAATTTTCTTTGTCGGTGTTTAACTTTTTTTTGAACCATTATTATTAAAACCTCTCTTAACTATTTTATTCCTGTTTACACTGTTATTTATTTATTATTTTCATCTCTGTAACAATACTATTATCATTTACTCATTTATTTTCCTATACTTATTATTTTTATCGCTATTACAATGTTGTTATGATTTATCCTACACCTGTTAATGTGTTGCATGTTGCTGTGTTCAGTTTAAATTTATCATCTATGTTACCATGTTTTTTATAGGATACGCTCATTGCATAACATTTTATAATATCATATTTTTAGAAACATCAGTATCATTCGTAAGAAATGGTTAGCAGACCTTTTATATTCACTGTGTAAAGACTGACTCTTGTTATATTTACCTACCTAACTAGTTTCTTGTCTTTCAAAAGAAATAAAAGTGTTATTTTAGCCAGAAACTATGAAAAATATAATTGATAATAAACGTTAAAATAATCGCATCGTATGATCGTGCCTAACGTCAACTTAACGTGTACAATTTGTTACTACATAAGTAGTAGTACTCATATAAATGAGTGCGAGTAAAAAAAATGTACCTTAAACTAATATTTTTAATTTCTTATTTATTCAGAAGTCCACATGGTTACATCGTTAAAAGCTATATCGCTTTTATACAGATCGAAAAATATTACTGAAAGTATGTTATTTATTATGTCGTGTATACAGAATAATTGAAAATCACATTATAAGAGTTATCACCTTTACACAATGATACAATAATTTATTCAAACATTTAAAAGGAAGTTTTTTATATTTTACATAAGTTATTATATAAATTTAAGATTTAATGCCTTAAAAAAAAATTAAAACTTATAATGATAGTGAAATGTTTCTAACCCTTTAAAATTTGGATTCGAGAAAAAAAAATCAACGAAATGTATCACAGTGTTAAATTTAATAAAAATAATAATAATAATAAAAATAAAAATTGGAATCTATTATTTTATTATTTCATTAATTGTTTGGCAGGACACAGTAAAAAAATAATACAAAACTATAACTTCATAAATGAGAATATAAAGTCTGGTCTGGCGCCTTAATAGAAGTGCCACATAAGTGCTTAAAATTCAACTTAATTTTTAATACTGTATTATAATTGTTTTTGTTTTTTTTTTCGTAGGTATTAAATATTTGATAATAAAGTATATTGTGAATAATCTGATAACTAATTTCAACTTAATTATATGTAAAATACAGAATATTTAATATCTAACTTTAAAAACATAATAGCAAAAAAAAAACAATCTTAAATTGTTAAATAAAGTTTGAAATAGAATTAAAATCACATAGGTGCGAAGTTACCTCATAATTTGTTCTTTTCGGCTCAATTTTTCTATCTTCTTATCGGTTAAGGCTTGCAGGAAGTTTCTTCTATTTTTCTTAAATTTGTGGTCTCACCATCTAATTCGTTTAATCTTCATGTAATATTTGAAGCTGTCATAATATTTGTTTCTGAAGTTGATCGTTCCCGTTGTTTTCCGTAACATTTTTCTTCTTTTTATAAGAGGTTTTATTAGCATCTCTCCTTAAAGAAATAATAACCTTGTCTCCTCTTCTTATGTCTCCGTTTCGGCTTACTTGTCACATCCGGTAGTGTCAATTCAATAGTTGAAAATTTTTCCCTTAGTTTTATATTTATTTTTCCATGTTTCTTTAACTATTTGTGCAAGCCGCGGCGGTGCGCGTGCCTTGTCGCCGCGCACCGCCTGGCAGGGTCGCCATGTAATGTTGAACGGTTGGTAAATGAAAGGAAGACGTGTTTCTCTACTCAAGACTTTAATTATACTGTCACTTAAACCTAAGAGTAAGTACATTTATGAACATATGCTAGTAGGGTGGAGGCACATACACTACAAAGATCAGGGGAATGCATTCGACATATACAAATAAATATACTATGCTGCCTTCTTAACTTATGTAAGCCTCTCTAATTCTCTGACTCTGTACTGACTCTACAAAACTAGTGGCTTATTCTTGGATAGATGGTATCTATTTACGAGTGGTAGAGAGAGAGAGTATGATAATTATTCGATACAACTTCAACTTTTACTAATGACGTGTCTTTAAAATAAACCTGTATATTTAGTTATGAAAGTTGTCGAAGCCGCTGTCTGGTTGTAAATATTGGCGATAAAATCACAAAATATAAAATACGAAAATATATCATCGCGTGATGGACTTATTCATTGCCTGTAGCAATCGCCGTCGCGTCGCGTGACAGTTCAAAACCATAGATCTGGTTATCATAAGCGTTTTAAATCTAATTTTGACTCAACTGTCTGCCTCGTGCACCAAAACGCACTGAAGCCTAAATCACGCTATCAAAGTTCTGAAGTACTGCGGTAATATAGAATAGCTCTGTTCTATCACGTGGAGCGTTGGTCACTCCCCATGCTGAACACCTTCCTGGCGGGAGATCTCCCTTTTCCTTCTACGGCCAAATTATACAATGTCAATATTTTTTATTATATCAATAGAGGTGGATTGAACCTAGTGTAATGTATAGTATTAGTGGTCATCACTACTCAGACAAATGGCCCATACTTGCTTGATTTTTGTACCGGATTTAAAGCAGAAGGTAATGACGTGGCAATGGGCCGGCCATATTGAACCGACAAAGTATGGTGAAAAAAGGTTAAAAGGCTGTGGCGGGAGTGTAGCACAGCTCAGCTCCCGCCACAGACTTCGTGGTAACTTTTTAGCTCCCAGAAATAAATGAGCACCTAGAAATCCTATCAGTTGAGTTAGGGGACACTTCTGTTCCCCCTTCCCACTCATACTTCCTGCTGGAGAGAGATAAATGGAATTTTTTAAGGTAAGGTCAATGCGATCTTCTCATTAATTTTTCTTAAGAACGGTGTATCTTTTCGTGGGGGTGTCGGAGTGTAGGAAACTCTCCCCTCTCTCCCCCACTCTTCCTCCCCCTCCTGCCAAACGATTCTAAATATTTATCCAGTTCTCAACACTCGCCATACGAAACACATCAGCATAAGGCTGCTATTTTACACTGGTATTCTGTGAGAGCGTGGTCCATCCCCGGTCGAGCGGACCCATTCGTGCTACAACTATATGGCTGAAGCATTGCCCTACTACGCATATATTCGTACGAATGCTTTCATATAAAATAATATTGTAACTATGTACACGTACAAGCCCTATTTACAAAAAGTAGTTTGTAATTAGTTTACAGTTTAAACTAGAATCTCTTTCATGATTCTATCGTCCCATTTTCTGCGGAAATATACGAAAGTATGGAATTTGAAAGCAATTGTCTAATTTCGCAGAGACTGTGGCGTCACTGTTAAGATGAAGAACTATTCTTATACCATATTCATAAACTATAGTTCACATAGAGATCCATCCTCTTCATTACAAATACTGTTTTTGATAGTCTTTATCAACAAACCACTTTTTGTAACAAAACTGATAACTTTATGAATAGATTTTTCAGAACAAATTATGTGACCTACATACAGATGTCGTGACTTCAGTAGCTCGAACCACATAACTATTTTTGTATAAAATCAAATGTGTATTTGCCGCAAGTAATATCAAGGCCTATTTCTTTTCTGTCAATTCAATTGGGAGTTTGCTGTGATTGAATCTATATTGAAATTTATTTCAGTTAGAAATAAAGCGGACGAAATCAAAATGAACGTTTATGTTAACGTTGTACGGAATACTAAGATGATTATTTTTACTGAAAAATATATCGAAATTGTACAGCCATGCTGCAGGTATTTAGCACGAATGGGTCGGTTCGAACGGGGAAGTACTACGCTTTCACAGAGCACCAACGTGAAATAACAGCTTTATGCTGCTGTGTTTCGTATGGTGAGTGTAGAGAAATGCTTAGTCCCCAGTAAAGGGCCTCCCCCTTTACTGGGGACGAAGCATTCAATCTTAGTCCTTGGAACAACGCATCTGCATTTAGATTCCTTATTGTATGTAGATGTCTATGAGCTACATCATCCACATACTACCAGGTGGACTGTGTGCTCGTATGTCATCCTTATTCTATAAAAAATCTTAATTCTCAGCGGTGATTACGCAACAACATTTTGTTATTTTATTGTGTATAGATGGAGATCTTTGTGGGCCACAGCATTCACTTACCACGTGTGGATTGTGTGCTCGTTATTCACCCAATTCACATAGTAATTTAGTCTCTCCTGGGCTAAATCCTTCTATCTGCATCATCAGCACCGTATAAAAAATTTTTGCCCTAAGCCTGAAATCTAGCCCGAAATCATTTGTCAATCATTTGTAAATATGTAATGTCAAAGAAACTTGTAAATACACTGACATCCACATTACACGAATTTGCTTTACTAAACTCAATAAAACTTTCTACGAATATATCCCAATGGACATCTTAAAAAATTGGAACCGCAGGTACGAGTAAATAAAAATTTATATTGAAGAAGGCCGCGTTCAATTTTGTTCAACCATCAATATCGTAAGCACAAAATGACTGCGACATTTTAAGCATATTAAGCATGTTTTCTTTATTATTTTTAATGAATAATTACACGCTTTAATATCCTTCCGCTCCTTTCTCTCCTTTACACCATCGGACAACCAGACGGTCAGCAGCTCTTCACCGCTTTGTTGTCGATATTCCACGCATTAGAATCAAACGGTTTGCTATTTCTTTTGTAATGCGTACAGCAAAGTAGTGGAATAATTTGCCGGTGTCTATCTTTCGGTCCGAACACAATCTGGGCATCTTCAAGCAAGAGTACCATCTAAGGCTGCATCACCACTTATCACCAGGTTCTGGTAAGCACCGGCTTATGACAAGTAAAAAAATGTATTTAGCAACTTAGCCTAATTTTAACTATTTTGACTAATCTAAACCTTTAAATTCAGTTTAGCTCGAAAACCTGACACCGGGTTGACAATGCGGGCAGTATTCCATTACACCAATAATTGAAGTTTCAATAAAGATTTAACATATTACTAAAACATTAGTTATTATAGTATAAAATAATTTTATTTAAGCCGACTTCAAAATTAAAGAAATAAAATAATTTCCATATAATAGCTTCTGAACTTCGTACTAAGACCATAGTCTATCGAAGAATTGAGCCCCATCTTCTGGGGTTTTATGTGAATTTCTTTTCATGCTTGTAGTCGGTATGTACTTTGAGGATGATTGATTTTAGCGTGTACCGGAGGGTAACCAAAGGGGCTCTATTAATAAGCCTCCGCTGCCCGTCAGTCCGTCCGCCCACTTGCCTGTCAGCGGTGTTTTAAAATAATGTCGCTATTTATAAATAAATAAACTTATTTTCTACAAGTGTATAAGTAAAAGTGTTATTACGTGATAGAGCCATGCTGCAGCTATATTGTGGTTGCAACACGAATAGGTCGGATCGACCAAGTTAGGACCACGCTCTCACAGAATACCAGCGTAAAATAGCAGCTTAATGGTGCTGTGTTTCGTATGGTGAGTGTAGAGAACCGGAGACCCCTTTTCCTGGAAACGAAGCATTCCATCTCATTTCTCAGGGCTGGCAACGCATCTGCATTTTGATTTTTAATTGAAGATGAATGTAGATGTTTATGGGCCACAGCATCCACTTAACATCAGGTGGACTGTGAGCGCGTTTGTCACCTTAATCTATAAAATAAAGCAAATGTAGTCGCCATGCTTGACGGACAGGTTGGCAACCGCAATTTTTTTATTTTTAGTTGTTACTTATGAGGAAGACCCTTTTGCCTATCTCCTGATTTGTTTCTCTCTGTCGCCTCTTACTACATCGACGAGGTGTAGTGGATATTCTTCAGGTCATATTCATATTCAATAGTAAACTTTCTGTTATGTTATATAGTGTGAGTGTGGTCTATCACTACTCTGACCCATTAGTTAGGCAGCTGTAATAAAGTACTGTGGCTTTACTACGTTTATAAAATAATATTGTATTTATATATCGTTCTACGATCAAAATGAAAATCGTCAAGTAAAAGCTCTCCTGGATAGAATATTTTTCTTTTAAAGGAGAGTAGACAAACAAGCATGCGGCTCACCTGATGTTAAGTGACTACCGCCGCCCAGCAACAATCGCAACACCAGGGGATTCACAGGTGCGTTGTCGGCCCTTTAGAAAGGAGTAAGCTCTTTTCTGGAAGGTCCCCAGGTCGTATTGGTCCGGAAAAATCGCCGGTGGTAAACTATTCCACAGAGAGGTCGTACGCGGAAGAAAACTCCTAGTGAAAACCTACAGTGGTGTACCGCCAAGCATCCAGATAGTGTGGATGGTATGGGTAGTTTTGTAGCAATATGCATTCATAAAATTCTGCGGCTGGGATTAATCCGAATAATTCAGAGCACTGCCCGTGGTATCTGCGAAAGAAAATGCGAAAATCTTTTAATGAGGCGTAATTTAGATTCAATAAAATCAAACACCGTATATTTTATCCATTTATTAGTTTTATCAAAAAAAAATTAAAGTTTTCAGATAAAGTATAATATAGATCCATCTTGGCATCTCTAACTGTCCAAAAAGTTTCATCACAAGCGCTTCAGCCATTCTGAAGATAAGCTCAGACAGAGACAGTTTTTGTGTCTGTCTAGATACATAACCCCCTGAACTAATTTAAAACCGGTTATTTCAATATTACTCATAGGCACTTTTATTTTATTTATAGGTATGGGTACATTAAACAATCAATCGTCATTTTATGGGCAAAATAAAGAGCAATTTATATTTTATGGATACAATTCGTGGTTATAAGTCGCGTGAGCTGCATGTCGCAAAAGTTGACTGACGTAACTACTTCTATTATTCATGAATGTATTTGCGCATTATTCACCAAGGCCTACTTTTTTGTTAACCTAGTCAAAATAAAGAAAAAAAGAAATTTATTTGGTATAGAAAGTTGGAAAAATCTAACACAAAAAAACAAAAGCCGACTTCAAAGATCTAAAACTAATAAAATAATTTTCACATCTGAAGTGGATAGAAGATGTAATGGATTTAGTAAATTGAAGTGCCAAGTAATATTGAATAACCGGTTTTAAATTAGTTCAGGGGTTATTTGCGTGTTGTCAAGGCATAAATAATAATTTCTAAATTTTTTTGTATGCCTATCCGTCTGTCTATGTCTGGGCTGATTTTTGGAATGGCTGATCTGATTGTGATGAAACTTTTGGGACAGATAGCGATACTAAGAGAGATCTAGGCTATATTCTATCCAAAAAAACTTGAACTTTAAAAAAAACTAATAAGTGGATAAAATATATCGTGTTTGATTGTCTTGAATCTAAATTACGCCTCATTAATAGATTTTTATATACGCATATACCACGGGTAATGCTCTGAGGAATTGTTAGCATTAATCTCAGCCGCCAAATTTGATGAACGCGCTACGCGGCAAACCTCTCGATATCATCCTCACTATCTGGATGCTTGGCACTCCACCACTGTACGTTTAAATAGGAGTTTTCTTCCGCGTACGACCTCTCTGTGGAATAGTTTACCAACGGCGATATTTCTGGACTGATACGATTTAGAGAGAAAAGAGCTTACCCCTTTCTAAAAGAGTGGCAAGGCATCTGCAATTCCCCTGATATTGCAGTTGTTCATGGGCGGTGGTAGTCACTTACCATCAGGTGAGCCGTATGCTCGTTTGCCCCCACTCCTGTAAAAAAAGATTTTATCCATGAGAGCTTTACTAGACGATTTTCATTTTGATCGTGGAACGATACACAGTATTTCATTACAGCTGCCTAACCAATAGGTCAGAGTAGTAATAATATTATTAATATTTCAGAATCATATTAGTAAAAGAAACGATAGTAAAATAACAATAAAATAAATTACAACTTAACATTGAATGTCCCACCCACATGCATTAGAATCCAGTGCCTCTGAACGGAACTGTCAAGTCTATCTTGAAATATCATAATATATAACATAATATAAATATAGTTATAAACCACACTCACTCTAAATATCTTTTACACATAAAGTTTACTATTAAACACATTGACCATGCAGTTACAGTATACGACTATCAACTACCCCTTGCCGCCTCGTCGGTGTAGTAAAAGGCGATTTTTTTATAGGATAGGGTGACAAACGAGCACACAGTCCACCTGATGGTAAGTGATTGCTGTGGCCCATAGACATCTACATCTATCCTCGGTTACGAATCAAAACGAAGATGTGTTGTCACCCGCGAGGACTGAGATGGAGTGCCTCATTTCCAGTAACAAGTGTCTCCGGTTTTCTACACTCACCATACGAAGTACAGCAGCATTAAGGTACTATTTCACGCTGGTATTCTGTGAGAGCGTGGTCCTTCCCCGGTCGAGCCGACCCATTCGTGCTACAACTATACTACTATATAACTGCAGCATGACTCTACCATGTATAAAAACTTTAAAAAAGCAATAGACGGAAACAAATTAAGATATGGGAAACAGCGTCTTCCTAATAAAAAGAATTAGATTGCCAATCTGTCTACTAAGCATGCTAACTACGTGCTCTTACATATACACTTTTTTTATAGGAGGGGGGGGGCAAACTAACATACGGTTCACCTGACGTTAAATGACTGCCGCAACAATTGCAACTTTTAGTTATACGAAATAATAAGTTTTTACTTAATAGAAATATTTCACAACCGAATGCTTTATTAGAGAACTTTACTTCCTTTAAAGTCAAACAAAACACTAAGCGTTTTGAGTGAAGACCTCAAACCCATATATGTTAAATGTATGCTAATACAGGAAACTTCTTAAGTGAAGGCAGATGTGAGCCCGCATACAAACACCGTGCAAGCGGCTTTAAGCATGTTTAACATTTTCAGTCTCAGTAGGTCGAAAACTGCACACTGAAAACTTAAACAACCATGTAATTTTAAACTTTTGGCGGGATTTTTGTATGTTTACCAGACAGTTGGCAGAAGCTGTGACTTCACATGTTTTGGATTTATTTTTTAGTTTCTCAGACATGCAGGTTTTCTAATGATATTTTCCTTCGCCGCCGAGCACGTGGTAAATCAGTACTTAATTTTTTTTATAGGATAGGGTGATAAATGAGCTCACAAACCACCTGCTGGTAAATGGTTGCTGTGGCCCATAGACATTTACATCTATCCTCGATAACAAATCAAAATTCAGATGCGTTGTCACACCTGAGGACTAAGATGAAATGCCTCGTTTCCAGTAAAAAGGGTCTCCGTATCCACATTACTAACTATACATTATTAAAAATCTCATCCCCTACCCGTGAGCATGGGTGCTGTAATTGACCCGAAACGTCGAGAATTAACAATAAGTTAAAATAAGTAAATTAAATGCGATAGAATCCGTAAATTTGTTTTATTCAATGTGTAGTGTTCGCGTAATTTTAATAAAATATTCAAATCTAACCAGTAGTTTTTTAGTTATCTCATTTTATTTATATTTATATTGAAGTCGGGTGTACAACATTTTTTAATTTGACCATTATTTCGATTAGGTTTTTACTGTTTATTGAAAGCTTACGATTTTGACATTTTTAAATGGACTGAGGAATATGGCAAGCTCAAAGTAGAAATTAGAATTTCATCAAATTAATTTAATGCACTCGGTTAAAAAGGTGTTATTTTGTATACCCTCTAAATATCTGAGGTATTAGCAAAAACTATAAATCGAGTATTCTAATGGATATCTAATATTTAAGCTAAGTAAATAGTAAATATACGAGATATCCGTTACGGCACCTTGACATTTTGTATAGAATAAGGATGATAAACCAGCACACAGTCCACCTGATGGTAAATGGATACTGTGGCCCATAGACATCTACATTTATCCAAGAATCAAAATTGATTGCGTTATCACTCCTGAGGACTAAGATGAAATGCCTCGTCTTCGGTAAAAAAGGGTTTCCGGATCTCTATACTCGCCATAAGAAAAACACAGCAGTATTAAACTGCTGGTTTACGCTGGTTTTCTGTGAAAGCGTGATTCTTCCCGGTCTAACCGACCTATTCGTACTACAACCATAATATAGCTGCAATGTGTCTGTAAACGAAGCTACCGCGTATAAAATATAAACGCATACTTTGATTTGGAACTCTTTAAGGTTGAATATCGTACAGCAAATGAATAACTTAGAAGAATAACTTAGAAGAATTAATATTTATAGTCCCCGACGGCATCGTATCTCCCTAACAGAAAGGTGACTTGATCGATAGTGTTCTTAGGTGCGATTCATGGAAATCTTTTCAGACGTTTACAGATCATCAGCCCCTTTTCTTTCCGGGAATTCAGCGAATACTGTTTGGCGATTCTGAGTATAAGGTACGCAAACCTCATCGACACAATCCCAATCTTTACAAAGACTTGAGACGAGAGACTTGTGGACGATAAATCCGACACCTCCTCGGGACAGATGGTCGCCCTCCCGGTGATAGAAAAAGTAGCCGGATTCGAGAATCACCGTGTCCTCCCCCACTCTTCATACCTCGGATAATCCGATAATATTCCAGCGCAACTTATCTATCTTTTTTTCCAGCTCTAGGATCTTCTCGTCAGTCCTCAGAGTGCGTGCGTTATATGTTGCCAGGTCGAGTCGTCGTAAGTGGCAACCGAACCTCCAAGGAGATTCTTAGCACCCCCTGCCCCGCCATAACCATGGTCGCCACCGTAACCAGGTATGGCGGGGCCGCCGGGGGCCGTTTCTTCGTAACTATCATAGGAGATATATTGATATAGTTGCCATGCTTGGCGAGCGGGTTGGCAATCGCAGTTTTTTTGTACAGTTTCTGCTATCAGGCAGATGCTGCTGCCCATCTCCTGCCTGTTTCCCACTATCGCCCTTTACGACACCTACGGGAAGATATGGGGTAGTGGATATTCTTAACCGCCACTACCAGGGGACAATTTGCAGTGGATATTCTTACACAGTAGTTAATAACACGTAAAGATTATTTCCTACCTTATAGTTGCGGTGATAGATTATTTGTAAGCTCAACCGGAGTAGGATCACGCTCTCACAAAATAGAAGCGAAAAATAGCAGCTTAATGCTGCTGTGTTTTGTATGGTGAGTGTAGAGAACCGGAAATCATTTTTACCGGAAACGAGGTATTCCATTAGCATTTTGATTCTGAATCGAGGATAAATGTAGATGTCTATGGGCTACAGCATCCCCTTACCATCAGGTGGACTGTGTGCTCGTTTGTCACCTTTGTTCAATAAGAAAAAAATATGTGTGCAGTTCACAAGGGTTAGAAGTGAAATCTCATTTATTTTATTATTAACTTATTAAAGCCGAGATAATAGGAAACAATGTGTACTGTAATCCATCTCTTTTTCTCGCAGCCTAAATTCTATAATTGTATATGTTTATCTCTTTTTGTCGAGTTTCAAATCACCACGATTTTAAAGAAGTTTCCACTTCAAAAAAGGTATAGTAAATTTTCCGTCAACAATGTGTGACATAATAATAAAGAAATCAATAAACCCATAAACCATTTTCATTCCAACAATACACAGCTATCGTCTATTAAATAATTCACTCTCAGCACACAGGAACGTACGCTGCATCTTTTGTGCCTTTGATATCAACTTGATGACAAACATTTTCATCGTTCCACAATATTCATTACTCAAGCTGATGTTTTTTTTTTTAATTTCACTCAACAAAAAAATTACCTATAATACTATAAGGAAAAACTCAACACGCGTTGATCATTGAGCCGAGATGACCCCGATGATTATTTTATATAAAATAAAATAAGTACCAGAACCATCACGTATCAATTCTGGTAATCCTGATCAGGATAACAGGATAAAGTTATCACATTATTGTTATGCCATCCGTCTTAGATACGAGTGCAAGTTTTCAAGTCAATCGGCAGTCTACAAGTTTGTAAAATTACGTTATAAGACTATGTTAAATAGATATAGATATTAAAGTTAAAGTTACAGCCTATCTCCATATTGAAAATTGGCTGAGTTCGTTAATCTGTAAATGATTTGCAAATCAGAAAGAAAGAGGGAAATACCCTGCTCAATGCGTTGAGCAGGGTATTTCCCTCTCTTTCTACTCCTGTACTATTATAATTGAATACATATTTGTATTTGTTAAGGGGAAATATATTATGAAGTTCGTAACATTAAACGTTTTAAGTTATAGTTACAGCCTATAAACGTCCCACTCCCGGGCACAGGCCTCCACTCATTTCTGAGAGGGTTTTAGGGCAAGGAATTGTCCGCCGCACTGCCCCAATGCGTGTTGGCAAACTTAACAAATGGTTTCGAAATATTTTTTTCTTATTTCTCAAACATGCAGGTTTCCCTAGGATATTTTCTTTCATCACCGTGCACGTGGTAAATCAGCACTTTAAATTGTTACTAATAACTTCATTGGTGCCGGCCGGGATCTAACCCGGTTTGCTCGCGTACTACGAAATTTACAGCGAGCGATAACCATGGGAGCCGTGGTAGCTCAGATGGTTATATATAGATATACGCGAAGCTAATAAAAGCGTCTTTAATTTGCATAATATGTGACATATCTCAACGTTCGTTAATTTACATAACTTCATTTTTCTAGTTTTGTATTAGCATCAACGGTTGTGGATAGTCATGTTGGTTAAGCCTGCAGATGGTCGCATGCCTTTTCCCGATAGATGTATAAATTATATCGCTCCCTGTGATGGCGGTGAAAGAGAATCGGTCATCAAATATTAGATGCGGTTAAAAAAACCACAAAGAACTCATTGCTTTCGCCAGACCTAAAATTCCCAACGTCGAAATAAAAGGCGCGAGACTTATGAGATTATAATAAGCTACATATGCATCTTGTACTTGTTAGAACTTATCTCTTCTAGCTGTTTTATGGCTGTGGCACGAATAGGTCGGTTCGACTGGGGAAGGACCACGCTCTCACAGAATACCAGCGGACCGAAGAAAATCATCATCATCATCATTACAGCCCCTCGCAAGTCCACTGCTGAACATAGGTCTACCCCAAGGTATGCCACAAAGCACGGTCCTGAGCCAACTGCATCCATCGACTTCCTGCATGTCTTAACTACCATCGTCGAGAAGCTCGAGAACCTTTTTTCCCCAACGGTTGTAACCGAAGACAATACAATAATTTAATTACTTTATACAATTATCCTGATCAGGATCACCAGGATAGAATAAAATAATTATCAGGATTATCACAGTTCATTATCAATTCGTGTTCTTTAAGTTTTTTTATCTCTTATATTTTTATTATATAAGCGTTAACAATTGACGAAATTCAAATCGGCTAAGCCTGTTGCACGTTTTCTCATATAAATTCAGACCACCTCCTTCCCAGTGTCCCTCGAGAGCCTCCGATGCGCTGCTATATTGACTGAAACAAGTATTTCATAATAACTATCGACCTGCACGCTAACGTGTGTAGCGCCATATCATTAGTTCTTTACCTATGAAATTGTCGTTTTGTTGAACTGGCCACTTATAACTGTAATATCTATAGTTTAACTCGTCATTCGAAATTCAAATAAATAAAATATTTAAAGCATGTTATTCGCTTTTCAGAATTTGCTTTTTATTTGTTTTTTTTTTTCGTAATATTTTTACTTTATTAACGCAATATTTATATAATTTATAACCATGAGCATTAAGAAAGTTCACGTTATTCTTAAATATAACTTCCGATGGAAACGATTCATCTCAATAAGCACGCAATATCAATGATGTAAACGGACCCAGCATCACTGACGAAAGATCTGTGCTATATTGTTTCGATCGTTTTCATTCGGGATATTAAGACCTTACAACTCCGTATGCTGCATCTCGCTAGCATTGAAAGGATATTCTGATACTGGTGATGTAAGTGGGTGATTTATTTGTCAACAAACTTCCTTAAAGTTAGACAAAATTAATTTAAGATACAACAGAATGTATTTTTTTTTGTTATATAATATTTAAAAAAAAAACAAATAAACTATGTGGCTAACCCGAGAACAAGGTAGATAATGACGAACTTAAGACCACATTGAAAGTGAATTCGTCTCAAATTGAGCTCGCTTCGGATTTTTATGTAAGTTTCAAAATAAATTAGAATATTTTCGATAAATTTAAAAAAAAGCTGTACAAATGGGTACATCATGAATTGAACGACCTACAGTGAAATGCCCGTGTTTAAATTTATCAAACTACTGAAAATCACAAAACGAGAAACCCACGTGAAAGCTTACGTCATATTGAAATGAAAGGAGCAGAATCGACATGAATGGAGAGAATTTCGAGTCAAATCGTTACCTGAAATGAGTAGCAGATTCTGAAACCAATCACAGAGGTGAGGTACTGATAAGTTCATACTAATTTACGTTGACTAAAACGTTTGCCGTTGCAATTTGAATAGTACGCTTTTAGAGTGTAAATACGTGGTAGAGCCATGCTGCAGTTATATTAGATGTATAGTTGTAGCGCGAATGGGTCGGCTCGACCGGGGAAGGACCACGCTCTCACAGAATACCAGCGTGAAATAGTAGCTTAATGCTGCTGTATTTCGTATGGTGAGTGTAGAGAACCGGCGACCCATTTTACTGGAAACGAGGCATTCCATCTTAGTCCTCACGGGTGACAACACATCTGCATTTTGATTCGTAATCGAGGATAGATGTAGATGTCTATGGGCCACAGCAACCACTTACCATCAGGTGGACTGTGTGCTCGATTGTCACCCTATCCTATAAAAAAAAAAGAGTGGTAGGGCCGCGCTGCAGCTATATTGGTAGCACGAAAGAGTCAGCTCAACCGGGGAAGGACCACGTTATCACAGAATACCAACGTAATAAAGGAGCCTAATACTGCTGTGTTTCGTATGGAGAGTGTAGAGATCCGGAGAGCATTTTTTACTGTAAACGTCAAAGATTTAAATCTTTGTTGAACGAAGCATTCCATCTTAGTCCTTACAGTTGAGGTGACAACGCATCTGCGTTTTGATTCTTAATTTAGGAAAAATGAGATACTCATATTTTATATTCAGTTTTATAAAAGAAGGGACAAGTATTAAACAGAAAAGCCACAACGTAATTTGAAAGTAATTACAACAGATAATACTTTGTACCTCAATTTATTGATATCGACATCGATAGCCCTATAATTAAGAGTAATTACGCGGAACATAATTTCCCTACCCCGGCTATTTTGTAAGCCAATTATTTGAACGGTACGTTATTTCTCCTTGTAAATATTTTTTATCGAATAGTTTTAGGTCCTCATGGATGACAACGCATCTGTATTTTGATTCTTAACTGAAGACAAAAGTAGATGTCTATGGTGGACTGCGTGTTCGTTATAAATTAATTTATGAGGTATAAAGGTTGTTTGTCCGCGATGGACTCCTAAACTACTTAACCGATTTTAATCAAAGTTGCACACCGTGTATATTTTGGTCCAACTTGAGAGATAGGATAGTTTTTTTGCCCATGAGTGCCCACATTTTGTTTTTGCGAATTTAAGGATTTTTAATAGGACATGACAAAGTGTCGTCGAAAAGGGCGGAACAACGTCTGCCTGGCAAGCTAGTCTATTATAAAATGCAAATACACTCGATTTGTTACCAAAATGTAGATGCGTTGTCACTCTTGAGGACTAAGATGGAATGCCTCTTTTCCAGTAAAATGGATCTCCGGTTCTCTGCACTCCCCATACGAATCACAGCAGCAAGAAGCTGTGATCTCATGTTGGTGTTCTGTGAGGGCGTAGTCTTTCCCAGTCGAGTTGACCATATTAATATTATAATAAAATGGCTTGAACGTGGCCCTACGTACCTACTACCTATGTCGTGTATTTATAATATATATATATCATAATAATCATCATTGTACTACAAGCCAACTGCTGAAGCTGATATTCTCATTGACACATTACATTAAGGCAAATCGATTGATTTAAGAATCATCTCAATCGGCCCCGTAGAATTAGAATGTACGGGCTAACGGCTCACACATTTGGTCACGACAGCGCTACAAAGGAACAAACCTACTTACATACATACATACGTACATACATACACATACATATATAGGTTGATAAACATATTACCCTCCGCCGTCGGCTAAAATGTAAATAATCTTAAAAAAGGATGCCTAAAAACTCGCGTAAAATAACATATAGCTGACATAAAGCAACCGATGCTCCGTAATCCGTAATAAAATCTTTAAAACTATTTTTGTTTAATGTGTAGTGTTCGTGTAAATATAAGAAATCATCACGTAAATAATCTTATTGCAGTCACACTCGTATACCTACCTCTAATGCTCTCATAGTTATTCGCTTTTCTAAGTCGTATGTTATTTGACAAAGCAAAGTAACATCTCTCGGGTGCACTCATACTCGGTTTGAACGTTGCACAGCCACTGTAAATAATACTTGCAATGCGACCCACGAGATTATTAAATTTATGTTATTTTAAACTCATCTCTTCTCATTCGCTTTATGGAAATCTGAGAACGAAACTACTTAGTACAATTGCTTTGTTACTGAACAGTGGATGCCGCCATCGAAACTATGGCCCGTCTCCACGATCAATAGTTATATTAAACGCAGGACAGGTGCACTCTCTATTACTTAAGAAAAGACTTTAATGAATATGCGATAATCTAGGGAGAGATATTATAAGCAACCTAATTTCTCAAGTCAAGTCAAGTGAGTGTAAGAGGCACTAATGGGAAAGGCCAGAGACAACCTTATTATATTATGTATAATATATGAGGTATTATTCGGTAACATCTCGCATGTTCTAGATTGAAATAATAACAACGGGCAACGGAAAGAAGTGTTAAGGCATGAGACACGTTAAGTCAATTGACTAACACGTGAATTTTTTTAAATAACAAGGGTTATAAACGAGCACACAGTCCACCTGATAGTAAGTAAATACTGCGGTTCGTAAATGGTTACATCTATTCTATGATGGCTAAGATGGAATGCCTTGTTATCAGTGGAAAGGCACGGTTCCGGTTTCCGGTTCTCTACAGTCACCATACGCAACACGGCAGCATAATAGATATTTACGCTGGTATTCTGTAAGAGCGCGATCCTTTCCCGGTGGAGCCAAGCCATTTGTGCTACAACCGTAAATATATGCAGCGTAATATAGCTGCAGCGTGACTACCACGTCAAAGACGTCATGTGACTGTATCGTGATTACACAAGAAACTGTGACGCTTGCATTGAATACTAGCGTAAAATAACACCATATCACTGCAGTTGTTGGTGTTTCTTATGACAACAAAAACCGAAATTAATGCATTAGATTTATATTTTGTTTTCGCAAATATGATCACATCTCTGAATTTCGTAAACAACTTAAGTGGTTCCCGATTCGCCATCGCCGGAATATTCACATTATCTCCTCTTTGTATGGCATGCTGTTTAATACTTCCACTCCTCATTACTTAAAAGACCGTTTCTATTATCTCTCCCTTACCTTTAATCGGTTTCTTCGATTCTTTGTCAATCTTTCTCTCTCTATTCCTTTGCACTACTTCTGCTTTTTAACTTTTCACTGCTGTGCGTTTGTGGAACTTTTTGCCTCTCCACTTTCGTCGTGCTGAATCTCTTCATTCTTTTGAAACTCTTGTTAGATCGTAATACTTTGAACACTATAAGACAGATTACTTGTAGTTTTTATTTTATCGTTCATTCTTTGTATCAATTCTCTTTGCAAACAGCATCAGTTCTCTACGCAAAGGTTGTCTGGAAGAGATCACTTTCAGAGTGATAAGACTGCCACATATTATGCTTTATATTCAACTCTACTCGTTATTCTGTGGTTTGGTGTAAAATAAAGGATAAATAAATAAATAAAATTACAGTTAAATGATATGAAAAGGTTTAACGCGAATTTCCAGAGGCTTATTTCGGAATTTCACCTTGATGATTACACATTCACAATTTCACATCTAAGTTTTAAAAGGTTTTTCTAGCAATTTTATTTTTACTACAATGGCTGCTTCGTGACGCAGTGGCTTTATAATAATCCCGCGCGGATTAAGTATTTGTTTGGCCTACAATTTTTTTTGGGTATGAATGTTTCTCTTTGTTAAATATATGTATGTAAACTACCTTCATGATGAATTAGAAAACCCGAGTGCAGGGGCATTGAAGTAATATATACTACGCACTAGAAGAGACACCAAGACTTGTTTGTTTGCAACACGCGTTATAGCCCACGGGCTCATAGTTTGTATCATAAAAGGGTACTCTGTGCCTGCGACCACGCAACCCACAGCACCTCACAGATTTTGTTCGCAATGTCTGTTCTAGTATGTATCGCATGATCGCGGAGAAGTTTTTCGCCAAAAACCAAAAGGTTTTTGTGCGTTCATGGACTTAGAAAAGGCCTATGACAGAGTGGATAGGGATGTGCTATGGCAAACACTGAACTCATTTGGGTTGAGCGCTGGCTTGATACAGGCATTGGAGTCTCTTTATAGGGACTCTAGTGCTTGTGTTAGGATCAACGGGGTCAACTCGGACTGGTTTGACATCCATAAAGGTGTCAGACAGGGCTGTGTGGCTTCCCCGTGGCTGTTCAACCTATTTATGGACAGTTGTTTGCAAAATTTGAAAGTTGAGGAATGCGTTTTAAGAATGGGTGAGTTAACCGTCAAATGCCTTTTGTACGCCGATGATCAAGTTATCCTTGCGTCGTCGGCGGCCGAGATGCAAATGATGGTTACATTAATGAACAGATCATTAAAAGAAAGGGGTATGAAAGTGAACGCAAGTAAGACGAAGGCTCATGGTTTTTGAAAGAGAAGAAAGTAAAACGATTTGTGAAATAAGAATAGAAGGGGAGTTGATCGAGCAAGTAGATGAGTTTGTATATTTGGGCTGCGTATTTAGCAGATGAGATTTTATATGGATATTTAATGAATGCGGGAAATAGAGTAAATGGGGCCCTGCACTCTATTGTGAAGACTCAAAATGTGTCAAAAAAGGCACGTATGGCAATTCACAATGCTGTGTTGGTCCCCACTTTAACGTATGGTAGTGAAAGTTGGGTGTGGCAGAAGAAGCACGAGAGTAGAATCACCGCAGTAGAAATGCGGTCGTTAAGGAGTATGTTAGGGCTGAATCTGAACGACAGGGTAAGAAATTGTGTAATAAGAAAAGAGTGTGGTTCGCAAGATGATGTTGTGACCAGGATTAAGAAAGGAATGTTTCGGTGGTTTGGTCATGTGGAAAGAATGAATGAGGAAAGAGTGATAAAGAAAATTTATGTTGCAGAAGTGAATGGCAGAGTCGGAAAGGGACGTCCTAGGCGAAAATTTATCGACCAAATTGGCGATTTATTGAAAACGGGCCAAATTAGGAGTACCCTTAACCGACGAGCAGGTATGCGTAGGTGTATGGATGTGAAAGAGGCGAGAGAGGTGTGTCAGGATCGTGCCAAACGGAAGTCTGTAGTCTCTGCCTACCCCTCTGGGTGACAGGCGTGAGTGTTTATGTATTGTTACGAGCTTGAGGTTCGTGACAATAAAAATTGCCGATAAAATTACCTAAATTAACACTTTAATTTACTTTACACAAATTAAAGTTAAAAACACTAATAATTAAACAATACTAATTCACTTTATTCCGCTCCGAAGCTTCGCATTTCTCGCCAAATCAACACTGCTCGATCGCATCTTGCAGCGCCTATTTATTTAAATTAGCAAAGAAGCATCCGGAATATTCAAGTAAATGCGCGCAAAGGGATGAGTGTGCGAGTGTAGATTTTCTAGAAACTTAGTTCTTCGGATGGCGCTGTCGCTCTCGTTCCTGACATTAGATGGAGCTAGTTGACTTATTCACGCAACACTGCCCCCTCCTAAGACATGCTCGTCCCGAGCATTATCGGTCCCATAATAACGCGCCAAGCGATCCACATGGACGATCTTAGGAGTCCCTCTTGCGCCTTTCTGTATCCGGTAGGTCACATCGTTGATCCTGGTTACAATCCGGTACGGGCCATCCCATTTAGCTTGAAGCTTAGGAGACTTCCCTTTGCTGCGGACTGGATTGTGCAACCACACTAATGAACCTTCGTTGAACCCTTTATTGTTCATTTTGCGGTCGTACCGGGTTTTCATTTTCTCAGACATTTGCTGGCCCGATTGTCTGACGTGCTCATAAATGTCATTCATTTTGTTCCGCAAGTCATTTGCATAATCAGTTATACTGCGTGGGGCATCAGGTGGTATCCCAGTGATCAGGTCCGCAGGCAGCCGTAATTCTCTTCCAAAGTTTGCGAAAGCTGGTGTCACTGCTGTACTTTCGTGAACAGAACTTCGATATGACAACAAAAACGGTTGTATGTGCTTGTCCCAATCTCGTTGCCGATTGTCTACAACTTTTGCTAGGTACCTCTCCAATGTCTGATTAAATCGTTCCACCATTCCATCAGATTGCGGGTGATAAGAAGTCGTTCTTGTTTTATGAGTACCCATAACTCGGCAAGTTTCCTGGAATATTTGAGACTCAAAATTCCTTCCTTGATCGCTGTGAATCTCTAAAGGTACTCCAAAACAACAGAAGACTTCATGAACTAGTTTATCTGCAACTGTTGAGGCTTCTTGATTTGGAATGGCGAAGACTTCTGGCCACTTAGTGAAGTAATCCATCACAACCATGAAATACTTGTTACCGCTTTCACTCTCCGGAGACGGCCCCGCCACGTCAACGGCTATTCTCTCCCATGGTGCACCAACATTGTACAACTTCAATGCACCTCTACTACGAGTCTGAGGTCCCTTTACAGCCGCACAACTTGTACATTTGCGACACCAGTCCTCGACATCGTTTCGACAGTGGACCCAATAAAACCGTTCTCGGATCTTCAGTAGAGTTCGTTTAACTCCCAGATGGCCTCCGGAACAATCATTATGGTACAGCTGTAGAACATCCGGTACTTTAGTTTTAGGGACAACCATTTGCAAATGACAGCTGTCTCCCCTAACATTTTCCCATTTACGGCACAGAACTCCATCCTGAAGCAGCAAGCTGTCCCACTGGGCCCAATAGCTTTTAGTGGTCGAACTCATTGCTGAGACGTCGCTCCACTTAGGCTTGGGAGCACTGGCCTTTATCCATTCCAGAATCTTCCTGCTGTGCATGTTGTAAGCTGTCCTTCCATTCGTTGCTGAGGTGGTCCGTCCTGAGCATCCTCACGGATACCTCTTCCTTACTCTCTTGCCTAGTACAATGGTTGCAATCTTCAGGACAAGGTCTTCTTGACAATGCATCTGCGTTGCCGTGAGATTTCCCGCTGCGATGTTCGATCTCAAAGTCGTATTCCTGCAGTAGTTCAATCCACCTCGCAACTTGTCCTTCTGGATTTTTAAACTGTAATAGCCATTTTAGTGCAGCAAGGTCAGTTCGTAAGTGAAATTTCCGCCCGAGAAGATATTTGCTAAAATGCTGCAACGACTTTACCACAGCGAGCAATTCGCGTCTTGTGACACAATAGTTCCTTTCCGGTTTTGACAACGACTTGCTGAAGTACGCTATTACGACCTCTTGGTCACCATTCCGTTGAGATAACACACCGCCAAGTCCTATATCACTTGCATCTGTGTCAACTATAAATTCTTTGCTTACATCAGGGTATCCCAAAATAGGTGTTTTGCGCAGACGGTCCTTGAGCTCCTGGAATGCGATATTGCAACTTTCATCCCAGCAGAAATGTCGCTTCTCCTCGGTTAACTTGTGCAGAGGTTTGGCTATATCTGCAAAGTTCTTCAAAAATCGCCGGTAATAGGAGCACAAACCCAAAAATGCTCTAACCTGCGTCTTGTGTTTTGGAACCGGCCAATCCTTCACAGCGGCGATTTTCTCTGGATCTGTGCGGATACCTTCTTCCGATACTACAAACCCCAAAAAGTTAACTTGCCGTTGGAATAGTGAACATTTCTTCGGGCTCAACTTGAGGTTGGCACTCTGAATCTTCATGAGCACGCGTTCCAGGTTTTGAAGGTGTTCCTCAAACGTACGGCCTACGATGATGATGTCATCCAAGTAGACCAGACAGGCATCGCCAATTAGCCCGGTAAGTACAAGTTCCATCAGCCTTTCAAACGTTGCTGGAGCATTGCACAACCCAAACGGCATTACTTTAAATTGCCACAGACCCTTTCCCGTCGAGAACGCAGTTTTCTCCTTGTCCTTAGAGTCAATTTCAACTTGCCAGTAGCCACTTTTTAGATCCAGCGTGCTAAACCACTTTACTCCTGTAAGCATGTGCAGCGCGTCATCAATTCTTGGCAAGGGATAGCTGTCCTTCTTCGTAACGAGGTTCAGACGGCGGTAGTCAACACAAAACCGCATGCTGCCATCCTTCTTCTTCACCAGCACCACTGGTGAACACCATGGACTAGAGGAAGGTTCAATAACACCATCCTTCACCATTCCTTCAATCATGGTTTCCACTTCCTTTTCACGTGCTACCGGCAATCTTCTTGGCCGCTGACGGATAGGAAATTCTTCTCCTGTGATTATTTTGTATTGAACTAAGCCAGTCTTTCCTATGTCAGCATCGTTTGATGAGAATACATCGACGTACTTGAATAACAACTTCTTCGCCTTGACCAATTCGTTCGGGGACAGAACACTGCGACAGTCTTCCAAAAGTGTGGTCACTCTCGTTTCTGAATCCTTGCTGGGGGTCCCCCTCGATATATATTGGCACTGACGTAACCAATCCACTTCCTCACAAGTACCAACCAGTGTGCCTTTTTCTATAATCTGTTCCCGGTCGCAAAGGTTCAGCACACGTACTCCTGAGATGTCAGTGGGCCTGACCAAGGTTCGAGCTACTTTCCATGGAAGGTCATTGTTTAAGTTCCCTTTCCACAAGTAAACAACGGTGAGCTTGCCCAGCGTTTCGAGGAAGACTAACCGGAACAATCGTTTCCGATCTCGGCGGAAGAACAATCTTCTTGATGCTGTACACGTTCCCTGGTAACGCACCTTCCATAAAAAGTTCCTCCTGTCCACATTTCAAAACACCTTGCTTAACGTCGATCTCGCAACAATTATTCCTCATAAAGTCTAAGCCTAGGATGCAGTCGTCCATTATATTAGCCACGATGACATTATGCAGGTAGATCACGTTGCCTAGCTTCAACTCCATCTCCTTCTCTCCACGGACGGGTATATGCTGACCGGTGGCTGTTACCAAATTAATGCGTTCTCGGTTGTATGCGGAGTCCCCAAGGAACTGACTTATAAGTTGGGAACTAACAACCGTACGAGAGGCTCCAGTGTCTATGGTCAGCTTACACGGCATTTCGTTGATCTCGCCCTTTCTGACTAGGCTGTTCCCATCATGGGTTTGTGAGATCGAGATCCTTGGGGCTCTTTTAACATCAGCCAGCACCCGCCCCGCAGTTCTGGCTTTTACTCGTTTCCCTGCTGCTGCTGGGCGGTGCTGTTGGCCGCACTACCCTCCTGAGATCGTTCAATTTCCCTTTCTAGGGTTCGCTTAGGGCAGCTGGATCGAAGATGGCCCTTTTCCCCACAGCCATAGCACCTTGGGCTGTATCCTTTGTTGCGGTCGCGAACTGTAGCTGCTGCAACCTCCCTGACGCGATGGGAACGATGATCCTGCCGCACGGCTTCCACTTCCAGTGCATGGGCCAAGGCGTCCTTAAGCGTCTCGTGGTGCCCGAGCCTCACAGCAGCTCTGACTTCCAGGTCGCGGATGCCGTCGATGAGTGTCTGCACCAGGTTCCCTTCAATGAGCGCAGGTACAGACCGGTATGCTTTCCGCACCAGCTTCTCCACCTCTAGAGCCCACTGCTGCAGGTTTTTGTTGATGCGCTGCACGCGATCTTTAAGCTGCGCACGAAAGACATGTCCCAGGTGAGCGTCGCCATATCTCGCCTCCAATTCCTCAAGGAGTTGCTCATAAGTCACTTCCTCCCCGAGAGCTTCCAGAACTGTTAAGGCCTGGTCGCGCAGGCCTAGTGTGAGAGCAGTCATTGCCTGACTTTTATTCCAGCCGTTCGCCTTCATAACAGCCTCGAACTGGATTTTGTAGGCTGACCAGGAAGAAGTCCCGTCGAACGGTGGCACTTTGAACCCACGTAGCGAAGGTGTAGTAGCTACTACGGGAGCTGTAGTTCCATCACCAAGTTTGAGGTCGTCCAGCGTTTTCTTCACGTCAGCCACCACGTAATCAACCCGATTGTTCACTTGGTCGATTTGGGTTTTAGCTTCCTTGATTTGGGTTTCAGCTTCCGACAGGCGGTTGTCATGTTGAGCAACCCTATCCTTCACCTCCCTTATCTCTTTCCCAAAGGTAGCATGAAGGTCCTTCATAAGGAGCATCTGCTCTTCCGACCGACGAGCCTGTTCCGCCTGCTGATCTTCCAACCGACGGGCCTGTTCCTCCTGTCGGCGGGCCTGTTCCTCTTGTCGGCGGGCCTGTTCATCCTGTCCGCTCTGCAGCTGCTGCAGCATCACCATCAGAGCACCTAAGTCAGGTGCTGCAGATGTAGGAGCTACCGACGGGCCTGCAGCCGGTGGCTGGCCCTCCGGCGTCTGCGGCGTTGCACCACCAAATCTTCGTTGGTCCGTCTCCTGCTGGCGTTGACTTCGGGTACGGACACCCTCCGTTTCCTCCTTAGGTAAAATCGGCATGATTTTATCCCACTTCTGACACCAATTGTTACGAGCTTGAGGTTCGTGAAAATAAAAATTGCCGATAAAATTACCTAAATTAACACTTTAATTTACTTTACACAAATTAAAGTTAAAAACACTAATTAATTAAACACACTAATTCACTTTATTCCGCTCCGAAGCTTCGCTTGTTTCGCCACTTCAATACTCCTCGATCGCATCTTGCAGCGCCTATTTATTTAAATTAGCAAAGAAGCATCCGGAATATTCAAGTAAATGCGCGCAAAGGGACGAGTGTGCGAGTGTAGATTTTCTAGAAACTTAGTTCTTCGAATGGCGCTGTCGCTCTCGTTCCTGACACTAGATGGCGCTAGTTGACTTATTCACGCAACAGTATTGTTGGTGTTTCTTATGACCAGTATACTGGAGACCCTTTTCACTGATAATGAGGCGTTTCATCTCATTGTTCAAGGATCAACGTATCTGTATTTTGATTTTTATTCAAGGTTAGTTGTAGGTGCCATTGGGCTGCATCATCTACTAACCAACCTGCACGCAAATTACAAAATTCATCAGTAATGATGATTATCATAATCACCATCATAACCGTCCACTGCTATGTATATTGTTTTACGTCTGGATGTTAGTCCTAGTGCATTTTATATTTGTCAACTGTCTTCACGATACAGAAAAAACTTTACATACAGACAAAGTCTTATTCAGGAAGGTACTACTCATCTCCTGTTTCAGCGTCCTTCTGCTGCTTATTTCGATACCCACGGGATAGGATAAGAGCCTGCGTTCATTGATGGTATGGTATGGTACAGTGTGGCAAGACATACTTCGGCATGCCGAAGGGTCCCGTGACATTCCAAACAAGTCAAGACACACTCGTGTACCATGCAATCGCGAAAATCGCTGAGATTGCCGCCGCAACGGGCTAGATTCAACCTTGTTTCAACTACTCAGCACTCACATTCCTTTAACAACATAAAGTTACCCAGATTCGTTTCACGTGATGCCGTGACGTGCAGCAGAATGCCGCGATGTCACGCGAGACGTTTCGGTCTTTTTGTGTTGAAATAAAAGAATGCCAGTGTCAAGATCATTAAAATTCGAAAATCTATTTCCAAGATAAATTTATTTGACACGCCTTGCCATGTCGTGCCGTCTGTTAGCGCAGATCCTAAGAAATACTTGCATCATACATTACATATTACAACAATGTAAAACTAACTTTTTATACAAACATAGAAAAAAGAAATTGCATTACAATTTAAATCTTTATAAAAATGCAACAACCTATAAATGTTAAAACACAGAACCGAAGCATCTTCTCATTACTGAGAGAGTATTGGAGAGAGAAGAGGCTAAAATAGGAGTGCATAATTTATTTCTATGACTAGGGATTGCTTTTAAATCGTTTTTTTTTGTCGTGGAAAATGTGAAAAGTAACTAAAAATTACAGCTTAATAAGCTAGAGCGCATTCAAAATTTATGCATTATATTTGAGCTTCGCAAATATGATCACATCTCTGAATTTCGCAAACAACTTAAGTGGCTCTCGCCATCGCAGGAATATTCACATTATCACCTGTTTGTATGAGATGCTGTTTAATATTTCCACTCCTCATTATTTAAAAACCGTTTCCATTATCTCTCCCTTACCTATAATCGGTTTCTTCGATTCTCTGTCAATCTCTCCCTCTACTCAGTTTACTCCTTTGCACTCCTCGTCCTATTTAGGAAACTCTTTACTGTGACTGCTGTGCATTTGTGGAACTTTTTACCTCTCCACATTCGTCGTGCTGAATTTCTTCATTCTTTCAAAACTCTTTTTAGCTCATAATACTTTGAACACTATAAGACAGATAACTTATAGTTTTAGTTTCAGTATTCTTTGCATCAGTTCTCTACACAAAGGTTGTCTGTAAGATATCACTTTCAGAGTGATAAGAACGTCTCTTCTACATATTATACTTTAGATTCAACTTTACTCATTAGTCTATAGTTTGGTGTACAATAAAGAATAAATAAATAAATAAAATTACAGTTAAATGATATTAAAAGGTTTAACGCGGATTTTACAGAGGCATGTTTCGGAAGTTCACAATTTCACATCTACGTTTTAAAAGGTTTTTCTAGCAATTTATACTATAATGGCTGCTTCGTGACGAAGTGACTTTATAATAATCCCGCACGGATTTAATATTTGTATGGCCTACAAATTTTTTTTTGGATCTGGATTCTTTCTCAATTATCTTATTATACAAAAAAAAAAAAAATATATATATATATATATATATATATATATATATATAATTTCTAATTTCTCTTTGTTAAATATATGTATGTAAACTGCCTTCATGATGAAGTAAAACCTCGTGGCATTGAAGTAATATGTACTATGCACGAGAAGAGACACCAAGATTTGGTTGTTTTCAACACGCTTTATGGCCCACGGGTTCATAGTTTGTACCATAAAAAAGGTACTCTGTGTTTGCGATCACGCACCCCACACCGCCTCACAGATTTTGTTCGCAATGTCTGTTCTAGTACGTAGTACGTAGTATTATTTCAATGTGCATGGGTGGTTATTTTTTAAATGGCCATACTGTTCGTCTAGATTATCGTTCACTGTGTTCTATATTCAGTTCAAGATTGTCATTATTCGAAGAAATCTTAGCAATAAGACATTTAATAAGTCCTATTAGTCTCAGTAGTCTTCGATTTGTAGAAAATATAGAATTAGATCTTTCCACATAAGGGTAGAAGGGTTGAAGTATTTTAAAAGAAATAAGTAGGGAAACAAATTGAATACTGTAAAATGTTATTTCTATTTTACACAAAAATGTCGTCCAAGCGAGGGTACTTTAAAATATTTTTGAATTAAACAACCCACCTTTACCGCAATGCGAAAGCATCCGTAATACTTAGCTGTTAACTCCATCCAGGTGTTTTGATGCTGAAAAATGTTGACCTTTTGCCATTTGTTAAATAAATAAGTAGCTCGTGAAATACTTTACAACTACTCCTTATAATTTTTTTGTGTTTTAATAAATTAGTAACTATTTATTAACCCAAAATTTTTAAGGTTGACTTTATACAAATATTCTATGCTTAATTAGCCATATAAATCCACGAATTAGGGTCGGTCTTTGAATCGTCAGATATTATTTATTCATATATATATATATATATATATATATATATATATATATATATATATATATATATATATATATATATATATATATATATATATATATATATACAACACACATACAAACACACACGCACACACACACACACACACACACACACACACACACACACGCACGCACACACACGTGTGGGTGTAGTGTGAACTTGAAGTGTTGCAGTTGTATACTTGGGTTGGGATTTAATTTTATTAATGACAGAGTCCCAAGCAGATGGTAGCACTCAGCCATCTTCTCTATTGAAGTAAGAATGTTTTTTGATTTCAATAGCCTTGCGAATCATGCTTGGAAGGAATCAGTGTTCTTTAGCGAGGATGTGTGGTCTATCAAATCTGATGTAGTGACGGGGGTGATCCTATACGTGTTCGTAGACTGCAGACTTCCCAGAGCATCAATTCTTCACATCAGCTATGTTCTTTAATGCAGGTTTTTGTTGATCTTATAGTTTATCCTATGTACTTAAAAAAAAGGATTACCGAAAGCCACTTTGCAGTTACGTAGTTGGTTTTGCAAGTAACTAATAAACTTGGAATATATGTACATATAATACATGATACTTTTGCGGTGCTGCAGTCCCTTCAGCGGTGCCAAGTTGACTGTCGGTATATCGAAGTGCTGAAGTGTTTGTACAGTAGGGCTACGATGGTTATCCGAGTACAGAACCAGAGTTCGAAACCTATCCAACTGCAGAGAGATGTAAGACAGGGTGATGTTATATCCCCGAAACTCTTCACCCCTGCGTTGGAAGACGTTTTCAAGCTACTGGACTGGAAAGGATACGGTATTAGCATCAATGGCGAGTACATCACTCACCTTCGATTTGCCGACGATATAGTCCTTATGGCAGAATAGCTAGAGGACCGTAGCACTATGCTCAATGACCTCAATGGTGTCTCCCAACGGATAGGTCTTAAGATGAACATGGACAAAACAAAGATCATGTTTAATGTCCATGTCACACCTATGCCGGTAGTTGATGGGAGCACTATGCTCGAAGTTGTTGACGAGTACGTTTACCTGGGACAAATAGTCCGACTAGGTAAGTCCAACTTCGACCGAGAGGTCAATCAACGGATTCAACTCGGCTGGGCAGCGTTCGGGAAATTACGACACATCTTCTCGTCAGGTATACCTCAATCTCTGAAAACTAAAGTGTATAACCAGTGTGTGTTGCCAGTGATGACTTACGGATCTAAGACGTGGTCCTTCACTGCTGGCCTTATGAGGACGCTCAAGGTCGCTCAGCGAGCTATGGACAGGGCTATGCTCGGAGTTTCTCTGCGTGATAGACTCAGAAATGAGGATATCTGCAGTAAAACCAGAGTGACCGACGTAGCCCAACGGATTAGTGGGCTGAAGTGACAATGGGCCGGCCATATAGTTCGAAGAATCGATAACCGATGGGGAAGAAAGGTTCTTGAGTGGCAGCCTCGTACCGGTAGGCGTAGTGTAGGGCGACCCCCCACTAGATGGAGTGACGACCTGGTGAAGACATGCAGGAAGTCGATGGATGCAAGTGGCTCAGTACCGTGCTTGGTGGCATTACTTGGGGGAGGCCTATGTTCAGCAGTGGACTTGTGAATGGCTGTAATGATGATGATGATGACTTTTTTAGTACATGATATTTTATATAAAAAATGCTTTCAATTAAATTTTTCAGTAATTCTACGTATCTAACAGGTGTGTGTTCTGGAAGTGACGGAGATGGTTTTCAATTTCATACTTAATTATTAATTTCTAAAGGAAGCAGAATAAATTATGAGTCTATTATGCAAGCTGATTGCTATAACGTGTTCGATCCTAATAAACTTTGTTCCTCCCATTAAAGGGATTCCATTAAGTCATGAACTACTAGGATAACATAACATCAATCGTAGTTTAGTAGGTTAGAGTACCGAAATGCAATCAATATTTAGATGTCCAGTTCATGTTAGCCGGATTCGATTCATTCGCTTTTCTACGTGTAAAACCACACAATCATTGTGGTACGGTGGCGCAGGGGTTGAGTTGCTTCTGACTGAGCTTTGAATCCCGCACGGAGCAAATGCTTGCCGTCATAAAAAGGATTTCATCATAATAGATATCTAATTTAATAATACAACAGTTGTCAATTTTTACTTGTGATAGAGCCACGCTGCGGCGATGTTCAAGTTCTAGCACGATTGAGTCAGCTCCACGAGGGTAGAACCACGCTCTCACAGAATACTAGCGTAAAATATCAGTTTAATGCTGCTGTGTTTCGTATGGTGAGTGTAGAGAATTGGAGACCCTTTTAATTAAAATAAAGCAATCCATCTTAATCCTCGTGGGTGACAATGCATCTGCGTTTTGATTCTTGATCGAGAATTAATGTAGATGTGACCCATAGACATCCGGTGACAAATTTACCATCAGGTGGACTGTGTGCCCGACTTTTATTATATAATAAATATATTTCAAAGACTTTTTTCTTTAATTATTTCATTCTTATTTTATTTTTATTTTACTTCCTAATTATTGTAAAACATTAAATAATATGAAACAGTTTCATGTTATATAGCTTAAGATACGTAATTAGTTAAAACTTTAACCAAATTCCCTTTGCTCTCCCTAGTTATTATTCAGATATGATAATCATAAAACGTGGTAAGAACTTTAATTATAAATTTGATAGAGTCCGATATCATTTATATTGAATTAACAATTCTAATCTATTCCTATACATATAATAATTGTCTGTACGTAACATCAAAATAACTTTTTTTATTGAGCTAAGGGAGTTATTTACATTCCATAGAGACACGAATAACCATTTTAAAAAAATAACCGTCTGTTGATTTTTCATGGAACTAGGGTGACAAACGAGCACATAGTCCACCTGCTGGTAAGTGGATGCTGTGGCCCATAGCCATGTACATTTATCGTCGATTAAGAATCAAAACGCAGATGCGTTGTCACCACCGAGAGCTAAGACGGAATGCCTCGTCACCGGTAAAAAAGAACTCCAGGTCCACATCAGCATTTAGCCTCTGTAAATATTTACTCAATTTTATTAATGATTAATCACAAATTATTTAGTTACTGCTGTCAGGACGTGATCCTTCCCCGGTCGAGCCGATCTATTCTTGCTGCAACCATAATATAGCTGCAGGGTGGCTCCGCCACTTAAAAAACACTTTGTATATTTGAGGTTATCTTCGGAATGAGTGAACCGATTTTAATGAAATACCAAAGCCAAGAGAGATATGGGCTATATTTCGTCCAAAAAGATTGAGGATTTTTCTTAAGAAAACATAATATATGTATGTAACTATGAGTCATGAAGGGACGACTCTGCCATTCATTACTTTTTAGGCGAAAATTTATCGATCAAATTGACGATATATTGAAAATGGGCCAAATTAAAAGTACCCTTACCCGACGACCAAGTAGTATATGGATGTAAAAGAGGCGAGAGAGGTGTGTCAGGGTCGTACCGAAAGTCTCTGCTTGCCCCTCTAGGTGACAGGTGTGAATACATATGTTTTTTTAAGTGTTTTACAATATTCTCGTTAGTCAAAGCTAGCGCAGTTATTTAGTTTAGAATAATTTTCTTTACAATATCTATCACCAGAGTTGATTAAAGCTCGCTCGTTTTTATATCTATAAAATGACACAATTACTATTATTAAATTCCACAAACTAGGACCTAAATTATACGCGGTTCCTGACATCTAAAACCGACTTTAAAATATATTCCAATTAAAAAACACCGCACTGCAATGCGAATACATTCGTTATACTTAGCTGCAAACCCGAGTGATTTTTCATAAAAAATATTGTCTTACGTTGAATTTGGTAAATAACATTTTATATGATTTACTTATTCAGTACTGCTTTAGAAATAATAATATAAGAGATTTATAAAAAACTCTTATTTAAACAACACACATTGATCATGTGCTGTGATGATCCTGATAATTATTTTATTTTATGCTGGTGATAATGATCAGAATACTAAGATAAAGTTATTAAAATATTGTATTTTCATTCATTGGTCCTTGATACGAACGTCAATTTTCAAATCAATCAGCCATCTACAAGTTGGTGAAAATTACATTAAAAGATTCCGTTACATAGATAGATACACGCAAAGCTAAAAAAGCGTGTTAAAAAGAACAGCTTTGCCTCGAAAGCTCAGAAGATAAATGGTCGCCATTAAAGTTAACTACCCGCGCAAACTGAATTCGATCCCCGCCAGTACCGATAAAGGTATAAATTGCTTTTTTTATAAATTGAATAAGTATAACAAACGAGCGTACAGTCCATCTGGTGGACTGCGTGCTACTGGATATTGTAGCCAAAGACACCTACATCTATCTTCCATTATTCATCAAAATATAAAAGTGTTGTCACCCTTGAGATATGTCTCATTACCAGTACAAAGGGTTTCCGGTTCCCTTTTTTAACTATCCTAACTGACGGTAAGTAGTGATGAAGCCGAAGACAGAAAAGCGCACTGCTTAGCTTAATAAAAGCCTATTCACCTTTGTCCTGAAGACTGTAATCTTATTCCGCATATTTTCTGTACGCATGATGAATGATTAAGCAAACTGTTTGGTTCGAATGCGTGGCGAGTCTACACCGAAGGTTCTCTGACACCTCTCACCGGGAAGTCTCTCTATACACCATACGAATCACAGCAGCTGCTATTTTACGCTGATATTGTTTGAGAGCGTGTTCCTTCGTCGAACGAACCAATTTATAAAAAAAAATAATTGTTAGTTAACATAATTTTACGTACCATCAGGTGGGATTGTAGCTAAGCGCTGGCTTCGAACAATAAAAAAAATTGCCCGAAGTGATCTAGGCTACACTTATCCGCAAAACTTGGAATATTTTTTTATTGAAAAATTGATAACATAAAATAGATAATAATCATCAAATATATCTTAAATCTCAATAACGCTACATTAATACATCCCAATCAGGCGAAACCATGACATATCGCTAATGTACAATAAGATCGAATTTCGCATGAACAGCAATTAAGGTATCCACTCAGTGAAACTTTACCCATAACTCCATTACTATCACCTCACTTAGCTATTCAGTACGCAACACAACAAGAGGCGAGCTGTATCAAAGGAACCGGGGTCTCAATAAATATTCCGGACGGTTTTCACACAAAACGTTTTGCATTAAATCTCCGAGAAGACGCCATCTGATGGTTAGTACCCGAGGGACTGCTTGAGTAATGACTAAATCGTGCCAGCTAAGTTAAACGACTATGTACAAACTCATACGGACTTCCACTTTCACTTTACTCAGTCTGTGATATGCTATAATATTCGCTCGAAATTGTGAACACTACACATTTAAATAAAACTAGTTTTACGGATTTTATCGCGTATATTATTTTTTTTATATGTCCGACGTTTCGAGCACTTTACAGCAGCCATGCTCATGAGGGGGGGGGAGGCTGAGGTGTTTGACGTCCCGATGTAATTCATACTGCGTAAATCGGAACAAAATATAAAAATTAATAATTTTAATCTGTGGGTAACCGCGATTAGCTATGGCACCGGGACGTCGAACACATCACACGTCCCCCCCCACGCCTCACCCCGCGACCATGGGTGCTGTAAAGTGCTCGAAACATCGGGAATATAAAAGAGTTAATATACGCGATAAAATCCGTAAAAACTAGTTTTCTTTAAGTCTTTTTTTCTTATAATAACTTTACCCCCACAACAGGATCCTTTATCGTGGAGATAGTTAGCATTCGAGTACATACCAAACAAATATTTATACCATGCAGGATCAAAACCAGCGACCCTTACCACCGCCACTCATTACTAAGCCACTGCGACACGGAGTCATCGAATCATAGAACTAGCTTTAAATCTACTAAAACATTCTCAAAGTCATTCTGTAACAATCACTTTGTATTTAATAATGGCTTGTTTAAAACTCTTACGAACGTCAAAATCAACACCGGTTCGGAAAAACAAGACGTTATCGGAGAATAACTGGCAAGAAGCTCAGGGATCTTTTTACAGTTCCGTACCCGAAGGGTAATGACTGTGTGCTCGTTTGTCAACCTTATCTTATTAAAAAAATTACCAGATTATTTTAAACTAAATATTGTCCTATTTTAATACCGAAAATTATATAGAATATTCTTAAATTATCTCTTAAAAAAGCCAAATAAGCCCCATTCTATTCTCTAATCCGAATGACTTTTAATAGAGTAAAACATAAAAACCCTAACGGCAAGTGCTTTTGTTAGAAGTGAATATTTAGTTTCTTTTAGAAAGTTAGAAAGCGCTTTTTAAACTTACAAATCACTTCCATTAATTAAAACAAACTTTACTGTGATCCATTTGGCATGACTTGGTGAACGTTTGAGTCAAATTCTCAACACGACCGCAAACTTGGCCGCCCACCCGCGTTCCAATGCCCACCTCGTTTGTTATTAACCACAAGTACGACTTTTCACGAAACAAAACTAATTTTGTGCTCACGCAATGCTACCAAACAAATATGTATATTTTTGTTAATATTTATTATAATGGAGTAAATACATATTTATGGCAGCGTAATGCTTCTATGAGAGCTGAGGTAGTTTAGGGGCTAAGCGCTCGCTACAAATTTCACACAGTACGCGAGCGACCCGAGTTCGATCCCCGCCGGTACCAATGAAATTGTTAATAGCAATTTTAAGTAATTTACTACGTGCTCGGCGGTGAATTATAACATATTAAGGAAACCTGCACGTCTAAAAATAAGAAAAAATTATTTTAAATACATATGAAGTTCGCCAACACGCATAACGGCAGCGCGGCGGACATTTCCTTGTACTAAAACCCTCTCGGAAATGAAAGAAATGTGTCCAGCAGTGGGACGTATGTACAGTACCGTAACTGTAATGCTTCAGTATTCCGTATGGTGAGTGTAAAGAACGTTCGAAAAATAACCTCTGTCATAAGAAAAATCAAAAAAAAACTGATGGTAGTGGCTTAGACAGTATATAAGTAACTATAAAACTATTGACCTGTAATGAAATTGATAACTTGGCATGGATAAACTTTACAAAACTTTTAACTTTTAAACTTTTTTTAAAATTAACATGGTAAAATTTCTTGCAATACATAATTTTTTATACAACTGCCAAATCTGCTACAATTTCGTCGTAATCCTATCGTTTCTCCAGCTTTAACGACCCTGGAAACCAAATCTGATTGTGCGGTTAAATCTAACTAGGGGACTTGACGTAACAATAGTGCACTTATGTAAGCAATTTATTTAGTCTGTTAGATTTTACACTTGTTTTTTTTTTTATATAGAAGAGGGGGCAAACGAGCATGCGGCTCACCTGATGTTAAGTGACTACCGCCGCCCACGATCAACCGCAACACCAGAGTAATTGCAGGTGCGTTGCCGGCCCTTTAGAAAGGAGTACGCTCTTTTCTTGAAGGTCCCCAGGTGATATCGGTCCGGGAAAATCGCCGGTGGTAAACTATTCCACAGAGAAGTCGTACGCGGAAGAAAACTCCTCTTAAAACGTACAGTGGTGGACCGCCAGGCATCCAGATAATGTGGATGGTATCGCGACGTTTGCCGCGTAGTGCGTTCACGAAATTTGGCGGCTGGGATTAATTCGAACAATTCCTCAGAGCACTCTCCATGGTATATGCGAAAGAAAATGCAAAGAGATGCAACATCTCTTCGCAGTGCCAGTGAATCGAGCCGATCGAAAAACACTCGGTCGTCGACGATTCGAGCCGCTCTGCGCTGGATGCGGTCAAGTGGAAGGAGCTAGCACTGGGGAGCCCCAGCTCAGAGATGGGAACAGTATTCCATGTGCGGCCAAACCTGCGCCTTGTAAAGTTGCAGGCGGTGGGCCGGCATAAAATACTGTCTCGCTCTGCTGAACACGCCAAGCTTTTTAGAGGCCAATTTGGCCTCCTCTTCCAAGTGACCACGAAACTGCACGTCACTCGATATGTCGACGCCGAGGATTCCGATACTGGCTGAGGCAACAAAGGGAGTGCCTTGAAACTGAGGAGATACGACAAAGGGGTTCTTTTTAGCGGTTAACGCGCAAACTTGTGTCTTCTGGGGGTTAAACTGGACTGGATTTAGTCGCCCTCAATCCGAGACTCTGTTCAGCAAAGACTCGACTTTAGACACAAGTTTGTCCCGGCTTTCGGAGACGTTTTCCCGAGAAATATTGGCTCGACCGGTGTAAAGAGCATCACCAGTGCTGTCATCTGCATAGCAATAAATGTTACGGGTTTGCAACATACTCTATCATTGATATGCAGAAGAAACAGCGTTGGCGATAGCACGCAGCCCTGTGGAACACCAGCATTAATAGGCTTGCAATCGGAGCTTGCACCGTCTACAACGACCTTGATGCCCCGATCTGCAAGAAAGCTGGTGATCCATTCGCACAATTTCTCGGGAAGCCCATAGGAAGGGAGCTTCGAAAGAAGCGCTTTGTGCCAAACCCGATCGAAGGCCTTCGCAATGTCCAAACTAACGGCCAATGCCTCCCCCTTGGACTCTACTGCCTCCGCCCATCTATGAGTTAGGTAGACCAGAAGATCACCAGCTGATCGACCACGGCGAAAACCGTATTGGCGGTCACTAATCAGCTGGTGATCCTCAAGGTACCTCATGAGCTGGCAGTTTACAATGGACTCCATTGTTTTGGAGAACAAGGAGGTGATGGCGATAGGCCGGTAGTTGGACGGGTCTGAGCGGTCGCCTTTTTTTAGGGATCGGGTGGACGAAAGCCGTCTTCCATGAATTTGGGACTACACCTAGGGAGTAGGAGTACCGGAAAAGATGCTTTAAAACCGGTGCCAACTCTGGAGCACACGTCCTCAGCACAATTGGGGGGGATTCCGTCTGGCCCACTCGACTTGTGGATGTCCAGGGAGAGGAGTGCTTTGCGAACCGAGCGCTGTGTGAACTGCACTTCCGGCATGGAGCACTCACACCGCGGGATGGTCGGCGGCGTACTCCCCCCGTCATCTAGAGTCGAGTTGGATGCAAAGAAAGAGCCTAGAAGATCGGCTTTCTCCTTTGCGGTATAGGCCAGTGAGTCGTCCTCTCTGTGCAGAGATGGAAAAGATGGCTGACAGAAATTCCCCTGGACAGCCTTGGCGAGAGACCAAAATGCACGGGTTCCAGAAAGAAGGCGGACTAGTTTCTCGCCAATTCTGCCTATGTGCTCTGACTTTGCCTTGGCCATGACTCTTTTGAAGGACCTAGAGGCGGAATTATACTTTTTTTTTAGAGCGTTGGTGTTTACATCCCGGGACGCTGATGCGTCAGCCCAGGCTCGGTAGCACTCCTGCTTATAGCATGATGCTATTTTACAGGAGCGACCAAACCATGGCTGAGATTTGCCTCCAATGGGCACCACAGAGGAAGGAATAAAAAGATCCATACCCTGAAGTACCACATCAGTGACAGAATCAGCAACAACGTTGGGATCGTCCGGCGAGAAGCAAACCCGCCCCCAAGGGTAGGATGCAAAGAAAGACCGCATCCCATCCCAATCGGCTGACCTATAGTGCCAAACACGGCGGCAGCCTGCAGATTGCAGCTGCGATTTCAGCGTGAGTGGCACCACACTCCGAACAAGACAATGGTCCGAGGAGCCTAAAGGGGCATCAACGGAAATCTGATATCCATCCGGGTGAGAGGTCAGCAGAAGGTCCAACAGGGAAGGTGCATGATCCTCCACATCTGGAATCCGCGTAGGCGAAGTAACCAGTTGTGTCAGACCATATGCCAAGGCAAAATCATGAACAGATCTCCCCCGCATGAGCGGTTAAACGTGAACTAAGCCATTCGGCGTGATGGGCGTTAAAGTCGCCGGGAATCACGATCTCTGCGGAGGGGATCTGCTGTAGCAACGAATCTGTAGCCATTTGGACGTGGTCGAAGTGTCGGTCTGTTTCAGTATTACCGCTATGGGATCTATAGAGGCACCCGTAGATGCGCGGATGGTCGTCGCTGTCTACGCGTAGCCAAAGGATGGACAGGTCCGAACCTTCAAGTCTGCCAAGGCGTCGAGAACAGATGTCCTCTCTGACGTAAACGCAAACTCCAGCCCGAGGCACAAAGAAGTGTTCCAGTTTGTACCCCGGGTAGGAGAGATACGAGACATCAGCCGAAGAGGACACCTGCGTCTCGGTCAGAAAGAGCAGAGCCGGCCTCACCGTCTCGAGATGGTAGTGGACGGCGTTTAGGTTAGAGTGAAGTCCCCTGATATTGCAGAAATTCACGGACAGCGTGGCAGGGGTCGCCTTGGTTTTGTTGCTCCGTTTGCCCCGAGCAGTTGTAGTCTTGAGCGGAATTTTGCCCCCCCCCCCAGAATACGCGGGGCAGCCTGAGCACCCACGCTCAGAAGTGGAGAAACATGATTGTGGATGCTCAGCGAGGGATTCTCCTGCGGTACTGGTACCCTCCTGGGGTAGTCTATCATCATTTAATTCCGCTACCATGTTGATGGGAGGGGGGGGGATTTGGGCCTCCGGCCACCTGCACTCACCAGACGAAACGCGGAAGCTTCCACTTCACGCCGGTATTCTGTAAGGTCGTGGCACCACCCCGGTTTGAGCCGGCCCATACGTGCAACAGCAAAGCTGCCGCGTGGCTCTACCACTGTTAAAGGTGAACCACATATTTCAAAAGAAAAGAAAATAAAAATATTTCGTTAAAAAGGCTTCAGGTGATACACTACACATGAAATAAAACTAATTTTACGGATTTTATCGCGTTTAATTTCAACTTTTTAGGGTTCCGTAAAAATAAGGAACCCTTATAGTTTCGCCATGTGCGTACGTCCGTCCGTCCGCGGTTTTACTCAGAGACCCTAGATGCTACAAATCTGTAATTTAGCATAGTTATAGATATTAATCACGCCTACAAAACTGTGTAATATAATCTTAAAATTTACATTTACTTTAGGTACCTCTCATACAGGTAAAGGGAGGATGAATTTTTTCTTACTTGTCTATTCTATCGTGTGAATAGGTCTTTTGAAAACAGTGGAGATATCGAACAACATTTTTTCAATCAAGATGTCCATTTGCGAAATATTAAGCTTTAAAGTGGCTTTTAAACTGGTAGTTATTAGAGTAATGTCCCCGCCCCCATCCCCCACTACCAACTAAACCGCTGTTTCTGGAAATGTGAACAGTATATATAATGAAGTTAAAAGGAAAACTATCACAGCTAAGTGAAATTTACAAGTTAACGAGTAATAGTCGAACAACTTATAAATGCACTTGGATTAGTAAAAGTTTCCTTACAATTCCGTAGAAAATGACCTAAAACTAGCTGCAGCTTTGTAAAGTTATCGTAAACTGTCAATAATATAAATCATTATTTTCTTGAGCTCCCCGGCAATAATGAAGTCAGTTTATCACGTTTAACTAGCTACGAATTTGACAGATTTGGGCCTAGCACTTTTAAGCTTAATACGGTTAATGAAACAACTGTTCTTAATATAATAAAATCTTTTAAAACTAATGCACAAGGTCATGATGGCATTACTCTGAACATGATAATATTAACTTTACCCAGAACATTGACAGTTATTACCGGAATAATTAACAAATCTATTGAAACAGGTGTATTCCCAAGGCAGTGGAAAGTAGCTTTAGTAAAACCGATTCCCAAAAAGTCCAATCCAAATGACTACAAGGATCTCCGCCCTATAAGTATCTTGCCCTTTATGTCAAAAATTTTGGAAAGAGTAGTCTGTACACAGATGACGGAGTACCTTGAGGCTAATAATATCCTGCCTAAAAAGCAATCCGGATTCAGAAAGTCTCGTAGCACTGCAACCGCTCTCATGGATGTAGTGGATGATATTCTGACTGCACAAGATGTTGGGGAGGGTACTATGTTAGTTTTGCTTGACTTTTCCCGAGCTTTTGATACCATTAACACCACTCTACTCTTATCAAAGCTCGCTTACTATGGATTTGATAATTTAACAATAAAATGGTTTGCGAGTTACCTCACTAATCGTACACAATTTGTTAAAATAAATAAAGACAATGGATCAGAATGGATATCTACCACGTTGCCAGTTCCAAGAGGTGTACCTCAAGGATCCATTTTGGGGCCTATACTTTTTATATTGTATTGTTCAGATATAGTGAACACCATAAAAAATTGTAGTTATCATATATATGGTGACGACCTTCAATTGTATATGTCTTTTAAACCTAGTGACACCAATATAGCAATAAAAAAATCAACTCAGATTTGGACCGCATAGCCGATTGGTGTGATCAAAATAATCTCGAATTGAACCCCATTAAATCGAAGTATATGTTACTGGGAACGCATAACCAGACAAATAATATTCTAACTTTCAATCCGCAAATTAACATCAAGACTACTCCTTTATAACGTGTGTTGGAAGCTCGGAACTTAGGTCTCGTTATGGACGGAAGGTTGCGTTTTGAGGGTCATGTGCAAGAAACCATGCGAAACTGTTTCTATAGACTCAAAGTCTTGTACCAGATCAGAGAGTATTTGACGGTGGACATGCGCATTAGGTTGTGTGAATCACTCATTCTGTCGAAGCTAACTTATGCGGATACAGTATTTGGAGAATGCTTGCTCGCAAGAACGAAAAAATCAATACAAAGGGTTCAAAACGCCTGCGCACGTTTCTGCTTCACAGTCCCTAAGAGATCACACATCACCCCATTTTTAAATCGACACGACCTGATGAGTATGGCTGCTCGACGTACTCTCCACCTTGCATCATTGCTTTTTGGAGTTATAAATACCAGGGAACCATCATACTTATACCAAAAACTTATTTTCTCGCAGCGTGCGATTAGGACAGCATCACGACTCACATACCCTAAGCATCACACAGCTGCCTTCCGTGGTAGTTTCCGTTTCGCTGCCACGAAGTGCTGGAATGATATACCACCACCGATCAGAAATAGTAAAACAGTTGACACTTTTAAAACTTTATTAAAAAAAGTTTCTGATTTCCGTACAAAAATCCAGCAAATAGGCATAAATGGTATGATTCAATCTCAATGCCAGTACCGTACATGCACATACGAACGCACTCACATACTCAAACACGCATGCACACATACACATACACAATTTATTTTATTTTTTTTGTATGCATACCACCGTTCGTCCATCTTTACACTATCAAAGTTGCACGGACACGTGGAATTTTGACAGTTTTTTTCTGATTTTATTTTATATTTATGTTTAGTTCATTTTTTCTCTTGCTGTTACTTGTCATCTGCCTCACACTCCTGGCTTCACTGAAAATCAGCGTTACGAATTGATGTATTTATATCTTCAATTCGTGACTTAAAGCTGAGTGGAGACCATTTTGGTGCATATTTTGTTATTACTTTTTTAAATATTTTTGATAAGATATTAAAAAATGTTTTATTTTTATTCTTTTTTGTTATAATGTATGTACCAAATAAACTTTTCTTTCTTTCTTTCTTTCTTTCTTTCAAAAATAAACATTATATGAAGAAAACGACATAAATGCATTACTACTATAGTTTTACTTTTTCCTTTGCGGGATAGGCAGGGAAGATCTTTCTTACTTACTAACTACTTTCGCTTTTTTGTAGTTATTGTAGGTCTCATTCAAGTATTCATAAAATCATATAGTAGCTATATTATGATTGCATGATTATTTTGACAGTATTATTGGTGTTAAATTCAGTTTAATCTGTGGTACTATTGGTTATCATCAATATCAAAATATCGCAGCGTACGTATATTTTCATGCCTACAGTGCTGAGTAAGATGGGCCTGCTGCTACTAACAGTCGGTCATCGAAAGCGTCTAGACGTGCGGAGTGCGGGGCGAGACGCAGGCGAAGCGCCCCCGAGCGGCCGTTAGTCACTCGGGAGCTGTCTGCTAGGATTGTCCTGTCACGCAAACGTGAGTCAACCTCGATACGGAATTGAAGTTTTTTTATAAGAAAGGGTGACAAACGAGCACACAGTCCACCTGATGCTAAGTGATTGCTATGTCCCATAGACATCTATATTTACCCTTGATTAAGAATCAAAATGCAGATGCGTTGTCACCCCTGAGAACTAAGATGGAACACCTCGTTTCCAGTAAAAAGGGTCTCCGGTTCTCTACACTCACCATACGAAACAAAGCAGCATTAAGCTACTATTTGACGCTGGTATTCTGTGAGAGCGTGGTCCTTCCCCGTTGAGCCGACCCACTCGTGCTACATACATACTATACTACTAATATAACTGCAGCATGACTCTACCACGTATAAAAAAGTTATTAGAACCTATTCTTAATGAAGTTATTATGACCTATTCTTATTATTTCTGAACACAATTTTTTTGAGGAAGTTATTGAATCTGTTTAAATGCGAAATAAAATAAAATCAGTTTTTTATTTTTCTTATTACTTTCCGTTCTCGTTTTTCGTTCGCTTTGCCGACAACATCTAACGAGATAACTGACTGTATGTTCTCCTTAGGCCGTGACAGCGCTTCCGTGCGTTCTGCTAGATGTCATGACGATTTGCGCAAGGTGGCTGGAATCAGACACGATAAACTTGGGCACTGCACTTCCCCATGGTAGATTTATTGTATAGTTGTAAATATTCTTATTTAAGCAGTGTACATACTTAAGGTAATGTTAATAACATAAGCAGTGAACAAAATAATAACATCATTACAGCCTTTTACAGATTGCCTTATATGTAGGATATTCAGCATTGTTGTCACGCTTATCAGGCGGGTGAGCAACCGCAGTTTTTTACTTTCTAGTGATTACTAGGGAGACGCTGCTGGCCATCTCCCGGTTTTTTTTTCCCCTCTGTCGCCTCCTACAACACCCACAGGACAGAATAACAAAACAATAACAAATTACTTGAAATATTTATTAGTTCATTTAGCTCTTCAAGCCTAATAAAAATCCCTTGCAGTCGCATGCGCCCGGCAAGTCCCGAGCGGTCGCGATGCGATCGCACCCATATACAGTACTTAAAACCATTAAAACTTATATTTAGAGACTACTTTTCTATGACGAAGTTTGGCATTATAAAATCTACAATCTTAACAAAAGTCAGGTTTTACTTCATTACAAAAAGATTTTATTGTATTTTGATGACAAAAAAACATACCAAGCGATTGTCGGCGGCGTGAAAATCACAATTATTTCAATTTATATTACTCGAAATTATTTACGTAAAAATATAAATTATATTCACACATAAACTGCGGCCTCATGAGACCGCTAGGGATTTGACGGAATATGGCCACGGTCTCATGAGACCGCTAGGAGTTTGAGAGGTTAGTATTATGTTTGTAAATATAATATTTACTTATAAAACTAAATGAGAATTAGCTGTTAAACAAAAAGATAGTAACAACCCTGCAACAGTAGGCATTGGAATCTTGCGCGGTGCATGGTTTATCCTACTATTCTGTTTTTACTACGTTATGGTTGTAACATGAATGGATCGGTATGACCAGGGAAAGACCACGCTCTCAAAGTATACCATTGTAAAAAGTAACTAATGCCGATGTTTTTCATATTAACGAATGAGGAAATGAATGTAGAGTACCGGGACCATTACTAGAATGAGGCACTCTATTTTAGTCTTCGGATTTGACAACCCATTGGCATTTTGATTCTGAATTTTTTAAACATTTTCTTATATAATAAAATTAAAATAAAATATAAAAATGCTGTCTAGTTCTGGCGATAGCTACAAAATCGTAGAAACAATTATAGTAAATAAATTGATATCAGAAGCTGAAATTAATTCAGCAAATAGACTGCGGTATCTTAAATTTCATTAATGCTGAGGTATCAACGAATTTAATTACGAATTACTGTTTCCAAATGACATTTTGCGCGTAGGAATATTTTATAATTTACGAAATTACTTCTCATCTGTGAAACTCGCTTTGTGTCTGAAATTAACTATAAAACTTTACAAGTAAGGCGAGTTTATAATGTTACTCAATGCGATTGCCAATAGGAGGTCACTTTAAAATTTCAAGAAGATTCAAATTAATTAAAGTAAGATCAAAGAAATCACACCGTATCGTTAATCTAGCAAAATTATAACGTATAAAGGAAAATTACAGATTGGCTTCTTAAACTTGATTAGAACAGTTACTTCACAGTGCATCTTAACATAATACGTACGAGGTAGCACACACGTATACTACGCACGTATATACATAGCACACGCACATATATCATACACACATATATATATATACATATACATATATATATATACATATATATATATATATATATGCGCGCACACACATACGCACACGCACACAAATGCACACGTATACGCGCAAATAACAACACACATACACCACACGATACATACGATTCATTCGTTTACGAATCTAATGGTGGACACCTACTTGTATCCTTGAATATATTCTAAAGATTCAAAATTACTCCGGAGATATCAAATGAAAAATATTCACTAAAATATAAAAAATAAACTTTCTGGCGCGTTTTAGATTGTAAAGTTCCTAAGACGTTGTTAAAGATTAAATAAAAAAGGATAATATATACAAAATAAGGAAAACATTCTTGCCCCGGATTATCGGTGTCGCCTTGGCCTATTTAGCTAGCTTCCAGGACATAAACGGGACGAAAGTTATTACAACTATCGTTATCCTTTATCGTCGAGGTGAAAGAAATTACGTACAAAAGTTTTTAAATATGATTTTGTAATGTAGTGGTATTAGCTATTACGTTACGTAGTTCATAATACAAACGCTTAATACAGCAACTTGGGATGACTTAAAACCAAAATAAAACTAAACGGTTCGTAAAAGGATTTTATTTTAAAGAAGAGGTTTTCGTGCATATCATTTACTGCAAAACGGCTCGTAAGAGGAAACAAAGCGTTTTTAAATATAGAAAAAAAAGGCATAATTGAATCGTGGGTTCCAATCCCTCGCGAAATAATGTATTTCTATAGTCTATGAATAATTTTGCCGTGTCTGGATGTTGTTTGGTCATGCAGTCTTTTTGTAAATAGATAAAAACATGTTTTTCTCTAATCACACAAGTGTACATTCCTAACTAAAGCTAAAACTAAAGCCTATATACTTTTAACCGATGGGCACAGGCCTCGTCTGATTTCTGGGAGGGTTTTAGTGCAAAGAAATGTCACCACGCTGCCCCATCGCATTTTCGCGAACTTCACATGTCTTCGAAATATTTTTTTCTTATGTCACAGACATGCCGTTTTCCTCGCGATATTTTCCTTTACATGGTAAATCAGCACATAGAATTGCAATCAACAATTTGATTGGTGCCGGCGGGGATCGAACCCGGGTTGCTCGCGTACTGTGAAATTTACAGCGAGCGTTTAACCCCTGAACTACCACGGCTAATACTGCACTATTGAATAATAATTGACTGAGATACAATATTATTGAATAATACTCCCCCACGACACTTCATTTAATTACATTTCAGTTCATTACCATCAGGTGGACTGTATGCCCGTGACTTACATCTATTAAGAAGCTATTTTCTCAGCCTAATAGTATAACAAAAAACGTCTGAGAACGTATTCAAGAGGTATATTTTCTATGAAATCATAAAAATGATAATTGCATACGTAATAAATACTCAATTCCTCTGTCCGCGTAAAGCAAAATAAAATTGTGTATTTTTAGTTTAATAATAACGAATTCTTAATATTATTCACGACACTTCTAGGTACTAAAATTTTATTTGGTTGCTAACAAAAGGAATATTAAATTTAGCGATTGAAACTTAAAAACATAACCTTTAAACTTTAGCGAAAAATAATGGCGAACTTCACATCTCTTCGAAATATACTTTTTCTACTGTCTCAGACGTGCAGGTTACCTCACAATGTTTTCCTTCACCACCAAGCAAGCGTATTAAAGCCTGCTGCTGAACTTAGGTCTCCTTTATAGATTGCCTTATTGGAGTACATTTGCCAAAGTTACCAATCTTGGTAAGCGGATTGGCAACCGCAGCTTTTATTTTTGGTCGTCCTTAGCATGTAGCCCATCTCCTGCCTGTTTCGCTCTGTCGCCTCTTACCACGGGATGATATAGGATAGTGAACATTTTTACACCGCTACAGATAATTTTAAATTTGTAAAGTTATAAAAGTTAGTGCTCACACTTTCCACTGCTGGGCACCTTCTCTCGTTTTTAGAGTCGTGCCGCCGTGTAGCCCTAGTGTGCATTAATGTAAATGTCCTCAAATTATATTTTTTCTTGTAGCGTGCAGATTTCTTTCACCGCCAAGCACGTGTAAAATCAGAAATTAAAATTACTATTAACAATTTCTTGTTACCAGCAGTAATCAAACCTTAGTTGCTCGCACACTGTGAAAAAAATGAGAACAATTAGATCCTGCGACTCTTACCATCATTGTAAAAGGACAAAATACATAACTATATATTAACACGCAAAAAGAAAAAAAATTATTCCTTTCTAGGCTTAGTTGTGAGAATTGGCATAGTTAAAGTATTATTATTGGCATAGGTAAAGTATACAAAGAAATATAACAAATACAAATAAAAATAACATGTGTTCCAAAATACATTAACATGAAATCAAAATGATATTCAAAATTAAATAAAACAAAAATTTTATATTTAAATGTTCATACTGCAATATCATATTATGATACTACTAGTCAAACACATAAAAGTCTATTCTTTAATTACGTTTATACCAAAATCCTACTCATAAACCCATAATTGATACAGCGAATGTCAAACACACAATGGTCTGTTGTCAAACAGTCACACAGAGAACAGATGGACGCCAAAAAATGTTGCCAACAAATAATTACTGACATCTTGACTATATAAGCTGTGAATTTTGTGCGATTTCAAATCTTCCTTTTTCAATAGTGTGTGAAATGTATTACAAGGCAAAAACATACATACATATCTGTGGTTTATATAGACGTGCTGTTGAAAGTATCATAAAAACTTAAAATGTAATGACATGACGGAATTTCGACCATTGGGCACCCACAAGTAATATATTATAACAAGGCTAATCATATTTAGTACATATTATAATAAGTAACAAAAGCAATAAAAATTAAATCAATCGAAAAACATATTTATGGCAAATAGGAGATTCGACTAGGTGTAATAAGGTCACAAGGTAACACTTTACGATGACCTGGAATCTAGCTAACTGGGCCAAGGTATCCTATACAACTGACATCTGCTTATCTTGTTGAAATGACAGTCAGACAGATTCGGATTAACCTAAATACAAAGTATTCAATTGCCTGTGTGTCCTTGTATCTCATAAAACTTCGATATCAAAAGAAAATATTTTTTTACGATTGTACGAGGGCGGAACTGAAAATTTCGGGAATCAAGGAAGTGACACAATATTACTATTTAAAAATGTATTTATTGCTTTTTGAAGTATATTTAAGAAATTTGACACATTTTTTCATACGATGGAACCAATCATTGAAGCAACCATTCCATTCGGAAGTTGGGGTCTCCAAAATGGCCGTTTTGTAGGCGTCCACAGCTTCTTCAGGTGATGAAAATCTCTGTCCACGCAATTTATTCTTTATTTTAGGGAAAGTATAGAAATCATTAGGGCTTAGGTCGGGGCTGTACGGCGGATGGTCTAATAATTCTATGTTTTCTTGCTCTAAAAACTCTTTTGTTCTGTGTGCGCTGTGAGAACTCACATTGTCGTGATGGAGGATGATACGGCGGTTGCAGTTCTCTTTACGGAGTTCAGAAACGACCTGTGGCAAACAAATGCTAGCATACCATTCTGCATTAACCTTTTTTTGTCCCTCAAGAGGAATAGTCGTAACATGGCCGGGTTTGGAGACAAACGTGGCCACCATTTTTTTTGCAACACTCCGTGAACGAACAATTTTTGTTGGCTTTAACTCATTTTCGAACACCCAAACTCGTGACTGATTTTTTGTTTCGGGTTCGTACGCATATATCCAGGATTCGTCACCTGATACGATGTTGTGTACAGCATTTGAGGATCCTGCATGGAATCTTTCGAGAGTTCTGACGCACCAAGTAACGCGAGCCGCTTTTTGCTCTTCACAGAGCGAATGCGGTATCCATCGGGAAAACAACTTTTTCACACCTGATTGTTCATGCAAGATTTTTTGTATTTGACTCATGCCAATGTCTAAAGTTGCCTAAATTTCGCGGTATGTCACATGTCGATCTTCCTCAATCAGCTTACGCACAGAAATATAGATTACCCGGTATCATCGCCGGGATGTCGTAAATAAGCTTAGTTTACAACAAAAGTCTTTTTATTTCGTTTACAAATAGCGTTTATGTAATTTCAAAAAGAACAGAATTTAGCAATATATTTAGTTTTGCGATTTACTGACAGGTGTCACTGTTTACTATTTATCTACTTAATACTCTTCATAATATAACACATGTCTTGAGTGACTGACACTGAGTGAGTGACTTGACGTAGAAATCTGAAATTTGGACAGTACCTACATTTTATGACTTAGAAATCCACTAAGAAAGGATTTAGGAAGAGGGTGTGGAGAATAGATATTTTACGATTTTTAAAACAACTCTTTATCGGAGGGCTCAGAGCCTGTTTAATTTTGTATGCAAAAAAAATTGATGTATATGATTGATAGTAACATTTTGCAACTAGGGTGCAAATTTTGTAATTAGACGAACAGCTAAAATCGCTAGACGCTTTAAATTGAGACCATAACTTCTTTTCATTGCGTAGGCATTAACTAAGAAAGGATTTTAGAAAATTCAAACCCTTAAAATGTGAAATATTTTCCAGTTTTCGAGAAACTTTTTTTTTGCGGGCGATTTCATATTTCTATGACGAAAATTGTTAAGTGTTTTTTTAACTTCAAAATTAGTGCGAATACTTTTGAATTAAAATAATGAAATACGTTTTTTTTTCCTAAAATGCTTTTATTGCAGTTTTTATTAGATTATTAAATGATAAAAGTAAGTTTCCTACTTCTATCCGACAAAGGCGATGCAATGAAGCGGGTTGTTTCTTGCTCCTCATGTTTAAATTCGTCACTACTCATAGGCTTTTTAGTAGGCTTTTTAATTTTTCTTTTAATTATTATGACTTGACCTATCATCCAATTCCTAATTGACGTCTACTTTTGAGACAACCTGTATAAAGATATGACAAGTAGTTTACATACACGACAATCGACAACAGCTAATCGTTAACTAATTGTTAAACTAGACGAAAGTAGTATGTGGATAATATTGTTTTTCTTTTAACTTATTGCATTGTTACACTTGATCGATCCACTCTCAAAATTTTAGAAAAAATACGGAATAACGCACTATAATGTTTCCTAACCGGTTGATAGCATGCGATATAGCATTCTGAAATATTCATAGTACGCGTCTGCCAGAACAGCATCATTGTCATTCAAATTAAAATGACACTTCCCTGAAATGAAACATGACTCAATTCGGATAAGGTTCTTTTGCATCATAAAATTTAATCAAGGAATGGATTTCATGATAATGGAGGCGTGTTGATTTTGTATTTTCATTTAATCAGACTGTCACAGTTTTAATCGACATTCGTGACAATTGTTCGATTCTGTGAAAAAACAAAAGGAACTGCATTTTATAGACGATGGACATTTTAATTTCGAATTATAGATTTTTAAAGCTTTTATTTACCTTCACTTGTATGTGTGGCCCGAAATAATTCAATCAATATTTCACCCACTTCAACGAAAGCTATCGAGCTAAAATTTGACACATATTTGATTCTCAAGACTATGCACGATTTTGAATCAAAAATGGGGGACGTTACAAATTGTCGATTTATCATTTCCTCAGCAACTATTATGATATGGGTATCAAATGAAAGGGCTTAATGAGTGAAACAATAAGTAAAGTGACTTCATTCTAAATCCAATGTGGCGGACGTCTAATATGACAATGCAATATTATTATGACATTTAGCTGATCTGATGATGAAGCTGCAATGTGAAAATGGCCACAGTACGAAGTTTAAAGAGTTATAACACAACTTGCTCGATTGCTGGTGATCAAAAACTTAGTTGCTCCAATTTGTATGTATTTTTATTATCCCGGGGTTTTTGGAAACCCCGATTACGATTTTGGGGTCGCACTGTTCGGGTCAAATTTCGTAACGGAATTTTAAAAGTATGCCTAACTAAGTGACATCATTCTAAATCCACTATGACGGACCAATCAAGATGGAGTACTAGTTATTTTTATACACTCCCATAATGTGGGTATTATATGAAAGGATTTGCTGGGAAAAATATTAAAAATAAAATGACGTCCCCTAAATCCAATATGGTGAACAATTTTTTTATTCACCCTCATGATATGAACATCAAATGAACATATGGATTCAAATGATGATAATAAAATTAAAACATTGTTCGCCGAAAATAGTACGAATAAAATGACGTCAGCTCTTAACGTTAAACGGAGACTACGCGGGGTCGTGTCTTAACTAATATCGATCTACATAATCTCACAGAATACCAGCGTCAAATAGTAGCTTAATGGTGCTGTTTCGTATGGATGTAATCTAACGAAATAATATTTAATTATTATTAACCTGGCAACACAAGGCCTTGCATTATGTTTTGGCTGGGGTGACGCGTTGTCTATGTCGACGCTCCCTCGAAATGGAGACTGAACAGGAATCGGATTCTTAGCCCGACATCTTATAAAACCCTAACATATTATATTTTTTTAAAGTACTCAATTGTCCGTTCATGTGAAATAACAATCATAATTATAAATGAGTGTAATCGTAACCTTAAAACATTTGATTAGAATTAAGGTGATTCAATAAAGTAGTAACGTAAAAGTGAACAAAGTTTTATTTAGCACCGATAGCAATAGCACAATAATTAACAACTGTGAGCTGAAATATCCTCTAAACGAAGGAGCCGTTTTACAGTATGATGAGTGTAGAAAACCGGAGACCCTTTTTACTGGAAACGAGGCATTCCATCTTAGTCCTCACGGGTGACAGCGCATCTGCATTTTGACTCGTAATCCAGGAAAGATGTAGATGTCTATGGGCCACAGCGGCCGCTTACCATCAGGTGGACTGTGCGCTCGTTTGTTACCCTATCTTATATAAAAAATATATATATAAAAACTTAACACCTACGGCAAATGCTAGTACTGGTGAAAAAATATCAAAATATCGAAAAACGAGATGGCTGGATGATTAATTTCATTTTTAGGGTTCCGTAGTCATCTAGGAACCCTTATAGTTTCGCCATGTCTGTCTGTCCGTCTGTCCGTCCTCGCTTAATCTATGAGACCGTTAGCACTAGAAAGCTGAAATTTGGAATATGTGTATCAATCACGCCGACAAAGTGGTAAAATAAAAATTGGAAAAAAATGTTTTATTGGGGTAGCCCCCCTATATGTAAAGTGGGAAGTGATTTTTTTTTAATTTCAACCCTAACGTGTGATATATTGTTGGAAAGGTATTTAAAAATGAATAGGGGTTTACTAAAATCATTTTTGATAATGTCAATAATTTCGGAAATAATCGTTCCAAAAGTAAAAAACAATGTGTCCCCCCACCCTCTAACTTTTGAACCATAAGTTTAGAAAATATGAAAAAGGAAAATCATTTTGAACTTGGATGGAAACAACAGTACCCACTACCGGGAGCAGTTGCAGGAGCGCGGAGCGCTGCTGTAGCGCGAACATAATGGATACCTTTAAACTCATAAGTGGGAACACTTATTGTGATGGACGGGAAACTACGGAACCCTACACTGAGCGTGGCCCAACACGCTCTTGGCCGGTTTTTTCATTAGATCAGAATAAAGTTTCTTTATTCTTTTTTCTCATTTTGTCCTATGAGTGACATAAAAGGCGACGATAAGAAATGCTAATCTTATGGCTTCCGATAATCTGATCCTTCCAGTATATAAGTAAATTGTGTCAGTATTTGTTCATCGTACTTATTGCTTGGTATACGCTTTTTAAACGAGTGCTTTGCCCGTAACCCATATGACGGCTTGAAACTAATAATTATATAGTTATCGTCATAATTATAAGCCTTTACAAGTGAATATCGAAATTTCTTCATAATATACCTTAGAGAACAGTCTTGTTTAAGCTCTTTTGTTTTAGCACCAAAACTACACAATATAAAAATTATTTAAATTTTTAACTGAAATTCTATTTTATCCTATTCGAAAATTTATTTTTGCGATATACATCTATTAATTAAGTTAAAATATAAGTTTCGTTTTATTTTTTTAAACGTCAACCCTACAGTAGGGTTTTCTTCTGTATCGTGGGGGAAGTTTATATACATAAATTGCACAAGGACAAACATCCAGACCCGGAACAGTTATTTTTGGGCATACAAATACTTATTCAAATTATTAATTTTTATCTTAATATTTCACAAAATTTTATTTATCCTACCTTTTCATTAAAACTTTTAAATTACTTAAATAGAGGAGTATGTTTTCATATTTGCTATATATTATATGGATCGCAGCGCCATTAAATTTCTTCCTAGTAAAAATATCTTATAACCTGTTGATCACAATAAAATTTATTTGATTTGAGGAGTCCACTTCTGAACACAGGCCTCTCTTGAGGAATGACACAACAGTAATTATCTATGCATAATTATTTATTTATTATACAATTTCTTATAAAATATTTATTATAAACTATTAACTGTTTATCACGACCATCAGTAATTTGAAATTTTCCTTTATAAAAAATTACGACCCGTAAATTTAGAATCGTTCAATGCTTCATTTTTGGTTGTTGATTTAATTGTCTAAACACGATCACACTCCAGGGAGTTTTGTTGTAAAACAAAGGCGTAATAGGCGAAGGCGTTAAAATTAAGTTTGAAAGAGAACACGCTATACGGAGTGACGATGACGTAATCACATTAAATAAAAAGACTTATCCTACATAACGTTCTCGGAACATTCACTACTAAAAATATTCAACAATAATTAACATTCTATTCACGGTAGGATTTTTTTCGTTTTTTCACTTAATTAACTATGTCTGGGCAAGTGTAGGTAGATAATTACCTGTGTCAATGCAGCATGAGTGCTACGCGTCGCCGCACCGTTTACAGGTCACTTCAGTTCAGTAAACCAATATTATGAAGGATGATTTATTTCGTGTACATTTTTACGCTATTTATTTTGTTTGATAGATGCATTTTTGTTTAATTGTTTATTTCATTATTTTAACAGACACATATCAACGTGTATTTACCGCTGTGCTATTTAATGTGATAATCTAATCATCACCCAGTATAAATATAAATATACGATCAAACCTATGCTGCTTGTAGAAATATTTTTTATACAACCTGTATAGTTTGATATCAAAATACAGCCTCTAGTTCTCATTTTTCTTCGTTGTTTTTAAATTTATCCTCAAATCGGAATATTTTTACTGCATCGTGGAGGCAAATTAAATACATAAATGGTATAAGGACAAACATCCAGATCCAATACAATTATTTGGACGCGAAATGCTTGTTCCGTGCGGGATTCAAACCTACAGCTTTCATCACAGGAACTCATGGCTAAACCACTGCGCCACGCAACCATCAAATCATTTTCTTAGAATACGAAGTATACGTACGAAGTCTACTTTTACGAGTTCTTTTTTAAATAATGTAGATGTGAGGGTGCCCAACGATACCATGTTTCATCTTTTTTACATGAGAAACGGCAAACAACCATGCTGTTCACCTGATGGTAAATTACTACTTCCATCCATGAACAACTGCAACACCAAGGGAATTGCAGATGCTTTGCCGGTCTTCTAAGAACGAGTAGGCTCTTTTCTTGAATATCCCTAAGTCGTATCGGTCCGGAAAAATCTCTGGTGGTTGTCGATCTCTGGTGGTATGTTGGAAAGTGATGTTACTGTAACCCATAGACTCTTACATCTATTATATCTACTGTTTTGTTGATCTAGTGATGGTAAGAGCAAATGCTGAGCATGAAGTACCAGGTTCGGATACCGTATCGGCCAAAAATTCTGTGTAGCAGTTCGGAGTCAGGATATTGGTGTTGTTTTACACCAGTGCCTAGAATCACTTAAAGTCGTTAGTACTACGTACTCTTTCCGTTCGTATCGGATTGCGTTCTCATCGAACTTATGAGAGTGAGGGTATAGAGAATGTACCTGTGCTTGCGCACAAACTCATACACTCTATATATATATATATATATATATATATTTTTTTTTTTTTTGATTATTTGAAATCAAAATAACGCTACATCAATACATCCCACCGAGGCAAAACCAGCGCGGATCGCTAGTAAGAAATTAAAGATAAAAGATACTCACGATGGTGGAATCCCTCCCACGAAAACGTCGGAGTTAGTGTTGAACTTGCCGAATACGAACTCCTTGCCGCGTGAAGTTTTACTTTGTGTTATGCCGTCCACTGTTAAAGACGTGTGTTCGTCCCGGCGTGCAACCTGTTGAAACACACAACACGGATTAAAGAGATTACTCCATTTATTAAAAATACGCGGACATTTGTAGCAGGAGCCGTGAAAACTCAAGGGCTAAAAAAAGTAAAAGTTACAGCTTATATACGTCCCACTCCTGGGCACAGGCATCTGCTCATTTCTGAGAGGGTTTTAGGGCAAGGAAGTGTCCGCCGCGCTGCCCCAATGCGTGTTGCCGAGCTTCATATATCTTCGAAATATTTTTTTCTTATTTGTCAGACATGCATGTTACCTCACGATGTATTTCACGATGTAATTCCTTCACCGCCGAGTACGTGGTAAATCAGCAATTAAAATTGCAATTAATAATTTCATTGGTGCCGGCGGGGATCGAACCCAATTAGCTCGCGTACTGTGAAATTTACAGCGATCGCTAACCATCTGAGCTACCACGGCTCCAAGAAGGGATAGAAGCTCGTTGTAAATATTATAATACGCTAACCGCCGAGTTCTATCCTCGTTGACACCAAAGAAATTGCTAATTACGAATTTAAGGGCTGAATATAAGAGCTTCACTACGCGTTCGACGGTGAAGTATAACATCTTGAGAAAAAACCTGCGTGTTTGAAATTAAAAAAGAATAATTCAAAGAATTATGAATATATATAATATATAAGAAAGAAGGTGAAGTCCGCCAACACGTATTGAGGCAGCGCGACGTTTCTTGACATTTCCGGGCCCAAAAATCCTTTCAGAAATGTGGCGAAAATTCCGTGGAACCTATGTAGGCTGTAACTTGCCTCTACTTTTTACATAATTTATACAACCAAAGCTATAAAATTAAGACGAGCTCAAGAAATGGTTTTAAATTAGTTTAAAGTGTTAGCAGTATTTTTAAATAGTGTTTTTTTTTAAATAACAAAAAAGATAGATGATATTATATAAGCGCATAAAATACCAATACCTAGTTTATTGCATGACCTCTGGTGCTTAGATCAATAATTCATCCCTAAAACGGGAGATGCCAGTACACAAATGTATAATTTTTTTGTACCGGTGCGAAGGGGTGGCCCCTGATTAAATGGAGTTACGACCGGGTAAGACATGCAGGAAGTCGAGGGAGGTGGCCCAGGGAGGCCTATGTTCAGCAGTGGACTTGTGAAGGGATGCTATGATGATGATTTGACGGTGATGAAGGAGAAGAGGATATTATCTTGTATATTTACTTTAATTATTATAATAATAGTTCACACTAAGTCTGCTTCTCTTTGAATCGTCCAGTATCTGGTCCTTAGAAGACATTATAAAAAATTATACTAATAATAGAAACCGATATCATTTAATAGAGCAGTACTCCAGTACTACCTAGTTGGTCTAGTGGTTTTAGTAGTGCGGCTGCTGATCATGAGGTCCTGGGTTCGAACCCGGGTCGGGCCAAAAATCAATTATTGAGTATTTCCGTCAAGAAGTTCTCAGTAGCTGCCCGGAGTAAGGAAGTTATCGGTGTCTCTAACCCGCGTGCCTCGGAAAGCACGTAAAGCCGTTGGTCCTGTGCCTGATTTCTCTGCGGTCGTGTCGGTTTACCGTCCTTTCGGATTATGAGTGTGACAGAATAGAGAGTGCACCTGTGCTTGCGCATACACTTAGGCGCTATAATCCTGTCCTGCGCCGATGGCTAGTCTCCGTTGAGGCTGGCCGTCATGACCGAAATTCGGTCTAGAGGACATTATTATTGTTATCACTCTAGTAAGATCTTTTTCCTGTATATTGTTATAACAGTTTTATGAATGCTTCGTTTGTCTTTTGGACGTAAGCGGCTCTCGATCGCGTAACTTTTTTGTCCAAGCTGCTACTGAGAATTTTTTGACAGAAATAATCAATAACCGTTTTTTTTGGTTCGACCCGGGATTCAAACCCGGGACCTCATGATCAGCAACCACGTCAAGTACAAGGTCAACTATACATGTAAACTCACCTGAACTTGATGCCAATGCCCATCATTCAGGTTGCTCCCCACCGTTATTATTTGAGCCCCTCCACCGAGATTATACCTCAACCTAAGTGCACCGTTCACCAATTTCAGTTCGAAAAAGTCATAAGTGCCACCGTCATCCGTGTACAAAAGGAGACCGTTTGGCTGATCGGTTTTGAATTCAAGTTCGAGAGTGCCATTCAGGCCGGCGTTCCATTTGCGAAACTGGGAGTATGGGTTCTGTTTATCGAGAACGAACGCGAGATTCCTGTGCAAGGAGAGGGAAAGCAGATAGAAGAGGACGCAACGCATTGTAGTGACGTCACCCGAGGTCATAGCGGCTAGATGGACACCGGACACGTCACTATGCGACGCCTGATGAACTGTGACACCTTTTGCGTTTCATTTCTCGATTTCCTGCAACAAACGAAAAACTTTAATAAAAATGTTACAAAATATAGTAAAAAATTTTATACAATATAATTTTTTGTGTTAAGACCTACTCTAACTCACTCTCACTCTCTAAGTCTTACAATTTTATACACTACCGCGCTGCATATACGAGTATGTGTGGGTGTACGTCGTTTCAAACTAAGTTGTTTTTATATAGCAATGAGAGACAAACGAGCACGCAGTCCACCTGATGGTAAGTGAATGCTTTGGCCCATAGGCATCCACATTTATCTTCAAATATGGACAAAAATGCAAATGCGTTATAACTACTGAGGACTAATATGGAATGCCTCGATTCCAGTAAAAAGGGTCACCGGTTCTCTACACTCACCACACTAAACACAGCAGAATTAAGCTGCTATTTCACGCCGGTATTCTGTGAGAACGTGGTCCTGCCCCGTCGAGCCGACCCATTCGTACTACATCTATAATAGCGTATATAAGCTGTTGCGTGGCTCCACCGCATAATATTAGGTTCCTCTGTCCGGAAAAGAAACGGCGAAAGAAACTCAATAAGCAGGCAAACTGCGTACCCGTTTGTCATTCTACTACTATGAAAAAATAAAAAGTGAAAAGAAACTTGGCATAACGGACTACTTTTTAATATTCGAGCGACAAACTGCTAAGTCAAACTTGGCACGAACGCTCCGTGTCCGAACAAATTAGGCACCTAATGGATTTTTATAGTGTACAACTTGGCACGTTCTTTAATTATTAAAAAGCCGTTCAGCTCCTCTTGATAACGAGAACTTTTAAGTGTAGTAGTAATTATATTGATAATTATTATCAAATTTCAAGTTCATTCTGCTTATTATTCAACTAAGACTAAGGCCGTTATTACATTATCTAATTACGTATATGATCATAGATATATGCCCTGTGTTAGTCTGGGACTCGTAGCTCCCATCTTTATGTAGAGTAGGACTATTTTTATAGAATAGGGTGTTAAACGAGCACACCGTCCAACTGATGGTAAGTAGTTCCTGTGGCCCATAGCCATCTACATCTATCCTCGATTACGAATCAAAATGCAGATGGGTTTTCACCCGTGAGAACTAAGATAGAATTCCTCGTTTCCAGTAAAAAGGTTCTCTATACTCGCCGTACGATATACAGCAGCATTAAGCTACTATTTTACGCTGATATTCTGTGAGAGCGTGGTCCTTCCCCGGTCGAGCTGACCCATTCCGGCTGCAACAATACAATTAATATAGCTGCAGCATGGATCTACCACGTAAAAGTCTCTGACAGATGACTACATGTCTCAAAAAGCGATATTAGGTTTGTGATTGTGTAAAACTTCTCCAAGATACAGGAAAGCTCTTAGAGAAAATATTTTTTAAGACAGTTTGTAGCTACCGATTTTTAGGCTAATAGCATAATGTAGGAGGTTCTACTGGAAAACGCGTTAAAAAATATCGTAATTTTGATACGAGCAATAATTTTCCACTAACTCGGAAAACCCAATTTTGGGCTATCTTTCGATTCAGTATGGATTTTCTATAAACTGATATAAATAACAGTAAAAAAAATTACATACTGAAGAGTAAGAAAATGCGAAACATTTTACTTACTTACTAAATTAAATTATATTAAAGTAAATTTCAATTCTTAACTTTTAAGTGGTAGAGCTATGCTGCAGCTATATTATAGTTCGTTTGTCACCCTTATTCTATAAAAAGGAGCATATACCATAATCATTATGCTTCAATCTAGATTGAAGACCGCAGTGCAAGACGTCTCGCACCTTTGACGCTTTCCATAGCCGATCTGGAAAATTTCACGCCTCGTGTAAGGGCCACATTTACATCGCCATTTACAGTACGGAAGTTTTAGAACTTTCGGCATATCTTATATTCGCGAACGGAACAAATAGATATTAATTACGTTACGCCACTCTCACACCCTAATAATCCTAAAAAATAATCTCTTTATTAGACTTATATGTGGGACGGAACGTAAAGGAATGAAATGATAGAATGAATGCGTGATAAAGATAACGAGATGACGGTACGAAAGTGAGTGAAAGAGCAAGTATTAAGAATGAGTGAACAATGAGCGAGTGACTGAATAAGAAATAAGATTTTTTTTTTAAAGACGTTACCCCTACACTAGGATTTTCTCCTGTATCGTGGGGGCAGTTTACAAACATAAATTGCACAAGGACAAACATCCAGACCCGGAACAATTAATTGTAGGCCATACAAATACTTGATCCGTGCGGGATTCGAACCCGCGACCCCAGCGCAGCCACTCATAGCTAAGCCACTGCGAGTCGTCGAGAATGAGGGGAAGTTAGATTTTAAAGACTAGCACTAGCAAACGAGAAGCCATTGTGACAACCGATATAGCTGTGAAGAGAAAGAGTTTAAAACTTCAAGTCAAAAACCAAGCTGTGTTTCATTCTAACCAAGTCTACATATATTTTTAAATATAAGTCTAATAAATAGATTCTTTTGAAGAGATACAAAAAATAAATGTTTTCCCGACCGACTGCACAATCTAGTGGACGTAAAAGCCACTCAAACAAAACAAAAGAACTGCATCTGCCGCCTACGAGGTAATACGAAAGTAGGCCGACTGGAGTTAAACCCGAGAGCTACGAATCGAAACAGAAAAACAAAATGGATGTGGAAATCAAATTATAGTATAAAAATAATCATGTCTTTTTTATATAGGATAAGAGTGACAAACGAGTACATACTTCACCTGGTGGTAAGTGGTTGCTGTGGCCCATAGACATCTACATCAATCCTTGATTACGAATCAAAATGCAGATACGTTGTCACCCGTGAGGACTAAGATGGGATGCCTCTTTTCCAGTAAAAAGTGTCTCCGGTTTTCTACACTTACCATACTAAATACAGCAGTATTAAGCTGCTTATTTACGCTGGTATTCTGTGAGAGCGTGGTCCTTCCCCATTCGAGCCGACCCATTCGTGCTTCAACTATACTACTAATATAACTGCAGCATGGTTCTACCACGTAAAGGTCTCTGACAGATGACTACATATTTGTGCCATTTGCTATATAGACTATCGGTTTGTATGATCCACGTGCGGTGAAGTTCCTAAAGGAACTGTATCCGCGACTGGTCTCGCGGGACGATATGGGATAGTAGATATTAATCAAATATACAAAATTCAACCTCCTCAAGGTTCTAAAACTTCATCAAACGAAGTTTGTATAAAATGGTTATTATAATATTAAGGAATTTATGGCCGATAATAACCCTTGGGAATTACTTAATCGCTATCAGCTATGTTTCATTTATTTTATATTGTGTTGTTAAAATTTTAATTCGTTTAGAATTTTATTTCTTGCTGGTTGTTCTCAGGATAGGGGATCTTTTCAGAACCAGCAGTAAATGAAACAAAAAAGTGACTTTTAATAAGTAAGTTAAATTCACAGCCTATATACATCCTACTGCAAGGCACAGACCTTCTCTCACTTCCGAGGGGGATTGCTGGTGATAAGACCGCTATTTTTTCTCACTCAAAGGCATATATATATATATATATATATATATATATATATATATATATATATATATATATATATATATGATACGGATGATGATGTATCGATCTTGGCATGATGCCACGGGGAATATGACTGTAATATGATGATTTAAGTTTTTAGTTACGGTGAGTATGACTGTATGTAATGTAAGTTTTTAGTTGTACTGATATTTTTTATTATAGTTTTTGAATATTTTATAATATAAATAAATAATAATTGACTGTGTCGTTGGTCTAGTGGTTGTAGTAGTGCGACTGCTGATCATGAGGTCCTGATTTCGAATCCTGGGTCGGGCCAAAAAATTAATTATTGAGTTTTTCTGTCAAGAAATTCTTAGTAGTTGCTTGGAGTCAGGAAGTTGGCGGTGTCTCACCCCCGTGCCTCGGAAAGCACGTAAAGCCGTTGGTCCTGCGCCTGATCTCTCTCCGGTGGTGTCGGTTTACCGTCCCATCGGATTATGAGAGTGAGGGAAGAGAGAGTGCACCTGTGCTTGCGCATACACTTGGGCACTATAATCCTGTCCTGCGCCGATGGCTAGTCTCCGTTGAGGCAGGCCGCCGTGGCCGAAATTCGGCTGGGAGGACATTACTAATATAAATAAATGTTAGTATTTACAATAAAAATAGACTGCCTATTTTGTAATATTTTCTTACACTTGAGTTCAATTGCTTCGTCATCGTCATCAATACATGCCTATCAAAAATCCATTGCTGAACAGTGACTTCCCCTATAAATTGCCCTTGATGATTTTGTCATAGTTGTCGACAGTAGTTGGCAAACGCGGTTTTTTTTTATAATTGTGAGTTATAAAGAAGAGCCTGCTATCCAACTCCTGTTTCAGTTTTGCTTAGTAACCTCTTACGACAGTTTTCTTTCACATTATTATACGCAATAGTTTAATTTTTTGTTAAATCACAGAATGAATCATTAATAAATACATTTTTAAACGTTAAGTTTTAAACGCACTTAGATTTACTCCTGTCTCGTGGGGGCAGTTTATAAAGATAATTTTCACGAGGACAAACAACCAGACCAGAATTACTTGTACGCCTTACTAATTCGGCCCTTAGCACTGCGCCACGGTGCCTTAAATAAGAGTTTTTATTACATTTTAATCGATAATATTTTTTTAATATATTTAAAAATTTAAATAAAAACAATTAAATTTGTCTCTATTTATTTATGTTTGATGTATTGAATGGTCATTATTTGGAAATGTAACGGGTTTGCCTGATAACTATTCAATATTTTTAAGACAATTAGATTTCGTACATGCTTATCTTTTTTTTTTCAAATTCTATTTCCACTAATATTTTGTTCGTGTTATTTCATACAGTTATTTTTTGGTACTTACATTAATTAATTTGCAGACATGTTGTTCTTCGTATGTCCACAAGGTAGGACACAGTTGAATAGTTGAACTTGATTATGTGTGTAGCTGACATATCGATGTCATATAACATAGATAATAAGTACCTACGATTCACGAAATAAATGAATCTGATTTTTATTCTGACGACAAAGTGATATTCTCTTTATTATTACGAAGCAAAAATTTAATTTTGTACAGGTTAGCGTCAAGTTACATATAAAAAACGACAAACTCCTTACAGCGTATTTTCATTGTATTAATTAATTATTTAAATACGTACAGTTGTTTAGACACAGATTTTTTTGTAATTTCTACAGATAACGTCGATTAATAATAATACCTTTTCACTAGTCGAAACTAAACTGAAGTAAGTATGTTCATTGTAACCTGATTTATGATAGCCAATAAGAAATAAAAAATAAATAGAACGTTACAAAGGTGAAGTTATATAAAAGAGTTAAAGGGAAACAGCGACACTAAAACAGTAAAAATTGCAAAAATATTATAACTTCAATTAAAATTAATATTTAGCGATAACCAATTTTTTTTAATTCAAAAATAATGGCATTGCTGTTATGTAGATTTTACAGAATTTGTAGTTTAAGTATTCCGTGTTCTCTAGTTTCCCTGCAAACATGTTATCTGTATCAAAGTTTACGCTTCGGGAGAGAGCATTCTAAAGTCGCAAATTGAAATACAAAGCTGGCCCCAGACGGTTTTCGTCAGTTCTTGTAGATTTTTGAACAAATTGCTCGGCGGCGTTCGTTTGTACCTTCTCTAAAACTGTTCTTAAACCAACTGATCTTGTTCTATTTTCACCTTTGTACTCTTACTTGATGAACGTCAAAATATATATATATATATATATATATATATATATATATATATATATATATACATAACGATTAAAAGCAACTCAATATGTATATAGTTGCAACTAAAACTTTTGCATTCATTAGATATTCTTATCTAAGGAAATTCTTAAAATATTCAAATACAATAAAATTTCTTGTTTATATTCGTACAAAAATTTCGGTAAGAGGCTGCCACTCTAGAACCTTCTTTCCCCGTCGGTTATCGGTTCTTCGAGCTATATAGCTGGCCCATTGCCACTTCAGCTTACTAGTTCGTTGTTCTATGTCGGTCACTCTGGTTCTACTGTCATTTCTAAGTATATCACGCACAGAAACCCCGAGCATAGACCTCTCCATATACCATCCTTATACGGCTAGCAGTGAAGGACCACGGCTCAGACCCGTAACTCATCACTGGCAACACGCACTGGTTGTACAATCTAGTTTTCAGGTTTTGAGGTATACCTGACGAGAAGATGTGTCGTAAATTCTTACAAAACAAAAAATAAGGCAATAAAAAGTGGGCAATAAAATTTTGCTATAACATCACGCAGATTACCGTACGAAGAAATTATCTGTAGTGTCGAGGACTGTTTATTTAAAAACAATATACGGAAAGAAGATTTGGAGGCGATACGTCAAGAAATTTCGTCTATGTTGTGTCAATGTTCAGTGCCTAAACCGAATCTTCCCAAAGACGAATTTATAGCGTTAAAGAACCTACGCAATAAATCAGAACTTACGATTCTCCGCGCAGATAAGGGAAACGCCACGGTAGTCATGGATACGTCAGATTATAATTCTAAAATACAAGAACTTTTGTCGGATGTAAGTACTTATAAAAGGTTCAAAACAACCCAACAAATAGCACACTAAAAACAACTAATGACCTCATAAAGAAACACTCCGAAAAATTAAATCTGGACGTAAAATGGATAATACCTACGTGCGCCAAATCACCAAAGTTGTATGGGTTACCAAAAAGACACAAGCTCAATGCTCCATTACGTCCCATAGTGAGCCAAATCGATTCACCAACTTTCAGATTGGCTCAACACTTAGCGAAAATACTCTCACCGCTCAGGGGACATACAAGACCACACATAAAGGATTCCTACCATTTTGTCAGCGAGATTAAAGACCTACATCTGGCAGACAATGAAACCATGGTCAGTTTTGATGCGCAGTCATTGTTTACATGCTTACCTGTTGAAGACCGCATCTCGATTGTAACTAGAAGGCTGGAAGAAAACAACATGCCCGTAGAATATGCAGTATTACTCAGACACTGCCTTACATCTGGTTACCTATTGTGGAAAGAGGTGTTCTACAAACAAGTAGATGGTGTGACGATGGGCTCACCTGTATCTCCCATTGTCGCCGACATATTCATGGAATACTTTGAGGAGAAAGCCCTGCTTCCTTCTCCCATAAATCCAAGATTCTACAAGCGGTACGTAGACGACACTTTCACAATTCTACCTTTAGATAAGGTAACTGCACTTTTCGATCATTTTAACTCTATAAATTCTAAAATAAAGTTCACAATAGAGTTAGAGGCAAACAATTCCTTAGCTTTTCTAGATGTGTTAGTAATTCGGAATCCTCATAACACCTTGAGCCATACTGTGTATAGAAAAAAGACCCATACAGATAGATATTTAATCGCTGATTCTCACCACCATCCTTCACAGTTAGCTACCGTGGGTAAATCTTTGTTTCAGAGAGCACGAGGTATCTGTGACAGTAAACACCCGGCTGCCGAGCTCCACCATGTCAAGCAAGTTTTGCATGATAACAAGCTTCGGGTCCCGCGCCTATGTCACAGTGATCGAGTGAAGCCGGCTACAGTCGAGCGTGTACCGTCTGTACTGTCATATGTTAGAGGAGTCACTGACAAGATTGGCTACATCTTGAAGCGCGCTTCCATCAAAACATACTTCAAGCCGCCGAAGAAGATTCTTCAGTTTTTACCATGAGTCAAGTGTAACGTCCCTCTGCAAGATGCAGGAGTGTACAAGCTTGATTGTGAATGTGGTCTCTCCTACATAGGACAAACTAAAAGATGAATTAAAACCAGCATTAAAGAACATATAGCTGATGTGAAGAATCGACGCTCCGGGAAGTCTGCAGTCTGTGATCACGTACAGGATTGCCCTCGTCACTACATCAGATTTGATAGACTACAAATCCTCTTTAAAGAACACCGATTCCTTCCAAGGATGATTCGCGAGGCCATTGAAATCAAAAAACATCCTAATTTCAATAGAGAAGATGGCTGGGTGCTATACATCTGCTTGGGATCCTATAATAAATAAAATTAAATCCCAACCCAAGCATACAACTGCAAGACTCCAAGATACCATAAGTTCATACTGCGTAGATCGTAACAAAATTAAATTTTAATCTATGGTAACCGCGGTTAATTATGACATCTGGACGTTGAACATCTCAGTCCCTACTGTGACCATGGGTGCTGTAAAGCGCTCGAAACGTCGGGTATTTAAAAAGTTAAATATACGCGATAAATTCCGTAAAAACTAGTATTATTTCAATGTGTAGTGTTCGCGTAAATATAAGAAATCATTAAATAAAAAGTGGGATATTTTACAAGTAGTGTGCATCATAAAATCTTATACCTTTAAACGAGCAATTCTTGTATATATATATATATATATATATATATATATATATATATATGTATATATATATATATATATATATATATATATATATATATATAATCGGAATCTCGGAAACGGCTCCAACGATTTTCATAAAATTTAGTGTCCAGGGAGTTTCGGGGGCAATAAATCGATCTAGCTAGGATTCATTTTTAGAAAATGTCGTTTTATCCGTGTTTTTAGGCAATAAAAACTGCTACAATATCGTTAGAATAAGAAGGTTGTGGAATTGACAGGTTGTTAACGATTATAAATAGCTTAATTGGTATATTGGGCGGTCACAAAATCGTAATACCATGGTTCGAGCCCAGACTGACCGACCGACTTTTTTTAAATTTTTTTTCAAGTTCCTTTCTTTTTGGAGAAAATCTATTTTAATTAAAATTTAAATGAAACTAATTGTACTCATGATTTTTTATTCAAATAACCAGTTCAGTTTTTTTTCTATTATGTCGCTAAGATCAAAAAATATTACTCCTATTTCATCAGTATGTAATTTGTATCTAAATATACTTTCCAAAACACACGAATTAAAAAAAACGAGAAAAAAATACCGAGCAAAGCTCGGTCAACCAGGTACTAATTAATTATGAGATATAAAGAAGTGGACAATCACAAACAAAAAAACTTCCAACATCGATTTAGTGACCGTAAGAGGATAGGTGAAGGGTAAAAACTTAGAGAGACACATTTTGTAACCTGTTCTTCGAAAACATATCAATCTTAAGGAAAAACTTTTTGTAAAAACTAGAAGAATGGTATTAAAAGAAAATAAAACTTGTGTGCAGTTCACACTCGTTATTAGGAAAACTTCAAATAAATGAAATAATATAAAATATTTATAAAATAAATTTTGCCGTGCCGTGCCGTGTAGTGGTGGTTAAGAATATCCATTACCCCATATCTTTTCGTGGGTGTCGTAAGAGGCGACAGAGGGAGACAGGCAGGAGATGGGCAGCAGAATCTTTCTGGAAACAGCAATGGTACATTAAAAAATCAAGCCACGTGTGCATGTTGCCAATCGTGGTTACTATGGCAAACATCTCCCCATGATGATAGTTACTAAGAGACGGCCCCCAGGCCCCGGTGGACCCGTTATTTCTAGGTACGGTGGCAACCATCTCCAGTGGAGGTTCGGTTGTCCCCTAAGCCGACTCAACCTGGCAACAAGCAACGTACGCATTCTGAGGACTGGGGAGTAGATCCTGGAGCTAGAAGAAGAGATAGACAAGCTACGCTGGGATATTATAGGTTTATCTGAAGTCCGAAGAGAGGGGGAGGACACGGTAATCCTCAAATCAGGCAATTTGTTCTATCACCGGAAGGGCGAACATCTGCCCCAAAGAGGTGTCGGATCATCCACAAGTCTCTCGTTAACACCGTTGTAAATATTGTGAGTCTGTCGACGAGGGTTGCGTACCTTATACTCAAAATTATCAAACGGTATTTGTTGAAGGTCATAAAGGCGGTGGAGGTAATAAATGTATGAGGATATCCCTAAAGCCATACATTCCTCCAAAAGCTACCATACTTAGTTAGTGGGAGAATTCGTAAAATAGATGCTTAGTGACACCTACACATAACAAATTCAATATAATTTTCTGTATCCTTCTCTCGCAGGCTAAATCCTATAGATGTATATGTTCGTCTCTGTTTAGTGTGGCTTTTGTTTTATTGATTTTCAGATCACAACGATTCTAAAGAAGTTTTCACTTCAAATGGTTTGCCTGGATTAGAGATATTATCTGATTTTCTCGTACTTCAGCTATTTTGAAGGACGTCCTATAGATGTATGTGTTTGTCTCTGTTTAGTGTGGCTTTTTCGTTTTATTGATTTACAGATCACAACTATTCTAAAGAAATTTTCGCTTTAAAAGGTTTGCCTGGATTAGAGATGTTATCTGATTTTCTCGTACTTCAGCTATTTTGAAGGACGTCCTATAGATGTATGTGTTTGTCTCTGTTTAGTGTGGCTTTTTCGTTTTATTGATTTTCAGATCACAACTATTCTAAAGAAATTTTCGCTTTAAAAGGTTTGCCTGGATTAGAGATATTATCTGATTTTCTCGTACTTTAGCTATTTTGAAGGGTGTTCGGGTAACGTCTTTGTTCAGGTTATTTTGTTTGGAACCCGAGACAATCGAACTTGGAGTGTTTGTGAACTATGATATTTTAAAACGAAGGTTTATTCACTAAGCTACCAGGGTTCCTATGTATAATATTAACTATTGTTATACCTATTGTTGTGCCTTTAAAAAATAAAATTTGAAATAAAATTGGCCGGAAGTCTTTCACCTGTATTAGAATGTAAAAGACACTTTCTTTGTCACCGCTGCCAACAAAGTACATTAAATTTATGTTCAATACTTTGCTGTTTTACTAGCACATTAATGTTTAATTAATTTTTTGTACTAGTGGTCGCCTAATGGTCTAAATTCAACCACAATTTATTAAAACTTTAACAAGCAAGCTGTATTCTACTATCAACTGCACATTAATATATAAAACACCGATATCTAATACATAAAATATAAAATAAACGCTTTTTGTCTTGACGTTCCGACTATTAAAAAATAAACATTTAAAATCATACAGTCTCTGTCTAATGGAAAGCGTTTTTTTTTTTTTTTTTTTTTTTGGGTAATAAATAGGGAAATTAATGGGGCCCCCGAAAAAATGGGGGAGGAGTTAAAAAAAAAAAAAAAAATCCCCCTTTTGAAGAAAAAAAAAAACAAAAAAAATTTTTTATTGAAGAGGGGGAAGAAAATTTTTTATTTTTTTTTAAAAAAAAATGCCTCCCCCCCCACACAAAAAAAAAAAAAAAAAAATAAATATTATTTTTCCCTCAAAAAAAAAAAAAACCCTAACCAACCCCCCCCCACCCCCCCAAAAAAAAAAAAAAAAAAAAAAAAACGACTTAAAATAAGAAAACTGTGGTTGCCATACCATTTGCCAAGCGTAGCAATTATGGCAAATATCTCCCCTATGAGACAGTCTATGGAGGAGGCCTATGTTCAGCAATGGACTTTAATAGACTGTGACGGTAACGGTATATACAGGTTCATTTTTTACGTCTGGAAAAACACAGGCTTTAACAGGTAAACGGAATAGAAGCATGTGGCACTGATATTTTACAATTTATTTTTTATTTTACATCAACATATAAAAATAAAATTGATCTATGAATAAATACTACTAAGACTACGTACGTAGGGTAACGTATAGGTACGTAATATTTTAATTTCTATAGTTTTTAATTGATTTATTTATTTAATACAAAAATTTTGTAATTTTTTTAGCACCGAAAGTTTATTGCAAATTAGTAGTATTTATTGATATATCGATTTCATAATATGTTAATGTAAAATATAAAAGGTTGTAAAATATCAGTACCATGGGTATCTATTCCGTTAACCTGTTACACCCTATTTTTTCCAGATGGTGAAAAAATCACCCAGTATAGATTAATACAAAATAAAAGTGGGACTACATATGGCTAAAATATATTACAAGCAATAATTAACTTCACATGTGACTTCAAATTCTATCTCCGACTCACTCATCGATTAAGTACCTACTAGGTAGAGGCGAGAGATTTTGGGGCCTCCGTTAAATGACGTTATAACCTCTTAAATCCCGGACCAGCGATAGGAAGCGCAGGTCCACGACAACCGCTTACCGCTAAATATGACAATTACGAGTTATAGCAATTCCCTCCTATTATGAGAAAGATTTAAGTTCATGCACAGGCCCCCTCTCATTGCCCTGCTCATTTCTGAGAGGGTTTTTGGGGAAATGTTCGCCGCGCTGCGCCAATGCGTCTTGGCGAACTCTAAATGTATTCGAAATACTTATTTTTCTTATTTCTCGTATATGCAGGTTTTCTCACGATATTTTCCTTCACCGCAAAGTACGTGGTAAATCAGCACTTAAACTGTTAACAATTTCATTGATGCCGGCGAACCTGAGTTGCTCGCGAACTGTGAAATTTTCAGCAAGCGCTTAGCTCCTGAGCTACCACAGCTCTCTACATTATAGAACTAATTATAGAGCTTTAAATTGCTTTAACAATAAAACAAAGAATTTGTGTATCATCAACTTCCATTCTCACATAGACCTTAATCGAACTGTATTTATTGCATGTGCACGAAAATTTATAAACAAAAATTCTAAACACTCAAAGTCTCAGGTTTGAAAAACTTTTAAAACATATAATATCGATGTAAGTTACATTTTGTTTCCAGGATAATTAAAAAAGATTGTATCGATAGGCACGCAATTTGTATATAATTAAATTTCCAGATAAACCCTAAATAAATGGCCGCATTACCACTTTATAAAATAATAACAATTTCGTTATATCTATTATTACGTGGCGTGTTTTTAAGAAACAACAACCCAACAAGTTTACACGTTATACATCAAAATTACAAACCTTACCTTGCCTCGCCTTGTTCAAACAATGAAAAAATACGTTATATATTTTCAACAAGTGAAATTTAACTTAGGGCTGATTTTTCGAAAACTTTTTTCTATAGAAGTGAGACAAGCGAGTATGCGGCTCACTTAATGGTAAGTGACTGTTGCCGCTCATGAACAACACCAGGGGAGTTGCAGGTAAGCTACCGGCCTTTTAAAAAAGAGTAGGCTCTTTTTAGTTAAAGTAAGTTTTTATAGAATGTAATAAGTAAAGTTTTTATAAAATGATATACAATGTAAGCATTTTAAGAATAACGGTTGTATGAATAGAATAGTTTTTTGTTGCATTAGGGTGGCAAACGAGCACACAGGGCACCTCATGTTAAGTGGATGCTGTGGCTCATAGACATCTATATCTACCCTTGAATAAAAATTAAAATGTCAATCATGTCATCAACAAATCATTCCTGAGGTCTAAGATGACTATGCCGAGTTTTTCGTAAAAAGGGTCTCCAGTTCTCTACACTCACCATACGAAACAAACAAAGCATTAAGCTGCTATTTTACGCTAGAATTCTGTAAGAGCGTAGTCCTTCCCCGGTCGAGCCGACACATTCGTGCTACAGCCATAATATAGATGTAGCGTGACTCCACGTAGAAATAAGTTGCATTGTTTCACTTTAATTTTCAGTTAAGTTATAATTTAGTTGATGGAAAAGTTTTCTTTCAGAAATCTCATGATTGATTATTAATCGATTGTTCAAATCTGTTTTCTTAGAATCGAAAAATATAATAGTACTACGTACAGAATGACTTAGTACGTCAATCCGACTTATCGCAAAGCACTCCTCTCCCTGGACATCCACAAGTCGAGTGGGCCTGACGGAATCCCCCCAATTGTGCTGAGGACGTGTGCTCCAGAGTTGGCACCGGTTTTAACGCGTCTTTTCCGGTACTCCTACTCCCAAGGCGTAGTCCCAAAATCATGGAAGACGGCTTTCGTCCACCCGATCCCTAAAAAAGGCGACCGCTCAGAACCGTTCAACTACCGGCCTATCGCCATCACCTCCTTGTTCTCCAAAACAATGGAGTCCATTGTAAACTGCCAGCTCATGAGGTACCTTGAGGATCACCAGCTGATTAGGGACCGTCAATACGGTTTTCGCCGTGGTCGGTCAGCTGGTGATCTTCTGGTCTACCTAACTCACAGATGGGCGGAGGCAGTAGAGTCCAAGGGGGAGGCATTGGCCGTTAGTTTGAACATTGCGAAGGCCTTCGATTGGGTTTGGCACAAAGCGCTACTTTCGAAGCTGCGATTGGATCACCAGCTTTCTTGCAGATCGGAGCATCAAGGTCGTTGTTGACGGTGCAAGCTCCGATTGCAAACCTATTAATGCTGGTGTTCCACAGGGCTGCGTGCTATCGCCAACGCTGTTTCTTCTGCATATCAATGATATGTTGCAAACCCGTAACATTCATTGCTATGCAGATGACAGCACTGGTGATGCTCTTTACACCGGTCGAGCCAATATCTCTCGGGAAAACGTCTCCGAGTGCCGGAATAAACTTGTGTCTGAAGTCGAGTCTTTGCTGAACAGAGTCTCGGATTGGGGGCGACTAAATCTAGTCCAGTTTAACCCCCAGAAGACACAAGTTTGCGCGTTAACCGCTAAAAAGAACCCCTTTGTCGTATCCCCTCAGTTTCAAGGCACTCCCCTTGTTGCCTCAGCCAATATTGGAATCCTCGGCGTCGACATATCGAGTGACGTGCAGTTTCGTGGTTACTTGGAAGGGAAGGCCAAATTGGCCTCTAAAAAGCTTGGCGTGCTCAGCAGAGCGGGACAGTATTTCATGCCGGCACACCGCCTGCAACTTTACAAGGCGCAGGTTCGGCCGCACATGGAATACTGTTCCCATCTCTGGGCTGGGGCTCCCCAGTACCAGCTCCTTCCACTTGACCGCATCCAGCGCAGAGCGGCTCGAATCGTCGACGACCGAGTGCTTTCCGATCGGCTCGATTCACTGGCATTGCGAAGAAATGCTGCATCTCTTTGCATTTTCTTTCGCATATACCATGGAGAGTGCTCTGAGGAATTGTTCGGATTAATCCCAGCCGCCAAATTTCGTGAATGCACTACGCGGCAAACGTCCCGATACCATCCACACCATCTGGATGCTTGGCGGTCCACCACTGTACGTTTCAAAAGGAGTTTTCTTCCGCGTACAACTTTTCTGTGGAATAGTTTACCACCGGCGATTTTTCCGGACCGATACGACGAGCCGCATGCTCGTTTGCCCCCTCTTCTATAAAAAAAAAACTCAACCCGCCCGGATTTCAATAGACGCTACACTCTCAAATCCTATACCTTTAAACGAGCAATTCTTGTACATATATATAATCGGGGTCTCGGAAACGGCTCCAACGATTTGCATAAAATTTTGTGTGCAGGGGGTTTCGGGGGCAATAAATCGATCTAGCTAGGATTTATTTTTATAAAATGTCTTTTTGTCCGTGTTTTAGGCAATGAAAAACTGCTACAATATCGTTAGAATAAGAAGGTAAATTTTGACAGTTTATTAATGATTACAAATAGCTTAATTGGTATATTGGGCGGTCATAAAATCGTAATACGGTTCGAGCCCAGACCGACCGACCTACTTTTTTTTAATTATTTTTTCAAGTTCCTTTCTTTTTTGAGAAAATCTATTTTTTCGTGCCCTTTTTTTAGTATTTTTTAAAAACACGAAAATTTAAATTAAAGTAATTGCACTCATGATTTTTTATTCAAATAACCAGTTCAGTTTTTGTATTATATCGCTACGATCAAAAAATATTATTCGTATTTCATCAGTATGTAATTTGTATCTAAATATAATTTCCAAAACACACGAATTAAAAAAAAACCGAGCGAAAAATACCGAGCGAAGCTCGGTCAACCGGGTACTGCTTATATATATACGGTAACATGTGCACTAATCGTATATTTTCTTCATGCATATTTCGTGATACTTTCGATATTATCCGCTTGATCCAAAGAGTGTTCGTTTTTCATCATCATCATCATCATTATAGCCCTTCACAAACCCACTGCTGTACATAGGCCTGCCCCAAGGAACGCCACAAATCGCGGTCCCGAGCCACCTGCATGAATTCCTGCATTTCTTACCAGGTTTAATGGGGAGACACTTCGCCTGCCGGTACGAGGCTGCTATTCGAGAACCTTTCTTCCCCATTTGTTCTTCGAGCTATATGGCCCGCCCCTTGCCACTTTAACTTACTAATCCGTTGTATTATGTCGGTTGCTCTGGTTCTACTGCAGATATCCTCGTTTTTAAGTCTATCAAGAGAGAAGTACACTCGTACACTCAGAATGCAACGTCACCGTTCACGCACACGAACCTATGCATGTGTGTGTGGCAGGTAATTACGACGCGTTTGGTTTGTACATTTTATCGAGATGACTAGGGTTTGCCTAAGTCTTGAGTGTAGAACATTCGGCGGAGCGTATGGCGTAGTATTACGTGCTGCATATGTTTCGAGGACCAATTGCTCTGGGCATTGGCAGTCACAGTAACAGACGCCGTGTGCATTTTACTTTGCTACTCCCAATATTTTACAAATATTGTAAAAGAGACGACTATAACGCCATTTAACGATAACTATTACACATATTTTCCTCTTACGACGCCCACGAAACAAAATTGAATGGATTCTGTTACGGCGCCATTACAGGGCAATAATAATGACCTACAGTGTAAGTCCTTTGTCTATCCTTTAAAAAAATTACGAGTATTCAGGAGCTAATATCACTTCAACAAATTTATTTTGGTTTCAAATAATACTTTATTATATTCTGATACGAAATATAATACGAAGGTTGTATCACTACATATTGTGTTCAAAACGTTGTATCGCAGTAGGGTTTAGGTTTGTAGGTAGTAGGAGGGAACATAATATTGACATCTCCAGCGATTCAATATGGAACGTGCTTATGAGGCGACGATATGTTTTCTATTCAATTTTACTCGTGTTCAAAATTTTTTTTTCAAGAATATTTGGCGATGCATATAAATATTATATTTCCTTTAATTTTTAACACCTATTTGTATCCCACATATTTCGTTACGAAGTAATAATATCGTCTCCAAAGTAGTATCACTTAACCAGTGTCAAGAAACACTGAATGAGTCGTTGACTCCGAAGCAAAATGAAGTATGCAAGTTTTCCTGAAAATAATCGTTGCATTAGTTTTATTTTATAGTCAACAATATTTTTATCGGATTCACGTAAATTTTCAACAATACAAGCTTTATTTATATAAAATTATTTCAAATATTTACTAACATTTTTTTTAAATGGCTTTCCCGTTTTATGAAACAATTTGATAAAACGCAGACCCACCACTGTTTTGCGATCATGGTGAATATTTTATTGAAACACTTGAAAACATTGCTACAAGAGTTAATAACTACATTTTGAAATGGTACTCGCTAGCTATACACCGCATTTTTATTCCATATTACACATGTTTGTTAGCATAATCTTAGACGTTATGCTCAAAGTAACGTTAATATCTGTTACTTTTATAAATAGAGGTTTAAATTTAGACAATAACAAACGTACAGCATCAGACAATACAGATTATAAGCCGAACAGTTTAATTTATTGCCTATTGCATTGTATATACATATGTATGAACTTTAGATTTATTACTATGCACTATCTTACGTAGAGATTATCACTAAATCCTATTAATGGACAGAATAATTTAACATGCATTAATACATTTGCTATACAAAATAATTAAATTTACATAAAACTACATCATGCAAAAACAGTGGCAGCGCCCGTTTTAAAAACGTCATGCGCTAGGGACTCGCAATATCACAGTACGCGCGCAGCTTGGGTTCGGTCCCCAACGGGACAAATCATATTGTCAATTGCAATTTTTAATACTTATTTAAAAAGCGCTCCGTGGCGGACACATCATAATGAAACCTGTACATTTGAGAAATATAAGAAATATATAAATATTTCAATAACGTGTGTAGTACGCCAACACACACTGAGACAACGCAGTGACGTTTTTTCCTTAAATCCTCTTAAAAATTTGAGGAAGTCTGTGACTATGTGTGACTGTGACTGTACGACGTACATATATAAGCTGTTACTTTAACTTTATCTACTATAACTCTATATATATTAAAGATATATATAGAGCCGTGGTAGCTCAGATGGTTAACGCTAGCCGTAAATATAACAGAACGCGAGTAACCCGGGGTCGATCCCCGCCGGCACCAATTAAATTATTAATTGCAATTTTAAGTGCTGATTTACCACGCGTGAAGGAAAACATCGTGAGGAAACCACAATTTATACGTTGTAGAGCCATGCTGCAGTTATATTAGTATAGTTGTATCACGAATGGGTCGGCTCAAACGGGAAAGGATCACGCTGTCACAGAATACTAGCGTAAAATAGTAGCTTAATTCTGCTGTGTTTCGTGTGGTGAGTGTAAAGAACCGGAGACCCCTTTTACTAGAAACGAGGCATTTCATCTTAGTGCTCACGGGTGACAACGCATCTGCATTTTGATTTGTAATCGAGGATAGATGTAGATGTCTATGGGTCGCAGCAACCACTTACCACCAGGTGTACTGTGTACTCGTTTGTCACCTTATCCTATAAAAAATGTCTGAGGAATAAGAAAAAAAATATTTCGAAAACATGTGAAATTCGCCAACATGCATTTTCCTTGCCCTAAAAACCCTCTCAGAAATGAGGGCAGGCTGTAACTTTACTTTACTTTTTTAACTTTATCATTTGCCCTAATGGCCACGCTTGGAAGATGGATTGACAATCACAATATTGGTCATGGCGGTGATTTTTTGATCTCGACAATGTATCCATATATATAAACCTTTTTCTTGAACCATTCTGTCTATTGATGAAAACCACATCAAAATTGGTTACGTAGTTGAAAAGATCTAAGAGATAACGATGCTTGAAGAGGCCACTGGTTTTGTACTGCGCAGCGCGCTGCCGCAAGACGCATCACAACTTCGCGAGATGCATCGTGAAGTCGCTCGTAGCGCACCGATCTTGTACGTAGCTTAAAGATGAAATACCGCTGCGTTGTGATGCGTCGCGCTACTTCGTGAGGCATCTTGGGGCGTAGAGCGGCGTAGCGTGACGCCGCGAGGCGTTTTCAAATTAACTCAATAAAATTTCTATCAATAATTCTCAGTAGAATTTTTGTGTAGTAAATAAGGTTATATTTTGTATCACTATCTTAAAAAGTACTCACCGCATCGCCCCACGTCACGTTTCGGTGAAAATTGAGCCTAAGCATACAGACGGCGGGAAGTGACTTTCCTTTATACTATGAAAAGATGGTGCAACTTTTAATGCTGCTCCCTTTCGTCAAACTGGGTATTTTATGTCTAGCATTAATTAAATGGTTATACTATCATCTTTCAAAAATCTCTACACGAAATTCGTCCACTTGACCAAACAAAGTCATATCTTTCCACTTTTATTAAAAAAATATTACAACGCGGCCACTCAAATATATGTTGTTTTTTACAAACGAGCACGCAGTCCACATGATAAGAGGATATTTAGGCTCATAGACATCTACATCTATCCTCGAATAAGAATCAAAATATAGATGCGTTGTCACCCTTGAGGACTAAGATGGGATTCCTCGTTTCCAGTAATAGGGTCTCAGGTTTTCTATACTCACCATATGAAACACAGCAGTATTAAGCTGCTATTTGGTGAAAGCATAGTCCTTTCCGACCGAGCCGGTCCATTCGTGCTTTAGTCGTATGTAATATAGCTGCAGCGTCACTCTCCCAAAACAAATAAATGCTGGCAAGCAAATAGCTAACTTTAACAACACAATAGCACATTCCACACTGAATACACAATTGTAGTACACAGTTAGCAGCTATAATGCGGTCGTTAAATACAGATTCTATTATTCGTGCGAAATTAATGGAATTGTTTATTGCATTTCATTATACATTAACATTGCAATGAACACACGGTCGGATCCGACCAAGGCGATGTTCCGTCAAAATTCAAACGGTCGGATCCTACCGCACCCACCCACAGCACTTTAATCCATTAATGCTTATATTTAGAGACTTTTTTCTATGAAGAAGTTTGGCATTATAGAATCTATACAAAATTTTCTAATATACAGCGCAATTTTACGGTAGATTAAAAATAAAAATCCGTAGAGTAATTGATTTTTTAAACCACAGGATAGAAAATTTTGTAAAGATTCTATAATGCCAAACTTCTTTATAGAAAAGTAGTCTATAAGTTTTTATGGTTTAAAATGCTGTATTTTATGGTTCATATGTCTTAAATTGACAGTAGAATAAAAATAAAATACATAGAGTAATAAAATTTTTGTTTAGATCACACGATAGAAAATTTTGTATTAATTCTATAATGCCAAACTTTTTCATAGAAAAGTAGTCTTTAATTATAACTGTTAATGGTTTAAAGTGCTGTGGGTGGGTGCGGTCGGGGTTTGACGGACGCATGCGACTGCATGGGAATTTTTTGGGGATTGAAGAGGTTGACGTAGCGCGATGAATTCCACGGACTCCGTACTTTTCATAATATAATACCTAACTCGTCCACCATGAAGCGAAAGAAGCCTTATGGCAAGCTAGACAGCGAATTCAAAAGTTGCGGGTTCGAATCTGCCATACGACTACTGTCGCGAATTTAACAAAAACATTTTAAGGCTACCAGGTGTAGTTTAATAGAAAATTACTAATGTTCATAGTATTGTTAGCATTTTATATTTAAAAAGAACTCGACCACAGCACCTCCTATACGGTAAAGATTTTGTGATTTTCAGTTGTATCACTAAACCAACATAATATGTCTATAACAGTCATTTTGGGATACTAGATGACCTTTTTTAACATGTAAACGTAATAGAAGCCTATGGCATTGGTATTTTAAAAAAATAAAAACAAAAATTTGGAATTAAATAAATAAATAAAAATCTATAGAAATTTAAATCATATCCACCCTAGCCTGTGACCCTGCAGAGTGACAAGATCAAAGATGCCTATTAAATTTATTGTTTTATTGCCATTCGTAAAGTAGGGTGGATAGGATTTAAATTTGGATAGATTTTAATTAATTTATTTATTTAATTCAATTTTTTTTGTAAAATGTCAACGCCATAGGCTGCTACTCCGTTCACCTTACTCCTTTCAGACGGTAAAAAGGGTCATCCAATATACCTATGGTTTTGCTAACTATTTGACTACAGCGCCATCTATCGGTTCTTAACATACCAGCTATAAACCATCATAACAGCGTATGCAATATCTTGTGTGAATGTGATCTTTATCCATCAAGTCGTTCGGAAGTTTCAGGGTTATCATCAGACGCACCTACGATTAAATATATGTAATATACTAGCGGACTCAGCAGACGTTATCCTGGCTTAAAAATAATAAATAAAACCTAAAACACAATTGCAGCGCCATTTATCGGGTCAACATTAAGCGACTCGCACAAGGACATACAAAAAACATACAGCATAATCATACATGTATATATATATATACACACACACACACATATATATATAAAGATGAAGACATAGGTAAAAATATCAGAGTGGTGATGTGTGAAAGGCTACTACAGTCTAAGAATACACCTACTATAAGCAACTCACACTAACTACGAGAAACTAACTTCAAATTAGGCCACAATTGGGACGTCGCCCCTAAGGAGTAACATGAAAAGTCCTATATTCCTGTTATTAAACTAACTTTGTTGTTGTGAACGCAACCAATGTTTTATCATTGTGTGTTATGCCTAATCATAATGTGGACTTCACTTTGGTTATCAGTCATCGCTCTGTGATAACTTTAAAACATTTTATAAATAAATTAGTAAACTATTTAACAATTAAATGGATCACTGGCTTCTAAATTAGTTGTAAAACGTTATCTTAGAAACCAGTCCACTATTAGCGGTACAACAACAATAGATTCTGGCAATTTAAGAATAAATAAATATAATTCGGTTAACAATGAACTAGCGTGCAGTAAACGGAAAATAAGGAATGAGAAAAAGTGTTGTGTGAATAGTAGTCGTGTGCGTACGTGCCTGCGTGTATGTGTGTGTATTATTTTATAGGTATTCTGTGAACGTGTTCTCTTCCGGTCGATCGAATCCACTTGTGCTGCAGCCATTACTCGTTGAAGCCATACTTTACACGCCAAATTATATTCAAATAGGAAGCTAATATAGAAACCAAGTTTCTTGAAATATTTTAGTAACTAAACTTTCAAATAAATACTGTACCCAGCCCACAAAACCAATATGCGATGATAAATCTCGCAAGAGTCGTAAATACCGCAGATATTAGTTTCTGAGCGGAATGCTCCAGTGGCTTTAGTATTCCGAATTCTAAAGTATCGTTTGAATTCGTGACTACGACAGCAGCTAGAAAGGCAGAGTTTGTTCACAGTAGATATTTTCCGACGTTGAAAGCAAATTGTTCAAATGGAACTTGGTTTCCCTTCGATCTTTATGCGAACCGATATTTATGCCCTTCGATGTGACAACCATTTTCGCTGAGTTTAGAATGCTATTTGTTAACTCTTTCAAATTTCGTTCGAATAAGCAACTTATTTTAATTTAGATTTACGGGCTTTTTAAATTTAACATTTTGGGTTTTATCGCGTTTAATAGAATTATTTTTCAATTTATATTGAGTTTACATACTATTTTTCAAGTAATTTAAATTCTGTTCGATGGGTTTTTTAAAATTATTTCAGGTTTTGTCCCGTTTAATAGAGTTTTTTCGATTTATGTCTTTCGTCATGGAAGAAAAAGGGAGAACTCCCACCGAGCAAGGTATTCAGTCAGTGGTTCTTCCAACGCTCCGTTAGTAAGGCCGTTCTATAAATAGCGCAATAACTTTAAGACTATTAATTTAAATTTGATAGCGCGATTTAGGCTTCGGTACGTTCCACAAGTCAATTAAACTTAAAATTAGTTTCATTCAATTTGTAGTATTCAGATTAATATAAAATATCATTAAATCAGATTTGACGGCTCCTTAGCGCAGTGGCTTAGCAATGAATTGTAGGGCTAAGGACCGTGGGTTCTAATCTCGCAAGTAACAAGTATTTACATGGCCTACAAATAATTGTCCGGGTCTGGGTTTTATCCTTGTAAAATTTATATATGTAAACCGCCCACGATACAGGAGAAAATCCTAGTGTGGAAAACCTAGCTGGGATACATATCAAGTCAAGGCGCATAAAAAACGTAACTTTTAATTATTACCGAAAACCACTTATGCTAATTTTATCGCATTTGTTTAACTTATTTTTAATTCCCGAAGTTTCGGATGCTTTACAGAACCCACGGTCACAGGAGGGACTGAGATGTTGGACGTCCCAATGTCATAGATTAGCCCAGTTATTTTCAGTTCTTGAATATAATTTTTAGTACGATCTACGCAGAAAGAGCTTAAAGTATCTTGAAGTCTTGCAGTAGTATGCTTGGGCTTGGAATTAATTTTGTTAATTATAGGATACCATATGTTGTTAATAAATGTTAATTATAGGATAGCATATGTTTTCACGGAAGTTTTTATAGATGTATAAAAACCCGCATGAAAGAACATATATACGTGCAGCACCGATGCTCCGGGAAGTCTGCAGTCAAATCAGGGTTCAAATCGTCCCAACCATTAGATCAGGTTTGATAAACCACAAATCCTAGCAAAAGAACACTGTTTCCTACCAAGGATGATACGCGAGGCCATTGAAATCAAAAAACATCCTAATTTCAATAGAGAAGATGGATGGGTGCGGTTATCTTCTTGGTAGCCTATAATTAACAAAATTAAATACAAACCCAAGCATAACACTGCAAGACTTCAAAATACTGTAAGTTGGTTATATGGTTGGCGTAGTTCGGACCAAATTAATATTCAAAAACTGAAGGTAACCGGGATAACTATGACATTGGAACGTCAAACATCTTAGTCCACCCCGTGACCATGGGTGCTGTAAAGCATCCAAAACGTCGGGAATTAAAAATAAGTTAATAAAACGCGATAAAATACGTATTGTATTAAGTGGTTTCATTCAATGTGTAGTGTTCGCGTAAGTTAATTTTAAGAAATCATATATCTTAAATAATATATACGTATTTCTATAGATTATACAAGGTTTTTTTTCTCGTCGTTTGTTTTGTCTCGTCTAATGTTGAATTAAAATATTTATTTCTCCTAACAGCAGCCCCAAAATCCCGACATTTTCAAACTTTGTATCTGTACCAAATCTGTCTGGTCTTCCGATCTGGCAAATCTAGCTACTCCCAATATTTTACAAATATTGTAAAAGAGACGACTATATCGCCATCTAACGGAAGCCATTACACATAGTTTCCTCGACGAATCAAAATTAAATGGATTCTGTTACGGCGCCACCACACGGCAATAATAATGACCTAAAGTGTATAGTGTGTAAGTGCTTTGTCTCTCCTTTAAAAATACTTGCGAGTATTCAAGAGCTAATATTACTTCAACAAATTATTTTTTTCTTACAATATTACTTTATTGTAATACAATAAAAGTTATATTACTTCATATTTTATTCAAAACATTGTACTGCAGCAGGTTTCATTTTGGAGGGTACACAATACTGACATCTCCAGCGATTCAATATGGAACGTGCTTATGATGCGATGATATGTTTTCTATTCAATTTTGCCCTCATTCCAATACTTTTATTTTTCAAGAATATTCGGGAATACATATAAATATAATATTTCCTTTAGTTAAAAATTAACTTTAATTAAAAATTAAAGGAAAATTATACCTATTTATCAGACTGTTTCATTCCCCATATTTTGTAAAAAAGTAATAATATCGTTGGTAAGTAGTATCACTCGACCAGTGTCAAGAAACACTGCATGAGTTGACTCCGAAGTAAAATGAAGTATGCTATTTTTCTTGAAAACAATCGTTGTATTAGTTTCACTTTATAGCGAACAATATTTTTTATTTATATAAAAATTATTTCAAATAATTACTAACATTTTTTTAAATGGCCCCGGTCCGCTTTTATGAAACGTTTTGATAAAACGCAGATCCACCACTGAAAAATGATCATGGCCATTTTTTTATTGATTAGTGAAAACATTGATACAAGCACTACAAAGCCTACAGCCGAAAAACCTTCGAGTTAATAACTACATTTTGAAATGGTACTCGCTAGCTATACACCGCGTTTTTATTCCATATTACACATGTTTGGTAGGATAATCTTAGACGTTTTGCTCAAAGTAACGTTAATATCTGTTACTTATATAAATGGAGGTTTAAACTTAGACAATAACAAACGTACAGCATCAGATAATACAGATTATAAGCTGAATAGTTTAATTTATTGCTTATTGCATTGTATATACATATGTATGAACTTTAGATTTATTACTATGCACTATCTTACGTTGAGATTATTATAATGATTTCTTATATTTACGCGAACACTACACATTGAAATAATACTAGTTTTTACGGAATTTATCGCAACGTCGTGTATTTAAAAAGTTAAATATACGCGATAAATTCCGTAAAAACTAGTATTATTTCAATGTGTAGTGTTCGCGTAAACATAAGAAATCATTATGTAAACCAGTACGGACTGGTAATTGCAAATAAAATACGCCGATTAGAAGATCTAAAGACCAAGCGCGCAAGATATCTAACGGCCTTAAATTTCTTGAAGAGATGCCGAGACCATAATATCATTCCTACGTGTGTCAAAATATCAACCAAAAAAGACATTCGAGGAAGCGCTAAGATCTTAAATCAGGCGAGTAAAAAGTTGTTACGGACGGTAATCCAACAAAAACGCTCCGATCTATATGACATAAACAAATCCATAGACACATCATCCAGTGAATTAAAGAAAGTTTTAACGACGTTTGACTACAATTTTTGCATGGAAACATTAAATAAACGCGAAATTAGTAAATATAACGAATGCAAAAACAAACATATAGAAAAATATCAAAAATTAACGAACAAGTCAAATGTCAAACATCTGAATCAATGCCAGAACCGAAAGCAACCATTGATAAACACAGATCATAGATTAATCGTGCTCTATAATCTGTCAAAACAAACACTGGATGATGCAACAATTAGGGTTTTATCCAAAGGCCTCAACTTTGCTATTACACCCCGTAAATTACCGTACGAAGAAATTATCTGTAGTGTCGAGGACTGTTTATTTAAAAACAATATGCGGAAAGAAGATTTGGAGGCGATACGTCAAGACATTTCGTCTATGTTACGTCGATGTTCAGTGCCTAAACCGAATCTTCCCAAAGACGAATTTATAGCGTTAAAGAACCTACGCAATAAACCAGAATTTACGATTCTCCGCGCAGATAAGGGAAACGCCACGGTAGTCATGGATACGTCAGATTATAATTCTAAAATACAAGAACTTTTGTCGGATGTAAGTACTTATAAAAAAGGTTAAAAACGACCCAACAAATAGCACACTAAAAACAACTAGTGACCTCATAAAGAAACACTCCGAAAAATTAAATCTGGACGTTAAATGGATAATACCTACGTGCGCCAAATCACCAAAGTTGTATGGGGTACCAAAAATACACAAGCCACGCAACTTACAGATTGGCTCAACACTTAGCGAAAATACTCTCACCGCTCAGGGGACATACAAGAGCACACATAAAGGATTCCTACCATTTTGTCAGCGAGATTAAAGACCTACATCTGGCAGACAATGAAACTATGGTCAGTTTTGATGTGCAGTCATTGTTTACATGCTTACCTGTTGAAGACTGCATCTCAATTGTAACTAGAAGGCTGGAAGAAAACAACATGCCCGTAGAATATGCAGTATTACTCAGACACTGCCTTACAACTGGCTACCTATTGTGGAAGGAGGAGTTCTACAAGCAAGTAGATGGTGTGGCAATGGGCTCACCTGTATCTCCCATTGTCGCCGACATATTCATGGAAAACTTTGAGGAGAAAGCCCTGCTTAGTTCTCCCATAAATCCAAGGTTCTACAAGCGGTACGTAGACGACACTTTCACAATTCTACCTTTAGATAAAGTAACTGCATTTTTAGACCATCTTAACTCTATAAATTCTAAAATTCAGTTCACAATGGAGTTAGAGGCAAACAATTCCTTAGCTTTTCTAGATGTGTTAGTAATTCGGAATCCTGATAACACCTTGAGCCATAATGTGTATAGAAAAAAGACCCATACAGATAGATATTTAAACGGTGATTCTCACCACCATCCTTCACAGTTAGCTACCGTGGGTAAATCTTTGTTTCAGAGAGCACGAGGGATCTGTGACAGTAAACACCTGGCTGCAGAGCTTCACCATGTCAAGCAAGTTTTGCATGACAACAAGCTTCGAGTCCCGCGCCTACGTCACAGTGAACGAGTGAAGCCGGCCACAGTCGAGCGTGTACCTGCTGTACTGCCATATGTTAGAGGAGTCACTGACAAGATTAGCTACATCTTGAAGCGCGCTTCCATCAAAACATACTTCAAGCCGCTGAAGAAGATTGGTCAGTTTTTACCATCAGTCAAGTGTAATGTCCCTCTGCAAGATGCAGGAGTGTACAAGCTTGGTTGTGAATGTGATCTCTCCTACATAGGACAAACTAAGAGATCAATAAAAACCCGCGTTAAAGAACATATAGCTTATGTGAAGAATCGACGCTCCGGGAAGTCTGCAGTCTGTGAACACGTACAGGATCGCCCCCGTCACTACATCAGATTTGATAGACCGCAAATCCTCGCTAAAGAACACCGATTCCTTCCAAGGATGATTCGCGAGGTTATTGAAATCATAAAACATCCTAATTTCAATAGATAAGATGGCTGGGTGCTACCATCTGCTTGGGATCCTATAATAAATAAAATTAAATCCCAACTCAAGCATACAACTGCTAGACTTCAAGATACCATATGTTCATACTGCATAGATCGGAACAAAAGTTAAATTTTAATCTATGGTAACCGCGGTTAACTATGACATATGGACGTTGAACATCTCAGTCCCGCCCGTGACCACGAGTGCTGTAAAGCGTTCGAAACGTCGGGTATTTAAAAAGTTAAATATACGCGATAAATTCCGTAAAAACTAGTATTATTTGAGATTATCACTAAATCCTATTAATAAACAGAACAATTTAACGTGCCATAATACATTTGCTATACAAAAACATAAAAGTGTTAGTTCGTTGAGCGTCTTTGTAGTTTGCTCCGCATATAAATAAGTGCATTGTAGTAAAAAGTAAGTTACTACTGTGTATTTTGTAATTATCTTAAAGTTTTTGATCTGGGCTATCTAAGTTATAAGCAAATACATTTCAAAAAATTGTTTTCAGCCGTTACGTACTGACCTACGACAACCCACAGCGCGCTCGCTGCTGTGAGTCACCGACACCCGTTGCTGGCCGGCCGCCGTTGAGTGCATCAAGCCGTGTAGTGGTCGATACGACGTCACGCCAAGTAAACTGTGCAGGATGCCGCAGTGTTATTATGGAAGAGAGCGCATTCATGAGGTGCGCAAAATGTAAGCAATATTATGTGTGCCAATTTTAATGTGGAAGAATTTGCAATAATGACATAAGATTTTAAAAAGATGTGGATATGTTTCGAATGCCGTATCAAAATGCCTAAGCTTGATAATTCACATACGCCAGTGCGCCAGCAGTTGAGCCATGATACGGCTGCCGTTGATGATTGTTTGGATGTATCGATGCATACCCCAGATAATATCACGTTCCGAAACGGGAAACGTCCTGCGCAATTAGTGGCGATGAAAAGTGACCCTTGTCCCCAAAACATGGCCCCTGTAGTACAGGAAATAAAGCAAATGCAGAACGACTTCGAATCGCGCCTTACCATGAAAATTTGCGCACTACTCAACGAGCAATTTAATGAATTCAAGACTTCGGTATTTGAAAAAATTTGCAATTTAGCCTATAACATTGACAAATTAGAAGAAAGAATCCTGAAAATGGACAAAGATAATAGTGCATCAACGCAAGGATATGCAGCGGCGTTTAAGCACCCATTGAACCTAAATAATGGAAAGACTAAGCCGAAAGTAAAATCTGGCCCTCAGGAGAAAAATAAGGGAGCTTCGGGCAAACCTAATCCACCTGCAAAAGTAAACACACCCATCTCTTCTTTAGCGCCAGTTTCAACTTTATTCTCTGATTCCAACACTTCGATTCTGAGTGTAATATTATATTTGAACTTTGTTCACGCCGGGCCCAAGCAAGAACCATGTCGATCTCCTTTACGTATGGCCTTTGATTTAATAAAAACCTGAGTTAATAATTAGACTGAACCTTGAATTAAATTGTTTGAATTTGAAATATTTTCTGAATACTACTAAAGGATCCAAATAGGTGGACTCTAGTAAAGGCTAATGCCAAAGACATGTGGACACTGGCAACCTAAAAATTAAGTATACTTAAATTAATTTTGTTCATAGTACCTACTTTTTGTGGCCTCTCAAAAAAATTAATCTTTTATTTTTAATATTTATTTTAAAATAAACATTTTATTTTTAATTTTATATTTTTTATTGACGTCTTATGTTGAATTAAAATATTTTTTTCTCCCAACAACAGCCCCAAATTCCCGACATTTTCAAACTTTGTCCAGATCTGGTCTTCCGATCAGGCAAACCTAACTACTCCCAATATTTTACAAATATTGTAAAAGAGACGACTATATCGCCATCTAACGGAAGCCATTAAACATAGTTTCCTCTTAGGACACCCACGATACAAAATAGATTGGATTCTGTTACGGCGTCACCACACGGCAATAATAATGACCGTGTAAGTCTTTTGTCTCTCCTTTAAAAAATACGAGTATTCAAGAGATAATTTTACTTCAACAATTTTTTTTTACAATATTACTTTATTGTAATACAATAATAGTTGTATTACTTCATATTGTATTCAAAACATTGTACTGCAGTAGGTTTCATTTTGGAGGGAACACAATACTGACATCTCCACCGATTCAATATGGAACGTGCTTATGAGGCAATGATATGTTTTCTATTCAATTTTGCCCTTATTCCAATACTTTATTTTTCAAGAATATTCGGGAATACATATAAAAATAATATTTACTTTAATTAAAAGTTAAGGAAAAAATTTAAAACCTATTTATCAGACTGTTTCATCCCACATATTTTGTAAAAAAGTAATAATATCGTTTACAAAGTAGTATCACTTGATCAGTGTCAAGAAACACTGAATGAGTCGTTGACTACGAAGTAAAATTAAGTATGCAATTTTTCTTGAAAACAGTAGTTGTATTAGTTTCAAAAATTATTTCAAAAATTTTTTAAATGGCCGTCTGGTTTTATGAAGCGTTTTGATAAAACGCAGATCCACCAGCCAAAAATGATCATGGCGATTATTTTTTTATTGATTATTGAAAACATTGCTACAAGGCCTACAAAGCCTACAGCTAAAAAAACCTTAGAGTTAATACCTACATTTTGAAATGGTACTAGCAAACTATAGAACGCTTTTTATTCCATATTTCATAAAATTTTCAGCATATTCTTAACCGTTTTTTCTCAAAGTAACGTTAATATCTGTTACTTTTATAAATGGAGGAATACTTAGACAATAACAAACGTACATTATCAGACAATACAGATTATAAGCCGAACAAATTAATTTATTGCTTATTGCATTGTATATACATATGTATGAATTTTAGATTTATTACATTGCACTATCTTACGTTGAGATTATCACTAAATTCTATTAATGTGCAGAATAATTTAACGTGCGATAATACATTTGCTATACAAAATAATTGAATTTACATAAAACTACATCTACTATTCGTTACGTAGTTTAAAAGACCTAAGGGCCAGTTCACACAGAGACGCGACGATGCTTGAAGAGGCTAGTGGTTTCGTACTGCGCAGCGCGCCGCCGCGAGACGCATCACGACGTCGCGAGGCGCATCGTGAAGTCGCTCGTAGCGCACCGATCTTACACGTAGCTTATAGACGAGGCGCCGCTGCGCTACGCCACGAGGCATATCGAGGCATAGCGCGGTATAGCGTGACGCCTTAATAAAGTTATATTTTGAATCACTATCTTACAAAGTGCGCGCCGCGTCACCTCGCGTCATGTCTTGGTGAAAACTGACCCTAAGAATACAGACGGCGGGAAGCGACTTTAATTTACACTATGTGGAGATGGTGAGACTTTTAATGCTGCTGCCCATCGCCGAACTGGGTATTATACGTCTAGCATTAATGAAATGGTTATACTACCAACTTTCGAAAGTCTTAGTAGTCAACAGTAGTAAACAAATTCATATCTTTACATTTTTATTAAATAATATAGTATATCGCGAAACATCAAACATATTTTGTTTTTAAGCGTGATAAAGGAGCACACAGTCCAGCTGACAAGAGGATATTTGGGCCCATAGACATCTACATCTATCCTCGGATAAGAATCAAAATGTAGTTGCGTTGTCACCCCTGAGGTCTAAGATGGGATTCCTCGTTTCCAGTAAAAGGGTCTCAGGTTTTCTATACTCACCACATGAAACACGGCAGTATTAAGCTGCTATTTGGTGAAAGTGTAGTCCCTCCCGATCGAGTCGGCATATTAGTGCTTTAGTCGTATATAATATAGCTGCAGCGTGACTCTCCCAAAACAAATAAATGCTGGCAAGCAAATAGCGAACTTTAACAGCACAATAGTACATTCCACACTGAACACACAATTGTAGTACACAGTTAGCAGCTATAATGCGGTCGTTAAATACAGATTCTATTATTCGTGCGAAATTAATGGAATTGTTTATTGTATTTCATTATACATTAGCTGGCTTCGGTAGACGTAGCGCGATGAATAATTCCACTCCGTACTCCGAACTTTTCATGATATAATAACTCGTCGACCATGAAGCGACAGTAGCCTAATGGCAGGCTGCAGACTGCGAACCCAAAAGTTTCGGCTTCGAATCTGCCATACTATCTGCGACTACTGTCGTGAATCTAACAAATGCATTTCAAGGTTACCAGGTGTAGTTTAAGAGAATATTACTAATTTTCGTAGCATTGTTAGCAACTTATATTTAAAAAGAACTCGAAATCGAACCAAGCGCCTCCGATTTTGTGATTTTCTGTTTTGTCACTAAACGAACATAATATGTGTATAACAATAATTTTGGTATACTTGATGACCTTTTTTATCCTCTGGAAAAAAAATAGGTTGTAACATGTGTATCCAAATTCAAATTGGTTATGATTTGAAATTAGATAAATTGTAAATAATTTATTTATTTTATTCCAAATTTTTGTTTTATTTTTTGTAAAATATCAGTGTATATACCTATGGTTTGCTAACTACTTGACTACAGCGTCATCTATCGGCTCTTAAGATAGCTATGAAACATCATCCTAGCAATAGTAATATCTTGTATGAATATGATCTTAATCCATCAAGTGATTTGGAAGTTTCAGGGTCATAATCAGACGCACCTACGATTACATATACACAATATACTAGCAGGCCCAGCAGGCGTTGTCCTGCGCTAAAAATAAATTATAAAGCCTAAAAGCCAATTCCAGCGCCACCTACCGAGTCTAGTCGTGAATCTAAACCATTTAGGGACTCATTCAAGTACACGCAAAAATTTCATCAAATTCGGTCCAGCCATTTAGTTCAGTGAAAAAACAAAAATTTTGAATTAAATTAATTAAAATCTATCGAAATTCAAATCATATCAACCCTACTTTATGAATGGCAATAAAACAATAAATTTAGTAGGCATCTTTGACCTTGTCACTTCGCAGGGTCACAAGCTCAATGGCAAAGTAATTACTCAAAAAAAATTTTTCAAACCTTCGAAATTTTTGTTTTTATTTTTATAAAACATCAGTGCTCAGTTTACGTTACACCCTAATTTTTTCCAGACAGCAAAAAAGGTCATCCAGTATATATATAAAGATAAAGACGTTTATGATATCAGAGTGATAAACGATCTAACAGTCCATCTGATGGTGAGTGTGAAAAGCTACTAATACACCTACTATGAGCAACTCACACTAACTACCAGTCCCTAACTTCAAATTCTGCCACAAATGCGATATTGCCCCTAAGGAGTAACATGAAATGTCCCATATTCCTGTTATTAAACTAACTTTGTTGTTGTGAACGCAACAAATTATTATCACTGTGTGTAATGCGTAATCATTGTGTGTACTTCACGTTGGTTATCAGTCATCACTGTGTGATAACTGATAACTTTAAAACATTTTATAAATAAGCTATTTTTATAACTTTTAACAAATAATTGGTACCCTGGCTTCTAAATTAGTTGTAAAACAGTATCTTAGAAACCAGTGTATTACCCTATTAACGGTACAACTACTAATAATAATATAATATGGTTATTTGGAATAAATATAATTTGATTAACAATGAAAAAGAAAAAGTGTCGTGTAAATAGTAGTAAATAGTAGTAGTGTGCGTGCGTGCCGGTGTGTGTATGTGTGTGTGTGTGTGTGTGTGTGTGTGTGTGTGTGTGTGTGTGTGTGTGTGTGTGTGTGTGTGTCTTCACTAGCTTCTAAATTAGCTGTAAAACGGCATCTTAGAAACCAGTCCCCTATTAGCGGTACAACTACAATAGATTCTGACGATTTAAGAATAAATTAATATGAATCGGTTAACAACGAACTAGCGTGCAGTAAACGGAAATCAAGTAATGGGAAAAAGTGTTGTGTGAATAGTAGTCGTGTGCGTACGTGCCTGCTGTGTGTGTGTGTGTGTGTGTGTGTGTGTGTGTGTGTGTGTGTGCGTGTGTGCGTGTGTCTTCACTGGCTTTTAAATTAGTTGTAAAACGGTACCATAGAAACCAGTCCTCTATTAGCGGTACAACTACAATAGATTCTAGCGATTTAAGAGTAAATTAATATGATACGGTTAACAATGAACTAGCGTGCAGTAAACGGAAATCAAGGAATGAGAAAAAGTGTTGTGTGAATAGCAATCGTGTGCGTACGTGCCTGCGTGAGTGCGTGTGTGTATTATTTTATAGGTATTCTGTGAACGTGTTCTCTTCCGGTCGATCGAATCCACTTGTGCTGCAGCCATTACTCGTTGAAGCCATACTTTACACGCCAAATTATATTCAAATAGGAAGCTAATATAGAAACATATAGAAACCAAGTTTCCTGAAATATTTTAGTCACTAAACTTTCAAACAAATACTGTACCCAGCCCACAAAACCAATATGCGATGATAAATCTCGCAAGAGTCGTAAATACCGCAGATATTAGTTTCTGAGCGGAATGCTCCAGTGGCTTTAGTATTCCGAATTCTAAAGTATCGTTTGAATTCGTGACTACGACAGCAGCTACAAAGGCAGAGTTTGTTCTCAGTAGATATTTTCCGACGTTGAAAGCAAATTGTTCAAATGGAACTTGGTTTTCCTTCGATCTGTCTTATGCGAACCGATATTTATGCCCTTCGATGTGACAACCATTTTCGCTGACTTTAGAATGCTATTTGTGTAACTCTTTCAAATTCTGTTAGAATAAGCAATTTATTTTAAGTTAGATATACGGGTTTTTAAATTAAATATTTTGGGAATTATTTTTCGATCTATGTGTTAGTACAGAACTGTTCTATTTATAGCGCAGTAACTTTACAACTTTGATAGCGCGATTTAGCCTTCAGTAAGTTAAAAAAAAGTATTTTTATTCGATTTGTAGTGTTTTCAGAATTGCAGCTTAAGGGCCGTGGGTTCTAAACCCCCACGAAACAAGTATTTATATGGCCTACAAATAATAGTTCCGGGTCTGGATATTAGTCCATGTAAAGTTTATGTATGTAAGTCGCCCACAAGACATGAGCAAACCCTATGGTAGAAATCCTAGATGGGATTCATCTCAAGTTAAGGCGCATAAAAAAAATTCTGTTTCGAAAACTAGCACTCTGTAAAAACATTTCAAATAAAAAGTATATCGTAACTAAAATATCTTAAATAAATAAATAATATATATGTATTTCTATCGATTGTACAACGTACTTGCTAATTACTCTATCCCTTAATTTCTATACTAAAGGATAGCGTAAATAACAATTGTGTACTTCAAACAATAAATAAAATTACGAATCTGGCAAACGCAACCGATTTTTATTAGTTTTCTTTTTTTGCAATTTTCCGAAAATCCTGGCTAAGGCACGAAAAGGCACTCGAATCCGATGAAAGTTTTACGCCGGGTGAATCAGTCCTTTTGGCATACGCTCGGTGACCAAAAAGTTTCAAATTGTGTCACATTTTTAAATGTTTCCCAACATGATAATAAGAATAGCAACATAACTATCATTTTTTACGGGATAGGGCCTATATTATGGTTGTAGAACGAATAGGTTGGTTCGATCGGGGAAGGACCACGCTCTCACAGAATACCAGCGTAAAGTAGCAGGTTAATACTGCTGTGTACGGATCACTACACTCACTATACGAATATTGAGTGTAGTGATCCGGATAACCTTTTTTACTGGAAACGAGTGATTCCATCTTAGTCCTCAGAGGCGACAACGCATCTGCGTTTTGTTTCTTAATCGAGGATAAACATAGATATCTATGGGTCACAGCATTCACTTACCATCAAGTGGAATGTGTGCTCGATTGTCACCCATATTTTATTAAAATAATCATCAGACAACGACAGTAGCCTGATGATTAAGGATACGAAGTGCAAAACTCAAAAGTTGTGGGTTCGAATTCCCCATCCGACTACTTAGTTGAAGCAGTACTAGCAAAAGCACTTGAGATTGTCTTAAGAGCGTATATTCAAATTTGCGCAAGTCAAAATCGCTTTGGAACGGCGTAGTATTGAAGCATGCGTAATATTGAAGCACACTACAATGCCCAGTGGTATCTAGCACAAATCATCTGGATACTTTTGGAACTAAAAGAGTACAATGATTTCCACATAATAGCTTATGAGGTTGGTGCTAAGACATAGTGTATATAAGAATTAATATCCGATCTAGTCCTGACATCGGAAGTTAATATGTATAAATTATTTTATTCTTTTAGATAATTTAGGTCGGCTTTTCTTTTTTACTCTATTGAGTAGACTAAGGAATGTCACAACGCCAAGTTAACAACTGGAAAGGGGTAAGTAATATATGTTCGAATTGAAAAATATGTATTATATAAAATAGATTTCGTTTGATATACATTTATTCTGTTTGTAAAGATAATTTATCAAAATAACAATTGCATTGGTGTCAGAAGCGATTCAACCCGGGTTGCTACCGTTTATGGCGAGCACTTCGCCCTTAAGCTACCATGGATCATATATTTTTTATTCTATTTTATAATAACGTTACCTCCACACTAAGAATGTTTCCTAAGTATATTGTGGAGGCAGGTAACATAAGAACATAAATTTAACGAGGACAAACATCGAGAACCGGAACAATTATTCGTAGGTATACAAATTTTCGTTCCGTGCGGGAATCGAACCCGCGGCCCTTACAGTTAAACTCATTGCTAAGCCACTCCGACACTGCCGTAAAATACATATATCGTTTACAGGGATAAAGTTTACAATCGTGATATAGCTGTAGCGTGGCTCTAAAACGTGTCTACCACGTAATGATGAAATCAAGCCCTCCCTTCAACGAGAGAGCTTTTACGGACTGATGTATAAGAAAAAAGAACTTACAATGGAATTCTCCATCAAAAACTACTTTTGAAGACCTATACAAATCGATTTCATACTCTGTAACTCTAAACTACTTAGGCTAAGAAATCTAGCAAACTTTTTGCTAACAGCTAAAATATTACGTCCCGAGCTACATCGTACTTTGATGTGGTTGACTATTCCATTTCTTTAAAGCGGTGTTGAACCAGGGAATAAATGTCCAATCTTTTATGGCATTTTATGCGCACGACGTTTATTGCGAACGATTTGAAAACTAAATGGCTTTTGCATTACTCTCAATTTGCTCTCAATTATATTTCGAATGAAACTAATTTTATACCACTTTCTCAACTCCACGCTATTACAACAAAGTCTCAGAATTTACACAAGGTCTCTCCATTACCAAGTTTAAATATTTTACTAATTAAAAACTGTATAAAAAGGGTTATTATGATATAAATGAGTACATGGTTGATAATAACCCCTGGGAATTAGGTGGTTGCTTCCAAGCAGATTCTAAAACAAATTTTGTAAATAGTTTGTACAATCTTTCTTGTTGTACAACTTACTTTGAAAAAAGTATCCTGCTGGGCTTTCTGCCTGTTCTTTCGAGGACAGAGGTTTTTTCCGAACCAGTGATAAAAGTAAAAAAAATTACTTTCAATAACCACGCAATCTATATTGAATAAAAAATATTATATACTTTTATATATTATTAGATTTTTTTAACATTCTTATCTATAATGGCGACGAAGGATGACACGATTACAGCCTTTTAAAATGTAACTGCTGAACATAGACCTCCCCTTAGATTGCATTATCGGGGGAATATTTGAAATAGTTACCACGCTTGGCAAGAGGGTTGGCATTTGCAGTTTTTTTATTTATTTAGCTGTTATCGGGTATACGTGGTAGAGCCAAAAACATACAGTGGAATTGAATTGCTACTCCTTTTTGAAGTCGATAAAAAAGGATGACAAACGAGCACACAGTCCACCTAATGTGAAGTGGTATAGGTATCTATCCTCGATTAAAAATTAAAATGTAGTAGTTTGCAGTACAAAGGATTTGCGGTTCTCACCTCTACACTCAACATACAAACCACAGCAGCATTAAGCTACTATTTTACGCTGGTATTCTATGAGATCATGGTCGTTCCACGGTTGAGCCGACCCAATCGTGCTACGACTATAATATAGCTGCAGCGTGGCTCTACCACGTTAAAAAAATGTCTGTAACGGTAATGAGGCATTCCAATTAAGTATTTTTTTATTATTTCAACGAATCCGCATTTTGTTTCTTAACTAAAGAGAAATGTAGGTGTATATACTAAAGTGTCTACTTATACTTACTTTTATATTTAATTTTGACTGTATTCTTCTTAACATACTACTTATATTTTACTAGTAACTCTTTTTGCTACTTAGTACGTCAATGACTTTATTTTTTCTCTAACTAGAACACGAGAGTATCTTAATTAATTGTTTAATTACATAGAGAATTCTATATCCTAACTACATTTTTCCTAGTTATACTACTTTTTCCACAAAAGTCTACAATTGGATAATGACCTAAGATACAGGTTTTAGCTAATTTAGGCACAAGTTTTTTATCTATCAATAGTATTGTTTCAGATTTAGGCATTTATTAATTGTAGCTTGCTGTACAATAAGGAGCCGTGATAGCTCAGATGGTTAGCGCTCGTTGTGAATATTCGTAGTACGCGAGCAAACCTAGTACGATCCCCGTCGGCACCAAAGAAAATCCTATTTGCGATTGTAAGTGCTGATTTATCACGTGCTCGGCAGTGAAGGGAAAATATTTCGAAGACATGTGAAGTTCGCCAACACCCATTGGTGCCGCGCGGCGTACACTTCCTTGTCCTTAACACCCTCTCAGAAATAAGCTGAGGCCTGTGCCCAGCAGTGGAACGTATATAGGCTGTAACTTTAACTTAACTTACACAGTACTGTGGCTGTAGTAGTGCGACTACTGATCATGAGGTCCTGGGTTTGAATCCCGGATCGGGCCAAAAAAAATTATCATTGAGTTTCTCCCTCAAGAAATTCTCAGTAGGTTGCCTGGAGTCAGGAAGTTGGCAATGTCTCACCCTCGTGCCTCGGAAAGCACGTAAAGCCGTTGGTCCTGCACCTGATCTGTCTCCGGTTGTGTCGGATTGCCGTCCCAACGGACTATGAGAGTGAGGGAATAGAGAGTGCACCTGTGCTTGCACATACACTTGGGCACTATAATCCTGACCTACGCCGATGGCTAGTCTCCGTTGAGGTAGGCCACCGTGACCGAAATTTGGCCTGGAGGACATTATTATTATTATAAGTTAACTTTATACATTGAATGTTGTTGGTGGGAATAAATAAAATAAATTCAAATAGAATTCAAATTCAAATGCTCGCGTGGTTACGAAAATTAATAATAACCTTACGCACTAAATATAATGACAAACACGATCTTTCCAACAGTAATTACTGCATTTACTTAAATAATAAATAATTCTATACCAACACGCCTTAATGAGCGTCTGATATATTTTAAACGAGATTTTTAAATGCGTTACTTTTTAAAGGTTTTTTTTTGCTCGCCTGCGTCTAGCTCACTTTGTAACCTAGCTCACTATAAACTTAGTTAAAGCTTTGAACTTAGTTCAATGTAGCCAAAGAGAATTCGCCGCCGCCTTACAGTTCTGACTCACGGAATCTGTAAAACATTTCCCATGCTAATATAATATGTAGACTGGTTTGGGGAAATTTCGTTTTCTACTACGACCCGTTTGAAAGCGCAGAAGTATATGAAAACGATATGTAAAGCAAAATATTTAATAATCAATTCAATAACATATTTCTTTTGTAATGCGTACAGAAAAGGAGTGAAATAATTTGCTGGCGTCTGTATTTTCGTCGTTACGAACCGGCGTCTTCGAGACAAGAGTTAATAGAATTTTATTGATGAGTTATTAGATTTATTAAACTCGGACGGCGAAGACAGTGCGATTTACCATCTAAGGTTTCATCAACACTTAATAATAGTTGCGAGTGTGGCAAAGCACTGGTTTATAGGAAAAGCAAATTCGAAGACATGTGAAGTTCGCCAACACGCATTGGAGCAGTGCGGCGAACAATCCCTTGCCCTAAAACCCTCTCAAAAATGAGAGGAGGCTTGTGTTCAGCAGTGGGACGTATAAAGGCTGTAACTTTAATTTTACCTGGTTTATAATAATTAAAAAAACAATACGGTTGTTTTATTAAAAGTCGTCGTGAGTTGCCAGGACGAATATTTTGTTATAATAACGTTTTACATGGACTTCGGATATTATTAATACGAATAGTAACGGAAAACAGGGCATTTTTTTAAAACAATAATCGGGCGTCATAAAAAGCAGCAGCAAGATGATAAGAACCTGCTGCTACGTGATGACATGACGACTATAATAGATTTTTCGAGCTTGAAAATTATATGTTCTAACAATTACACAGAAGATAGAAATCAATACCTTCGAACATAGAGCAATACGAGCCACGGCGGACCGGAGGGGAGTTGCCATTGCGTTATTCCCTGATACAGAACTAACGTCTAACGTCTAACTAGCACCCACAAAAACAATCGCCTGTCACTCCGAAAGTCACATATAATATTAAAACAATAAACTAACAATTTTATACACACATAGATACATTTTAACAGTATCGCTTGGTGACAGCGGATACTCGTATACAGACTCGGATCAGTCGCACAAACGATCTGCATATTGTGAGGACGAGTTGCCTATATTGGTAAACAAATCAGAAACAACAAGACCGATATTGTATTTTTTTCATTTAAAAAAAAGTAAATCGCAAATATGCGTAGGCGTAACTTTTCATATAGAAGTGATTAAAAATTACTTCTATATGAAAAGTTACGCCATCTTTTTATAAATTTGACGAACACATCTATCTCTTTTTGCAGCAAAAAACTGAACATTTCGAATTTTTTGTAGGAAGTCGATTCAGCCGCGCAACTAGATATAGTGCGGCTGCAACTTGTTTTATTGTTCGTATAGGACCGCGATATTCTTACACCGCTACTATACATATAACCTAATCCTAAAATTCGAAGATATAACGTAACATATGTACTAAAAATAATAATGATATTGGTTTTATTCAATTTATTTGTGAACAAATTTACAGAACTGGTTCCCACTCGGTGTTGATTAACTTTTATACTTTATACACCATAATCATATTCTTGTACTACGAAAATCAAGTTTCTAGCCTCTTTTCTTAAGAAGTTCAACCTTATGATAAACTGAGCTCGCTGCAAGCAACTCGGTAACTTTTAAATATAATTGTTGGTTTTGAGTAAAGAAGTGCCTCGTTATACGGCGAAGAGATGTGTAAGAACTTACTCGAATAGTTTTTGAAACTTAAGGTGAAGTAGATGTAATGACGGAAGACCTTTGAATTTTTTATTTCAATAGATTCGCTGTTATACTGCATTATAATACACTTAGACAAACAAATAACCTTTAACAAAAAGTGCTAAAATTAAAAAAATTGTACAACCCACTTCTATATAAATAAAACGAGAACATCGTCAATTTAGTCGAAGTCACTTAAATACGCATTATTAAGTATGACTCAAAAACCTCTGGTCAGATCTTGATTAAATTTATACGCGACCACAAGAGAAATACCAGCTTTCGAATACAAAAAGAGTCATCAAAATCGGTTCACTTAGAAAAAAGTTCTGAGTTGATAACCTTCTCCTTTTTTGAAGTCGGTTGAATGCTGAAAATCAACTTTATAGAACTAAAAAGAATAATTTAATTTGAGGTCGATGCTACGATATTGTGTGTAGAAGAATTAAAATTCTGACTTTAGAATGTGAAATTATTTTATTCCTTTTAGTTCTATGAATTCTTTTTGGCTTTGAACGTTCTTTGGCCTTTACTTTTTGTTTAAAGTTATTTTACCCTTTTAAGTTGACTAGAAATACCAGAATTTCAATATCGTCTACATAGTTATATTAAAAATTTCATCCCATATTCTCTGATAAAAAAAGCAACTATAAATCATATTGTCGCATGAAGTCTACTAAAGTTAAAGGTAATTCGATCACATTATGCCTGCACCTCGCTCGATGACGTCACATTCACGGTACAAGCAAGCGTCTCTAGAAATATAATATTTTTGGCCCGACTGCTGAATGTATATGTGTGAGGTTTAGTTTGAAGGGTTTTGTGATTGAATATATATTTATTAATTAATTAATTAATTACAATTAATAATACAAGATTAGATCATATGTATGGTTTTTGGCTTTAGTGATTGAAACTTAATAAAACAATATTGAATTAATTTTTTTTTATTAAAACCATTTTCCTACACTATTACTAAATTATCTATTATTTAAAAAATTAAAAAAAAAACTGTCAGTCGTAGAACTGTACGCCCGAAGTGAAAACTTTGCTTCACTTTGTAAACCTTATTTTTGGGTTGCTAAGAAATATTTTCTTAAGAACAATTTTGCATTAGAAATTATTTTTATCAACGTATTTATATAGTGATAATTTTTTTATTTATCGCGCCGTTTTAAATGAAAACGAATAATCGTTATCTATATAATACAAACAAATTTATAAATACATCCAAATTACAAATTTATAAATCTCCAACGTTTATACGTTAATTGGTACAGCCACGCTGCAGCATTATTATGGTTGTAGCACGAATGGATCAGTTCGACCGGGGAAGGACCACGCTCTCACAGAATACCAGCGTAAAATAGCAGCTTAACGCTGTTATATTTCGATTAGTGAGTGTAGAGATCTGACGATCCTTTTTTACTGAAAACAAAGCATTTCATCTTAGCCCTCAGGGCTGACAACGCATCTGCCTTTTGATTCTTAATCGAGGATCATTGTAGATGCCTCTGGGCCACAGCATCCACTTGCCATCAGGTGGACTGTGTGCTCGTTTGTTACCCTTATTCTATAAAAAAAAATTACAAAATTTAATATATTAGATTTCAACATTACATTCGATCGAAGATTATATTCATCAATTTTATGTATCTGAGCGTGACGGTCACGCGAGTTCAGTGCTTTTTCCCCATCCCAAAAGCGCCCAATGTGCCTAAAGAAGTTTTCTTTCAAATATAAAAACACGCAGTCGCATTGCAAGTCTCAATTATTTTGAAGTCGGCAAAAAAAATAGACTTAGCGTTGCTGCTGTGAAATTGTAATGGAGATTTGCAATCGTTTATTATTTAGACATTTAAAGGCAATTGACGTGTCTGTGTTAATTTTCTGTTATTAAGCCGACGGGATTACTTGTATGTCATTGAGAAATAAAGATTAATTGATAGAGCCACGCTGCACCTATATTAGTTGTTAACAGCTATATAGATGAAGCACGAATGGGTGGGTTCGACCGGGAAGGACCACGCTATCACAGAATACCAGCCTAAGATAGTAGCTCATTGCTGCTATGTCTCGTATGGTGAGTGTAGAGAACCAAAGACCCTTTTTAGAGGAAACGTGGCATTCCATCTTAGTCCTCACGGGTGACAACGCATTTGAATTTTAATTCGTAATCGGGGATTGATGTAGATGTCTATAGGAGACAGCAACCACTTACCATCTGTGGACTGTGTGCTCTTTTGTCACCCTTTTTATTTAAAAATAGTATATGATGAATGAGATACCACACTACCATTCAGCAGTATACGTCTCGTATTATACTTTTACCAATTACAAAATTTTTACACATTATGTTTGACGCTTTCAAATCACGAACAATTTATACTTAACAACACACACTAAAGAAAACCTTATGATATGCTGAAGTGAGTAAGAGATTTATTTGATATGATTCGTTGGTAGAGCCATTCCGTTATATATATTACCCGACTGTACTAACTAGGTCAGACGTTGATAAGAGATCTGTATAGCAAATGTCTGTCTTATAGTTCCCGTACCTCAGTGAGCTAGAGCTTTAAATACCTGCTTAATTGTCTTTTTTTCCTTCATACGTCACAGGTGTACAATCTAATTACACTATTCTCTTTCCATAGCGCGCGTAGTGTAGATAGATCCCAGGTTCTGTGATAAAACATGCTAAATGGATGCGGCAGCATGTTATGTTGAACATATCTCTCGGGTTGCTATTGTGTATAACTGTTTTTTTAAGAAATTTAAATTATTTTTATATCCACGGTTCCAGTTATGCAATGAAATTAACATTCACGTTACAACAGTTGTGGCCCAACAGTAAATATAAAAAGAATATTAAAAACGTATTAATCGTGTATATACTTGTATTGTTATTGCAAATGGGTATAGATTATATATGCTCGTATGTGTATGTGTGTTATGCGTATGTATATATGTATGTATGTGTATAATGTATTTATTTAATTAATATATATATATATATATATATATATATATATATATATATATATATATATGTGTGTGTGTAGGTGTATGTATGTAAAGTACTTAAGGTAGCCACTGAAAGTCAGGGCTCGGATGACACATCTTAGCGTTTCCTGAGTGTCAGGTCCTATTTGGACCATTTCCTATTAAAAAATATTTTATTAGTTATCTGTTCACTTTTTTAATATATTTCGTATCTATCTGCTTCGTCAAAATGATTCTTTTTTCATTGTAAATGTACAATTAAGTCTACTTATAAGAATACCTAAACATAATGTTTGTTTTGAGTATTTAGTGTTAGTTTGTTAAGAAATGGCCAAATAAATATCTCTTTCTTTCTTTCTTTCTTATTTCAAAGTTCAAACCTTATATGTGACCGGCAATAGATGTTGGCCAAGCCTCAACAAACGTGATAGAAGGCAAATTGATGCAAGGCGAGTGCTACAGTCTACATTTTGGACAAGTTTGAATGAGTGAACATAATGAAATGGCCGACTAACAAGTGGACACGATTTGCCGAGTGCAGGCGAGTGCCTTTGATTTGTGCAGAAAAAGCGACACTTTTCCGAAGTGAGACGAGTCGTCGCTAGCGATTCCGACTAGTGGCAAAGCACGCCAAATGAGCCGTATACTCGTTGGTGCTCGCCTGCACTAGGCAAGCTAGGCGAGCGACGACGAACAGTGGTGAGGCTGGACAAATGGGGGTTACAAACGAGCATACAGCTTATCGAGCATCCACTTCATCACACACCATCGATAGCATAGATGCTCATAGATCGTTGTAACCCCGAAAAATGTAGATTCTGTTACTTATAGATTTCGTTACCAATACCTAATTTATTTATTTTTTTAAGTTAAAACGGACTCAAAAGCACTAAAAAAGCATATTAAGTGATTTTGATGCGACAGTAGCCTAATGGCAGGGCGCGGACCGCGAACTGAATATGGTCGTGGGTTCGAATCCGCCATTCGACTACTGGCGTGAACCACTCGTAACACAAGCAGTTTAAGCTTACCACGAGTGGTTAAGGGGAATATTAGTAATGTTTAAAGCATTGTTCATATTCTTTTTTTTTTATTAAAAAAAAATTATTAAGTAGCGATATTCATTGACGTGTTAAAAAATTACTCGTCCCGTATGTCGTACAGATACCTACGTAAAGCTGAATGATTTTCTCATGAATTCCATCATCTAATCTTGACTAAATTTATATGGGATCATTCCTGGGTACCGTAAGAATGATTCCATATAAATTTCATTTTTTTTTGTATCAAAACTGGTAATTTAAATCAAACAACGTGTCAGAAAATTATCGCAAAACATACTTTAAAAATTCTAGTTTTCTTTCTCCTATTATTATTTTATGGAGTCGTTTACTACCGGCGATTTTTCCGAACCGATACAACTTAGTGACCTGCAAGAAACGAGCTTTTCCTTTTTTAAAGGCAGGCAACGCGCCTTCCAAGCTTTTTTTAAATAAATAACACATGATGTTAAATGAATACTGTGCCCCATAGGCACCATCCTCAATTAAGAATCGTAATCTAAATTCGTTGTCACCCCTGAGGACTAAGTTAGAATACTTAATTACCTATAAAAACATACTCAACATAGGTACGTAGCACAGCAGCATTAAGCTGCTATTTTACGTTGGTAATTTGTGATAGCGTGGACTTTCCCCGATCGAAACGACCAGTTTGGTCTACAAGTGATATAGCTATAGGGTGGCTCTACTACATAACAAAGGGTGGCTCTGCCACTTGAAGATGAAATCAAACCCTTCCTACAACGAGAGAGCTTTTGCGGACTGATAAATAATAGGAAAAAGAATTTAAAATGGAATTCTCCATCAAAAACTACTTTCGAAGGCCTATACAAATCTACTTCATGTACTGTAACTCTAAACTACTTCAGTTAAGAAATCTAGCGAACATTTTGCTAGCGGCTAAAATATTACGTTCCGAGCAATACATCGTACTTTGATGCGGTTGACTATTCGATTTTTTTAAAGCTGTGTTGAACCAGGAAATAAATGTCCAATCTTTTATGGCATTTTATGCGCACGACGTTTATTGCGAACGATTTGAAAGCTAAATGGATTTTGCATTACTCTCAATTTACTCTCAATTATATTTTGAATAAAACTAATTTCATACCAGTTTCTCGACTCCACGCTATTACAACAAAGTACCATAATTTACACAAGGTTTCTCTATTGCGAAGTTTAAATATTTTATTAAACGAAAACTGTATAAAAAGGGTTATTATGATATAAATTAATACATGGTCGATAATAACCCCTGGTAATGAGGTGGTTGCTTCCAAGCAGTTTCTAAAACAAATTTTGTAAATAGTTTGTACACTCTTTCTTGTTGTTTAACTTACTTCAAAATAAATATCCCGCTGGGCTTTTTGCTCGTTCTTTCCAGGGCAGAGGTTTTTTTCCGAACCGGTGATAAAATTAAAAAAGTGACTTTCAATAAGAATGTAATCTATATTGAATAAAAAAATATTATATCCTGTGGATTTAATTTTTTTTAATTTCTTGTCTATAATGGCGATAAAGGATAACACGATTAAAGCTTTTTAAAAGTCTACTGCTAAACATAGACGTCCCCTTAGATTGCATTATCGGGGGAATATTTGAAATAGTAGTAACGCTTTTCAAGTGAATTGGCATTGTATACGTGGTGGAGCCACGCCGCAGCTATATTATGGTTGTGACACGGATGGGTCGGCTTGCCCGGGAAGGACCACGCTCTCACAGAATACCAGCGCAAAATAGGAGCTTAATCTACTGGGTACAATTTCTTTACGAACTACAAAAAAATATCTTAACTATTTACCCCTTTCCAGCACCCCCTCCCCCTAAAAAAAATAAAAAAATAAAAAGTAAAAAATAAACAAAATCGTGACTACTGGGTTTTCTTTGTTGAGTGTAGAGATCCGAAGACCCTTTTTACTGGAAACGAGGCATTCTATCTTAGTCCTCAAGGATGACCACGCATCTGGGTTTTGATTCTTTATCGAGAATAAGGGTAGATAGATGTCTATGGGCCACAGAACAATCAGGTGGACTGTGTGCTGGTTTGTCACCCTTATTCTATTCAAAAAATCGCAGTTTTTTAAATTTATTTAGCTGTTATTGGGAAGACGCTACTGACGACCTCCTGGTTTACAACATCCACGGAATAATATTGTTACGCGCTCAAATCGGCGGCACTAGCGCCATCTAGGCTCGAACCGAAGAACTAAACTTCTTGAAGTTTAAAACTCGAACTCTCGGTATCTTGCGCGTGTTTACTTGAACATTCTGGATATTTTGCTAATTTATATAAATAGGCGCTGCAAGATGCGATCTAGGTAGTGTTGATTTGGCGAGACAAGCGAAGCTTCGGAGCGGAATAAAATGAATTAGTGTGTTTAATTATTAGTGTTTTTAACTTTAATTTGTGTAAAGTAAATTAAAGTGTTAATTTAGGTAATTTTATCGGCAATTTTTATTGTCACGAACCTAAAGCTCGTAACAATATGAAGTAATGTATATATTCATTCACTGCCTCTAGTGTTAAATGTTTAATCATCCTTTATAGGATGTTAAAGTGAAAAAAAAATAATGAGTAGTGTTAAAATGAATAATGACATATGTATTTAAAAAGTGGTCCTTCACAGCTGGTCGTACAAGGAAAGTCAAGGTGGTTTAGCGAGCTATCAAGAGATTTCAGAGTTTCTCCGCGCGATAGACTTCGTAATGAGGATATTCGCAGCTCTACCTGAGTCGTGGGCATAGCCCAAAGTAAGCAAAAGTGGTAGTATGCCGTGTAGCTCAGATGGCCGAATACCGATAGTGAAGAAATGTACTGTCGTAGTGGAGGTGCACTAGATGGAGTGATGTACCTGGTAAAAAATAAAGTTAACTCAGGACCTTTGTGGCATTCCTTAGGGAGGCCTATGTTCAGCAGTGGTCTTGTGATGGACTGTAACGATGATTATTTAAGCGTTGATTTACCACGTGTTGAGCGGCGAAGGATAACATAGCATCGCACATGTTGCTTATCATAAAAAATTGTTTCAGATTCGAAGGCATGTTAAGTCCGGTAACATGCATTGGAGCAGCGCTGCGGACATTTCCTTGCCATAAACTCTCTCAGAAATGAAAGGAGTTATAGGGATCAAAATCGACGGCGAAATAATCGATTTGTTCAATTTTGTCAATATCAATTAATCCATTAACCACGATCTTCATATTGATTAATCGAAGAAAAGTTCTGGGCTTTTCGTTAAAATATATAGAATTTCATCTATTGATGACAAAAACTAAACATAGAAAGATTAGAACCATTCAGCTTATTTCTCATGTCAGTAACGATCAGTTCAACCTCTGAAAATAGTATTTTAGAAGGTAATGAATGTTCAAACAATTGACAAGTGTTTAATCGCCGCTTTATAATCAATGAAGTACCACTCCCTTTGCATATAAGAAAATTTCCAAACTAAAAACACCTAGAAACAACAAAACAAACAAACAAAACCACAAATTGCTGTAATTGAATTACAACAGCAATCTTGTTACTCTTATACCAGAAAAAAATGTATGAATACATATATTTCATCATAATACAGAATCATATCATGTGATATAATTCAAATTTAAATTGTGACCGCAATAAATTCGGAGCGACAAATCGATGCTTATGGTAATTTCGTTCCGATGCAACCCTCCATTATATAGAGAGAAATATATTCACGTATTGGATTGTACTTCCTCTGGGGTCGAATATTGACATCTCCAGGGACCCAATACGAGACGCGCGTGTAAGTTGTTGGCAGTTTTAATTTTTTTTAAAGTCATTCAGTTTTTTTGCAACGTAGTAGAGCCATGCTGCAGCTATATTGTGGTTGCAGCACGAATGGGTCGGCTCGATCTGGGTAGGACCACGCTCTTACAGAATAGCGTGAAACAGCAGCATTAAGCTGCTGTTTCACGCTATTCTGTGTGTTTCGTATGGTGAGTGTAAAGAACCGGAGACCCTTTTTACTGGAAATAAGGCATTCCATCTCAGTCCTCACGAGTGACAACGTATGCGCGTTTTGATTCTTAAGATAAATGTCGATATTTAAGGGCCACAGCATCCACTTATCATCAGGTGGACTATATGGTCGTTTGTCACCCTTATTCTCCAAAAAATGTTTTTTTGTAGTGACTACTCTGTTTGTTTCTTATATTATGAAAAAAAAACGTTATCGAAGTTATCGAAGTACAAAATTTCATCGTCGTAGTTTAGAGCCGTTTGCGAAAACCAGTTAAATATAAAAAATATATATACATTTTGACAGCCCCGTAGTGGAGTGGCTTAGCAATGAGTTGCAGTGTGAGGGCCACGAGTTCGATTCCCGCACGGAGCAAGTATTTTATGGCCTACAAATAATCGATCCGGCTTTAGATGTAAAATGCTACCACGATACAAGCGAAAATCCTAGTATAAAACTTTATTTTATATATATATATATATATTAAAATGTTCTTCTTTTATTCAATATTAAATAGATTCTGTACTAAAACTGTAATTAAAGAGTTTTAGGCTAAATCATGTAATTTCTTTCTTCAGTACGCATAACGCCAAAAAAATTACGTAACTCCATACCACAAGCAAAACATTTTATAACCTTATAATATAATAATTTAATTTACCCAGCTTTATACTGAAGAATAAAAAATAATAAATTAATATAAAACGTAAAACATTGCAGGATTGGATCTCGCGCACTCCGGCGTAGTAGCCCTAAGCTCACTGTACGGAAAGTGGTATCCAAATTTCCAATCTTATTGCGTGGGCAAGTCAAGCTTGTTGCTTTGTGCGTGAAAACACGCAGAAAATGAATTTTCCTGGAAATGAGATCTACGCCTCCTTAAACCCCCACATTGTGTACACCGCGCCCACAAACCCCCACATTGTACACTTCATCGATATCGTTTGAACCGTTTTCGGTTATTATTACAAAATACAAACAAAAATATATATTTATTCCTCGTATATTATACCATGGATTAATGCCATTTTATTTTTATATTTCCAGAAGAAACATGAGAAAAAGTTAATGCAGTCAATAATAAGGATGATACTGATGTTAAAGATGTGACTGATACTGTGAGAAATTGTGTGAGAAGAGAATAGGTTAGTAGTATGCAAGAAGCTATTGTGACCAGATTTAAAAAATAAGTACTTCGGAGATATGGACACGCAAGAATGAAGGAAAGAATGACAAACCAAATTTATGCTACAGAATTTAATGGCTGAATTGTCAAGTGTTGTCTAAAGCGGAATTTTACCGACTAAATTGGCTATATATTGAAGATGAGTCAGAACAAGAGTACCTACCTTTAATCAAGGAGCACACATGCGTAGATAAGTGGATGTGAAGGAAGAAAGAGAGTTTGTCAAATATGTCAAAAAACTCAAATGTCAAAGAGGTTTATTTATTTGTGAATGAACCGTAAGTTAAGGTGATATAAAAATTTACAGTAGGTACCGTATATTCTACCACAACAACGAAGGAAGCCAGAGACCAGGAAGCAAGAGGGGTGTCAAGATAGTGTCAAATGAAAGTCTATAATCTATGCGTGCACCTCTGGGTCAGGGGCCAGAGGAGGTTTTCGTTATATCAGGCCGAATGAGGAAGCTTATGGACTCAGTTATCTATGTAGAATGCTAGTATTATTTCAATGAGTTACACTGAGTGAGAAAGCAATTCTCCTATATCAATATCTTCTTATATAAAAAATATTTTCATATTTTATTAACCTTCGTTTGCCCTTCAAGCCGGAATATCACAGTGGGTGAACTGCTACTTCTTAGCGGCAGAAAGTTATAAAAGACGATACTTTTGTACGTGATAGAGCCACGCTGCAACTATATTATGGTTGTAACACGAATGGGTCGGCTCGACCGGGTAAGGACCACGCTCTCACAGAACACCAGCGTAAAATAGCAGCTTACTGCTATATTTCGTATGGTGAGTGTAGAGATCGGGAGACTCTTTTTTACTGGAAACGAGGCATTCCATCTTAGCCCTTAGCTGACAACGCATCTGCGTTTTGACTCTTATTCGAGGATAAATGTAGTTTCTCTTCGTTAGACTTCGTAATGAGTATATCTACAGAACCAGGGTAACAGACATAGCCTAACCGTTTAGTAAACTGCATTGGAAATGGACGGGCCATATAGCTCGAATAACCGACAAATGATAGAGAAGAAAAGGCCGGCAACGCACCTGCAATTCCCCTGGTGTTGCAGTTGTTCATGGGCGGTGGTAATCACTTTCCATCAGGTGAGCTGTATGCTCGTTTGCCCCCTCTTATATACAATTTTTTTTCTAGAGTCCTAGCAACTGTAAGTAAAGTGTAGGGTGGCCCTTCACTGGGTGAAAGTTAGGAGAGTGCACCTTGCAAAACATACAGGAAGTCGAATAATGCAGGTAGCTCAAGAACGCAAAACAGGTTTTTGTTCACAGTGGACTTATAAAGGGCTGTTATAATGATGATGACTTTGATCATTCAACATATCGATTCCTGAAAAAAGTTTACGACAATATTCCATAACCAATTCCTTTTATTTCTCCAGGAGTTTTTTCAAGATCTGGCTCGCGTTAAGGTCAAGAACAGCTTACCACTTGACTTCATTGCTAGTTTTCCCAATATGATTTTGCTATTCGCACACTCAACTCGTTAATTAAATTTTCATTGGTATTAATATTGCATTTGCATTAATTTAAAAGACTACTTTTTGTTGGATTTTAAAAGTTTAAATCATAAAGGAGATATGCTTATAAAAAAGATCTTGATTTATGAAACTATTTCGATTATGATTAATCATAATCAACGAATATTGATATTTCGCGATTAATCGTAATCGTATATTATCATTGCGATTATCTACCGTTTATTAATTTATTTTAAACCCACTCAGATATGAGTGGAGGCCTGCGCCCAACAGTGGGAGATATATAGGCTGTAATTTTAACTATGGATTCTAATTTTGAATTTTAACTTTATTAATTTATGGCTTTTATTTTAAAATTAATTTATTCAAACCATTAATGTATAGCAAAAATATAATTCAATCAAATTATCGTTCGTACCGTCAGTGAGGTTATTTTTCACTCCGTGATTAATTGAAACTAAAAAAACACGAACATATTGACACTGAAAAGTTAGAATTTTTTTAATTATTCTTATAAAGAGTGTACATTATTTATATTTAAAATTTTTCAAATTGTAAACCAGTTTGTCGGCAAATGTTATATTTAAATGTTATATTTTAATAAATTAAAACGTATAATCTCTTAAATTTGATTATTAATTTCTCAGTAAACATTATTTTAATTAATGTATGGTAATAATTCTTATGCCCAAATAGATAATTGTGTTTATTTAAAAACAGATATTTATTTATTTAATATTCCATATTGCACATTCAATAATCGTAATTGTAATGGTAATTGCTAAGTAAAAATCTTTTCATTACTAAAATAAATACTAAGCAGTGATTTAAATAACGTGTATTTGAAAAAAAAGAGAATAACGTGACCTGATGACGACATCAAGTCACGTCAAGGAATAAGCACTCTTCTTACTCGAGTTCAAAGACTCGCAGTTACTCAACCCCAAAGAGTCAATTATTCCTGCATGAAGCAATGTGAATAAGCTTTTACAAGAAATAAAATGTTTTAGGAAGTTTGCGTTGTGAATCGTATCCCTTATGGCTAGGTGTTCTGACGACTTAGCGGGATGTGTTTGAGTACGATGAACCTTAGTGACAGTCCCTGGGAGTGGCCTATGAATAGAAAACGACTATTCTTATTGAACAATGACTACATCATACGAGTACCACCTTCGGTCGGGATAACCTAGGTCCTAAGAGAAACTAACAAGAAATCCAGCGTAATTTTTATACGTGTTAGGGTCACGCTGCAACTATATATATATATATATATATATATATATATATATATATATATATATATATATATATATATATATATATAATGTAGTGTTATGCTACTTACATATCATTTTACACCTGTTTTTGATTTTCTGCATTCGCCTCAAAACTGGATATTTTGCATCACCTTTATATCCATAGGATCCTGTAACGTTTTTAAACCATAAGAACACAATAACAAATCATTTTCACTTCGTATTTTCACGTTATCAGCACTTTTTAAATCGGTGTCAATGGAGTCTACCTTTTTCGGTCTTTTATTTAGTTCTCCGTAACTATGCAATTTCGGGCTTCGTGCGCACTGTTGCGCTACCTTTTTCCCTTTATAAATAATATCTCATTTTTCACTTAAATCTTGCCGTTTCTCTATTACGAGCCAAAAACCAAAATTTGACATGTTTTGACATCGTTGTTTATCTGGTTGTCATGGCAATTTTTATTCGAAATTCGTTACCGTGAAACCTTACAACTTTGCCCTTGGGGGACATCTTTGCCCAAACACGAAAATTAACCAAAACTACCGATAGACATTTTATTTTAACAAATATCAACTTTGTATGATGTCTAGGAAAAACTAGAGTATCTGTTTGACAGCACTGACTACTACATTCGCAGCTAACTATATTCAGTCATCTGTCAGCAACCGTCAAAGGAACAGTGTCGGAAGGTGGTGCAAAAACATTGTTGCAGTTTTGCATCCCGCATTGCCAAGAAACGCTGCGTAGGTAAGATTCATTATTATTTACGTTTAGGGCATTAATTGTTGCTGCTTTTAATCAAGGTCTCTTTCTTACACTTGTCTTTGTTAGCGAGAAAATTGTGAGGGTAATGTTGTAAGCAATTTTATAAACTGTGGTCGACAGCATTGCCCAGCTCAAAAATGTTATTAGGGTTGACACTATTAAAAAAAACAAGGAAACATGTACCTAGGTATAATAAATAAAAATAATAAAATGTAAATATATAGGTATACTTAATACAATAAATATGTAAATGTATATATATATATAAAAAAAACTGTATAACAATAACTACTGTTAACTGCAAACTAAACTACTGTTCTGATAACTATGTAGGTAACTAGATACTGTTTTATATATTATTTTAAATATTATAAATAGGTATAAATATATATATATATATATATATATATATATATATATAGTATAAATAGGTAACTTGTGAGGAATTTCTGTCAGAAACCGCTAGTTTCTCAAAAGAGAGAATTTAAATGTTCTCAGTTTCAAGCTAAAGTTTTTAAATAAGATTTATGCGGCAATTCGTTTGCAAAAAAAGTCTGAAAGAGAATTGTCAACGACAGACATTAACGATCGCAAACAAAATGGTCGATAAAATGGATTGGTACGCACAGTAGGTGAACCACGTACATCAGTGGTAACAAAATCAGTATAAGCTGGCCTCGTATTATATTAAATAAGTATCGTCGCTGTCTATTTTCCTTATCTCAACTATGAGGGTTAATTTCTGAGACAATTTTCTAGAACTTTCCTACCTAAACATTGATTTTCTTGATTTTTTTCTTGTTCAGTTAGTTTTTGTTTTTAATTTTTAAAATAAAATATACATTATTGCCTTAAAATCAGTTTATTATTTTCCTTTCATCTGATGCACAGCCCTAGCACTTCAAATCTCTTAGTATGAAAGTGTGACTAAATGTGGTGATAACATTGCCCACCGCCATTAAAATGGACTTCTATTTATTTGAAAATGTAATGGTATACCATATTGCCGGTTTGCTAACAATATATCTTAAAATCAAAGTCATAGAACTTATAGTTGCTGAGAAATTTAGGTTGAGCAAAGATGTAAGAAAGTGGAGATAACTTTGCCCGCGTCTGTTTTTGTTTTTTTCTCAGTATCTGTTAGGAATTATGTCACCTGGTTTTGACAGTTTATTTGTTGCATATAGTGTCGTTTAAAGCTTCAGCAACCATCAAAATAAAGTGGCTAGTTTTTGAAAAAAGTAATAAAAACCGAAATATGTGGGCAAAGATATAAGGTTTCACCGTACCGGTCTGATGTTTTTACTCCATACTTTCACATAAATACTCTTTTCCTCTTGGCCATTTACAAAAATTTGCTTTTAATTTAAATAATTTCAAATTTAATTTAAATAATTTCCCGTTCTTTTCACAAATTCGTCGTCGAACGTGGAACTCTCTAAAAAAGTATAAAAGCCGAACAATCGGCCAATAAAAAAAGTCTCGCTTCAGCTTTCATACTAGAAGCATCTCCTAAAGGATTTATCCGCACTGCCCCGGGATCCTGCAAGCCTCTGCCTTCACCTGAAGTCGTCGCCTAGCCACGCCTACGCCTCCACCTGCTCCAGACGCTGCGTGTACCTGCTCCAGATGCTGCGTGTGCCTACTCGAGCGCTGTGTGTGCCTAGTCCGGGCACTGTGTGTGCCTACTTCAAGCGCTGCGTGTGCCTACTCCAGACGCTGCGTGTGCCTAGATCAGGCGCTGCGCACCTACCACAGGCATAGCCTGTGCATACTCCGCGATGCTTCTAGTTTGAAACCCCATCATCATTTTCATATATTTTTATCTTTTAAAATTTTAAATAAATTACCTTTTTTTGTTGTTTCGTTGTTATTAGGTTGGTTTCTTTTGTTTTTAATTGTCGCTTTACGACAATATATATATATATATATATATTATGGCTGCAGCATGAATAAGTCGGCTCGACCGAGGTAGCACCACGCTACTACAGAATACCAGCGTAAAACAGCAGATTAATGATGCTGTGTTCCGAACGGTGAGTGTAGAGAACCGAAGACCCTTTTTGTTGGTAACGACTCATTCCATCTTAGTTCTCAGGGGTGACAACGCATCTGCATTTTGATTCTTAACCGAGGATAGATGTAGATGTTTATGGGCTACAACATCCACTTACCACACTGTGTGCTCGCTCGTCACCCTTATAATTAAATGAAACGATAAGTAATATTTCAAAATGTTTTATTAAAAGCTTGTAACATTATTATTACCATTTAATTAAAAAAAAATTATTAAAAGAAATTTAGAAACAAACTGTGAGCGATTACCTCATTGTCCGGGGTTTTTTATAGGAGAGGTAGCAAACGAACACACGACTTACCTGTTGATAAATGACTACCGCCGCCCATGAACTACTGAACACCCGGGGAACATAGGTGCGTTGCCGACCTTTTAGAAGGGAATAAGCTCTTTTCTTTAAGGCCCCTAAGTCGTATCGGTCCGGAAAAATCGCCTGTGGTAAACTATTCCACAGACAGGTCGTACGCGGTCGCTTAGTTAATTCTTCGCATTAGAAGAATATGCACTATCCCATATAATCCCGTGGGTGTCGTAGGAAGTGACAGAGGGAAACAAATCAGTAGATGGGCAGCAGCGTCTTCCTGATAACGTCTTAAAAAAGAACTGCGTTTAACAACCCGCTGGCCAGGCGAGTCAACTGTGGCAAATATCCCTCCTGAGGTAATCTATGGGGGAGATATTCAGCAGTAGACTTTAATAGGCTCTAAGCTCTCAGTCGGTAAAAAATAAAAGATAAAAAAACGGTAACGGTAAAAAAAAGCTTAATGATTTCTTAAATTGACACGAACACTATACATTGAATGAAACTATATATATACGGATTTTATCGCGTTAACTTATTTTAACTTCTTTTTAATTCCCGACGTTTCGGGTGCTTTATAGCAACCATGGCAAAGAATACATACACTACGCGAAACCATGGTCACGGGGGGGACTGAGATGTTTGACGTCCCAATGTCATAGTTAGCCCGGCTACCTTCAGTTTTTTAATATTAATTTTTGGTCCGATCTACGCAGAACCAACTTACAGTATCTTTTTGAAGTTTTGCAGTGGTATGCTTGGGTTTGAGTTTAATTTTATTAATTATAGGATTCCAAGCAGATGGCAGCACCCATCCATCTTCTCTGCTGAAATTAGGATGTTTTTTTTATTTCAATAGCCTTGCGTATCATCCTTGGTAAGAATCGATGTTCTTTTGGGAGGATTTGTGGTTTATCAAACCTGATGGGGACGATCTTGAACATATTCACAGACTGCAGACTTCCCGGTGCGTCGGTGCATCACGTCAGCTATATGTTCTTTCACGTAGGTATTAACTTCTCTATTAAGTATTCTGTTATAAAAATATAAAATAAGTTACATCATAACAAACGGCCACGAAATCATATTAGATATACCTAGTCATGAGAAACCCTATCATATGCTTAAGTGGACAAGCAACTGTGCAGAAAATGTCTATAAACTTTTCTAGGCTACCATTTCTATAATAAGAGTTTAATATACCTACTCTATCTGTGTTTTGAAGGGGTTTTATGATGAAATTACTTAAAACTATTATTATTTACTATTCGAGTTTGAAGTCTTCTTTTTTAACATCGTTTTTTTATAGAATAAAGGTGACAAACGAGCACACAGCCATCTGATGGTAAGTGGATGCTGTGGCCCATAGACATCTACATTTAAATTCGATTAAGAATCAAAACGCAGAAGTGTTGTCACCCCTAAGGACTAAGTTGGAATGCCTGATTCCAGTCAAACAGGTCTCCGGTTCTCTACACTCACCATAAGAAACACAGCAGTATTAAGCTGCTACTTTACGCTGGTATTCTGTGAGAGCGTGGTCATTCCCCAGTCGAGCCGACCCATTCGTGCTACAACTATAATATAACTGCAGCATGGCTCTAATAAGAAGCTTCTAACCAGTTGGACGTAACATTAACTTTTAACCTACTTTAAATTTTGGTTCGTACGTAGAGTTGACATAAGTGGCTCCGACCTCGATAACTCTTACTATAGCATTATGCTAAGTGACCTTCATTTTGCTGCGATCCAATGCGATAAAAATATTTTGTTGTTTTTTCTATTTTGTGAAAATAATGTTTTCTAAAAATAAGTTGCAGCACTGAATAATTTAAGTTATTTCTTTCATTGTTTCTTTAAGTGAACTCAATATAACCTTACCCTTAAACATCTAACGCTGCAAGATTTTAATGGCATTGCGCGCAGTAGATTCTGGCGACACCCGAGGGACGAGTTGGTATGATGGAGAGTCCTGCGCTGCCACTACATCACACATTTTCACTTAGTCATAAAAAGTAAGTAATAACATTTTCACTTAGTGAAAAGTGGATACGGGTAAAATGAAGTTTTTTGTACGTGCTGAATTATTTTATTTATTAATAATTGGCTGTGTAAGAATATCCACTACCCTATATCATCCCGCTTCTTATGGAGGAGATGGGCAGCACCATCATGAAGAAAGATGGACTCTTTATGATAAACTCTTTCTTCCACAAGCGGCCCCACAGGAAATGGATGAGCCCCGACAGTTTTACAAAAAATTAAATTAACTTCGTTATGACGATTAGACGGTATCTGTTCGATGACTCATCACTCATCACCGAATGGTTAGAAGCACACTGAACCTAGACGTTAAGTTGGAAAGGTCTCGTCTGATGAAGTCATTAGTCAACGCTCCATCCCCATCACCTAAATAATAACAAAATTAGCTATTCTATAAACAAAACTTACTGAGGTTTTGGCGTCCCAATGTCAGTCTTCCCGTGACCATGGATGCTGTAAACTACCAAAAACGCCGGGAATATGAAATAAGCTAATTAAACGTGATAAAATCCGTGAAATCTAGTTTCTTTAAAAAAAATCTTTATCGATAGTTACATTAGTGTAATTAGAGGCATGTATCATATTTTTATCATATACGAGTATAATAAACTCGTGTATTTTTCCTCAGACGCCGAAAAACCTTTTCAGTTCAATATTAGAATCAAAATAGTCCGAACACTCGATTCCCTAGTAAATCCCACAGCTTTTCACGTTAAAGCTCGGTGAATAAATGTCGAATCGTACGTAAAATCTTACAGGCTTATATTTCACAAAAAAATGAAAGGTTATTTCAGAAAAGAAAGTCTACGTCATTTTCTTTAAAATATTGAAAAATGTTTTCTATACATATTTATTTTAAAGTGACAAAAGCTTCAACGTCGTGGATTCATAAGGGTCATTAAATCAATGAATTCTTATACTTTTAGAATTTAAATCCGTAGCATGGTTTATCCCAATCTAATTAATAAAATATAATATTTCAGAATGAAACATTAAATATTAATTATATTAAGTATTTATTTCATTCTTTTTTATTTATGACTCGCGATGCGCTCCGGTTTTAACGGGTTATTTCTGGATCACGACAACAGCGCCACCTACCGGGTCCAGTTGTAAATCTAAACCATTCAGAGACCCACTTAAACGCACACAAAAACCTACCTAATTTGAGTATTAAAACCTTTAAATAAGCGTACGTGGGCGACATGAGCCATCATAACCCGAGGCTATTTTAAAAGATAACTAAGAGCTTTACTAAATTAGCACAAACTCTTACCCTATAGACACCCACGTACACAGATTACCCCCTACCCACGTACAATAACCGACGCTCGGAATTTATTCAACCTCTACTGAACGCTTATATAACGAAACACGCCACGTGGTAACGCAAAAATAATTTTATATATGGTTGACGATATTAAAGAACACATATTTAAAGAATAAATCCTAGGATCCCTTATCCCTTAATTCCTTTAAACGAGCAATTCATGTATATATATATATATATATATATATGTCACCGCAAGGACATCTTCTGGACCCCTCACACGTCCAGGCAGTGGAGGATGAGGTCCGCCGCCGGAACTCACCCCCTACGGCCTCCGAACCTATCTCTGTGTCCAATGATGAGATTTCATCTCTCATCAAAGGACTTAAGCCCAAAAAGGCTCCGGGCGCGGATGGCATCTCCAACCAAGCCCTTAAACACTTTCCCGAGCAGGTGTTAACCTTTTTATCTATTATCTTCAACGCCTGCTTCAACCTTAGTTATTTTCCCACTACGTGGAAAGAGGCAACTGTGATTGGAATTCCCAAGCCAGGCAAGCCTCTCAACCTCCCCTCCAGCCATCGCCCCATTAGCCTCCTCAAGGCAATGGGCAAGCTCTTCGAAAGAGTCATTCAAACGCGTATGAGGCGCTTTCTGTTTCCCACAGACGGCGACCCTCTCATCATCCCCCACCAATTCGGCTTCCGAGCCAAACACTCATGTCCCCAACAAGTTCACCGCATTGTGGAATATATCCTCAGCGGTTTCTACCCTCGACGTCATTAAACCATCGCGGTCTTCTTCGATATAGCCAAAGCTTTCGATAGAGTCTGGCACACAGGCCTCATCTACAAGCTCTATAAAATAGGTCTCCCCGATCGTCTAGTTCGTCTCGTGGCCTCCTATTTAAAACATCGTACCTTTCGTTTTAGACACGAAAGCACGCTTTCTTCACAGCGAACTATCAAGGCTGGTGTCCCTCAGGGCTCAGTACTTGCTCCTCTGCTGTACATCCTGTTCACCAACGACATTCCCATCCCGTCGAAAGGTGTTCAACTCTCCCTCTTTGCAGACGACACTGCCATCTACTGCAAAGGTGTCTCACTACCCTTCATACGGAACAAGATCCAAAAGTCAGTTGATGACCTAGGAGCTTGGTTCAAAAAATGGCGCATCGATGTGAACCCGGAGAAGAGCTCCGCCGTCCACTTCGATTATAAACGACGCCGTCTCAAAAACACTCCACCAATACGTATGCCAGGGACCCCTGTCCCCTGGCATACGTCCGCCAAATATATAGGTGTCACTCTAGACACAGGGCTCACTTTCAAGCCCCACGTCAAAAGAGTAACCCGTCACGCACGGTTTTATCTGAGTAGGCTCAACAGTATGTTGGGCCGACACAGTAAAATGTCCCTCCGAAACAAGCGTACCCTCTACAAGGTATGTATACGACCAGTCATGTCCTACGCGGGCCCCGTCTTTGCCCACGCTAACCCTAACATTTTAAATGAACTCCAAATAGTTCAGAACCTCTTCTGTCGTCGAGCTGCGAACGCACCGTGGTACGTTCGTAATGCCGACCTTCATCGGGACTTAGAGCTCCCAACAATTCAACAATTTCTTAAAAAACTCTCTGAGAACTTCTTCAAAGCCTCAGAGTCGCACCCAAACCATTTAATTCGTGAGGCAGCTTCTTATGCAGCCCCACCCCCCTTCTCGCTATCGTGTCCGCAGGCCGACAAACTCTCTCTCGGACCCGCCTAATAAACTTTCAAACGACCTGAACTGTCTCCTGGCAGCTCAGGCCAACTCTAATTAAATAAAATTATTGTAATAACTAACATTAATTTGCCTTCGTAGGCACTCCCTCAGCGGCACTTAGCCGCCTGCGCCCTCTTTTCCCAAAAGAGGGTCGCTCATGATAAGGCACAATAGAGCTTAATCAGCCGGTTGCCTGTCCCCAAAGGCAGTTTTTAGGGGGTATCACTTAGGGTCCCCGGTAGGACAGTGAGTCCCTCATAACCACGATAGACCGGCTATCGTGGTATGCGTAATGCATTTTCCGCCTCCCTACGTACAGGGTAGCCCTTTAATTGCTTCGGGCGCAAAAAAAAAAAAAAAACATCTGTTGACGAAGCCTAAACTTTGCATTGTCTTTTAATTGTTATAAATTATAATAATCAACAGTCTATAATTATTAATACTACAATTTAATAACGGCAATTTATCCGAAACATAACATCATGTAACTAGCTAGTTCTTTAAAACTCTTTTGGTTTACAAATCTCTTTATTGACAACTAATTCCTGTTAAAACAACTATTTATACGATTATCAACTTTTAACTCAAATATTGTTTTAAATCGTAGAATAAATAATTGTCAATTTGATTATTAATCCTGGTAATTGAAATTACTTAAGTAACCTAATGAATTCAATAAAAAGTTATTGTTTAGTGAAGTATTGACCAATCAAATCGTCGACCAATCAGAGCACACCTAAGTCGTTATTACGTTTTCCTTATTGTATGAACGCGGGAATACACTTACTTCAGTTACTGCGCTCGTCAGTGTAGTTCTATTTTCCTGGTAAAGCTTTGTGATTATTATTTGTGAGCTTTTATAAAAATAAGTGTAGAATAATGTTATTGTGGTATAAAATTAAGTGTGTGATCTTAAACCTTTTTCTTTGTGATTATTATTTGTGAGTTTTTATAAAAGGAAGTGTAGAATAAAGTTATGGTGGTATAAAATTAAAAGTGTGTGATCTTAGATCTCTTTCTTTATAATAATAGACACAATATACGGTAGCACGACTGAACCCTTGTCAAATGGGGACAGTGGTACTGCCTCACCATAAAAACAACCCCGAGGTTTCCGCTCCGACATCAGAAGTGGGATCGCCCCAGCGATCCTTTTCCACAGATCAAAATTTTTTATGTCCTGTCTATACTGGAAATCATGTGGAGGTTCCACAGAGCGCGTTCGCTTCGGGCATACCAGCTTCAATACCGGCTCTACCTACAAACTTGTACAGCAACCCTATGGTACCAAGCCTGCAGACGAGAACGTTCCGCCCGAGTTCTTTATGCATATGATTATCATGATGCAGAATATGAGTGCAACAATCTAGTGATAAGGTTAAAATAATTGATGTGTTTCTGCCATTTTATGACCCAGATGGTAATGTTGGCGTACGTGAGTGGTGCAATCACATTTCTTCGGCTAAAAATACCTATTAACTCGGTGATTATGACATTCAAATGAAAGTCTTTTGAAGGGACGTGCTAAAATGTGGGCCGATAGCTGGCTAGTGATGACTTCTACGTGCGAAGATTTGCGTCAAAACATTACCAGCACCTGCGAACCTGAAAGCCGTTACTCGCGTGACGTACTGAGATTTAGAGAACACGTTTACGGCTCTTCTAAAGATACCGCCGAGTTCTTATCTCGGGCATGGCTTCTATGGAGACGCGTGACGAAAGACAAACTTGAAAACAGTGATGCTGTAGAGGCCGTTTTCGGAACTGTCGGTGACAAACGCCTTGAAATTAAGTTAATTTATGTTAGGGCCACCTTGGTACCGGAATTGATATCCGTTGCTTCATCCATTCGTGTTAAGCGTCCCATTGCATCCCAAAATAATTCAAATCTACCGCCCCAAAAACGTTTTAAATATTCTTTTGATAACAGAAGTTTTTCTTGTAGTATTTGCGAAAAGATCGGTCATACTTCTGGTAATTTTAATTCTAATTCTAATTGAAAAAAAAAGTTATTCTAATGTCCTTTCATTCGATAAAAATCGGTCGACGCCTTTAGCTACAACTAGTGATAGTAAATTGAAATAATACTAGTTTTTACGGATTTTATCGCGTATATTTAACTTTTTAACTTGGGGACAGACGTTCAACGTCCAGATGTCATAGTTAACCGCGGTTACCACAGATTAAAATATATGAACTTATGGTATCTTGAAGTCTTGCAGTTGTATGCTTGGGCTGGGATTTAATTTTATTTATTATAGGATCCCAAGCAGGTAGGCAGGTAGTACCCAGCCAACTTCTCTATTGAAATTAGGATGTTTTTTGATTTCAATAGCCTCGCGAATCATCCTTGGAAGGAATCGGTGTTCTTTAGAGAGGATTTATGGTCTATCAAATCTGATGTAGTGACGGGAACGATTCTGTACGTGTTCAGACTGCAGACTCCCCGGAGCGTCGATTCTTCACATCAGCTATATGTTCTTTAACGCGGGTTTTAATTGATCTTTTAGTTTGTCCTATGTAGGAGAGACCACATTCACATAGTGATGAAAATTTTGTTCATTTTGTTTAAAGCCTGGCCACACATTCGAGTCGTGTTTTCGCCGCGAGAAGCAAATAACTTCTAATATAAATTAAGTGAGTAATTGTACCCGTAGTTCTATCTTAAACATCGTGCGTTTTCGAGTAAGAAGTTAAGTTTGCTTACAAATACTGTTTTCGATAGCGGCACCGAGTGTTCCATTATGCGTGAATCCACTGCAAATTAATTTCCAGGGCATAAAAATCAAGTTGTGAACTATTTATGTAGAATAGGTCCGTTCCCTGTTATATCTACCTGCACATTAACAGCTATTATGCGTGATTAATAATATTCCTATAGAGATTTTGTTTCATGTACTACCCGACTTCGAAATAACTTCAGACGTTATAATTGGTGCGAACTTACTACATGAAACGGGTCTAAGTGGAATTATTACCCCAAATAGTGCTATCCTTATCTCTTAAACCTCGGGTTACGCATATACGATCACATAGTCCTCTTTTAGAAAATTTTAATCCTGATTTAATTGATGACTTTGAGATAAATCAACTACTTGCTCTTCTTAATAAGTACTCTTTCGTCAAGGTTACGCTAAATCTCGCGTTAACACTGACGAATTAGAAATGCGTCCAATAAAAATCTGATAAATACATAGAACCTATCGTTCTATGTATTTATCAGCACTACTCTTCTTATACTTTTCACCCGACGATCGAACTGTGTATCCCCCGAGTTACTTAATTTGGTCAATTTTTATACCACATCCATTAATAACGATGCATTGCAATGTCATGTACAACAAAGGATGACTGAGGCGTCAGTGAAAGACAAACTCTGGTTTGATAAAGAACGGGCTAAGGTACATAACTTCGGGTAATCTTCGTTTTAAGGGTATAGTACGACAGCTCAAATTCTAATTTCGCCCCCACTTCACCGCGCGTCGTATGCTATGTACCGACATGTTTGTAATCACTAATACTGTAAGTAGTTAGGTCATAAGATAGTTATTTCATTAGGTTTATCATATTTATGATTATTTCTTTACGCCAACCCAGTCGCTTCTTATTTTTATTACGGTTATTTCCCATTTTAATTTTACGTCGTCCTGTTACGTAATATGTATTCTGATAGTAAGCGACACAGCTTTCCCTTTCGAAAGCCTAAGCAAGACTGATTTAGATTGATCGTGCAGCAGGAAACAAGCTTCAAGACGCCGGTAGTTAAGGTAATTTCTTTTTACAGTGAAAATAATGGTAATTTACAAAAAAACGTGAGCCCTGCTTTATAGTTAGTTCAGTTAGTATGCAAAGTTTCATGATCTAATTTAAAGTATTTTATGAATACCAGCGGTTTATTTTTCAGTTTGGTGGTAACTTTGGATCTTTTTTTCTATCGATAAAATCTTACGGAATCGTGTTTTCGTCTAACACAGTAATCATAATCATAAATCATAAACACCCACGCCTGTCACCCAGAGGGTTAGGCAGAGACTACGGACTTCCATTTGGCACGATCCTGACATACCTCTTTTGCCTCCTTTACATCCATATATCTACGCATACATGCTCGTCGGTTAAAGGTACTTCTAACGTGGCTCCTTTTCAAAATATCACCAATTTGGTCGATAAACTTTTTTCTAGGGCGTCCCTTCCCGACTCGGCCGTTCACATCTGCCATATAAATTTGTTTTGTCACTCTTTCCTCATTCATTCTTTCTACATGACCAAACCACCGAAGCATTCCTTTCTTAATCCTGGTCACAACATCATCTTGCATACCACATTTATCTCTTATCATGCAATTTCTCACCCTGTCATTCAGATTCAACCCTAGCATACTCCTTAAAGACCGCATTTCTACAGCATTTATTCTACTTTCGTGCTTCTTCTGCCACACAAAGCTTTCACTACTATACATTAAAGTAGGGACTAACACAGCATTATGAATTACCATACGTGCCTTTTTTGACACACTCTGGTTCTTCATAATAGAGTTTAGTGCCCCATTCACTCTGTTCCCTGCATTTACTCGTCGTTCTATATCCCTATCATATCTACCATCCCTGCTAAATACACATCCCAAATACACAAACTCATCCACTTGCTCAATTAACTCTCCTTCTATTCTTATTTCACATACCGTTTTGCTTTCTTCTCTTTCAAAAACCATCACTTTCGTCTTACTTGCGTTCACTTTCATTCCCCTTTCTTTTAATTCCCAGTTCATTAATGTAACAATCATTTGCAACTCAGCCGCCGATGACGCAAATATGACTTGATCATCGGCATACAAAAGGCATTTGACTGTTAACTCGCCCATTCTTAACCCACATTCTTCATCTTTCAAAGTTTGCAAACACCTGTCCATAAATAGGTTGAACAGCCAAGGGGAAGCTACACAGCCCTGTCTGATACCTTTTTGGATGCCAAACCAGTCCGAGTAGACCCCATTGATCCTGACACAAGCACTAGAGTCCCTATAAAGAGACCTTAATGCCTGTATCAAACCAGCGCTCAACTCATATGAGTTCAGTGTTTGCCATAACACATTCCTGTCCACTCTGTCATAAGCCTTTTCCAAGTCCATGAACGCACAAAAAACTTTCTGGTTTTTGGCCAAAAACTTCTCCGCAATCATGCGCATGGAAAAGACTTGATCTGTACACCCCATTCCCTTTCTAAAACCCGCTTGCACATCCGAAATTTTTCCATCAGTTTAGTCTAACATAGTACTTAACATTAATCCTCAACTTTACCACATATTTATTTCAAAATTAATGTTGCAATATTTTTGGCATAACGAAGGATCTTGCTATGCCATTTGAGGTAGTATTTTTATTATTTCCCCTTAATAAAAAAATAACCCCAGAAACCAGACTTTGTTGGACCACAAGTTTAGCGTGCCCTACGATATTCGTAGAGAACTCTTATAAAGACCGATACTTCTTGAAGAAAGTTGTCACTCACCATGGTCAGCCCCGTAAATTCCCGCATGACCAGTTACCACGTGCCCCACAACCAGGTGCAGTCTTAAACCAACGGGCGTGTCGCCTACAGACACAGACGAGCATCAAGGAGCATCCGGCATTGTTAATACGCTGGTGACAGCACCAGCACCAACCCTTACTTGACAATCACACATAAATTACTACGTAGCACATTACAAAAAAAAAAGATGTTATTGACGTGTTAAGTCGTACAATGACCAAAAGATGTTATTGGCGTATGAAGCCGACCAATGACTAAAATATTTTATAGCTGTTGTCATGTGGAATGAACAGTAACACTATTAACCTAACTAAACAATTTTATTTCATTCACATTTAAAAGCCGTGGAGGTAAATATAAACATGAAGTAACCTTTAAAAATAAAAATAAATCATAGCCGTGGAGGCGACAATTTATACTCTCATGTTATCCTGCTGGGACACGTAAAGAGACTTCGTGCCTGTCACGGAGCAATGGGCCTAAGTTCTCCATCAGATCAAAGACTTTGTGTCTATCACAGAGCGGTGTTCCTGATCCTACTTCATCTATTCCTTCAAATCAAAGACTTTGTGTCTATCACAGAGCATTACCGTCACGTGAGAATGAAACAATACTATACCTAGTTGAGAGTACAACTACAATCTGTAACTTAACATATTTATAAATGCAATGAGAATAATTTATGGTTTTAATTATTAAATCTCCGCTGGACATTTTTTATGAAACAACTCAATCCAAGTATATGCCCACCAACCAGAAAACAAAACGAAACTTTTACAGAGCAAACTATGACCAAATTAATACTGCTATATCAGAGACTGATTGGGTTTCTGAACTCAGTTCTTCTTGTATAGACACTGTAGTTGACAAATTTTATAACAAAATTATGCATGTTATTGAATCTTATGTACCACTTATCAAAGTTAAAACCAATAGATTCCCTAAGTGGTTCTCTAATAGCTTAATTTATACACTTAGGCGTAAATCTAAAATGTGGGCACGATGGAAAACGTACAATTCGTTACGTGATTATCAAGAGTTCTCCCTATTAAGAAAACGTGCTAAACGTCTCTTAATTAAATGTTACAATAAATATATAGAGAACGTTGAGTCTTCAATAAAGGATAATATAAAATACTTTTGGAAATATACTTCAGATATAAAGGAAACAAATACGGGATATCCTCAAGTAATGAAGCTGGGAACCAAAACTTCAGACGACCCAAAAATAATATCTGAAATGTTTTCACATCATTTTAAATCCGTATTTGAACCGTTGTCAGACAATGCATGTACATTAACTCAACACTTAGAGGATAATTTTACTGGAATAAACTTACATGACATACGTTTCACACAGTTGGAAGTTTGCACTGCTTTAAAAAACATTGATCCAAACAAAGGCGCTGGACCTGACAAAATAAAGCCAGTGTTTTTAAAACACACTTCTAATACAATTTGCATGCCGCTCAATATAATTTTTAACAAATGTTTGGAAACTGGAACATTTCCAACTCAATGGAAACAAGCATACATTACACCTATTCACAAATCAGGTTCTAAGAACAACGTAGAAAATTACCGTCCAATATCAATTCTTTCGGCTATTCCTAAAATTTTTGAGAAACTTATTCACGATCATATATATTCAATTTTGAAAAATACATTATTAGAGGAACAACACGGCTTTGTTAATGGCAGGTCTACACTGACAAATCTTCTTGTTTTTACTAACTTTATTTTTAATAGTTTAGACTATAAATCTCAGATTGAAACTGTATACACCGATTTCGAAAAAGCATTCGACAAAGTTGATCACTTGCTACTTTTAAAAAAAGTCTCCTACAATGGTATCAAAGGTAATCTTCTATGTTGGTTTGCTTCTTATTTACAAAACCGCATACAGTCGGTAGTGCTTAATGGCTACATTTCCTTACCCGTTGTAGTAACATCTGGCGTACCACAGGGATCAATACTGGGGCCACTCCTCTTTATCCTATTTATTAATGACATTTCAACTTGCTTTGACCACTGTAAATTCTTATTATACGCTGATGACTTAAAATTATACTCTGCCGTTACTAAACCTGACGACATAAAATTAATACAAAACGATTTGGATAGACTTGAAAACTATTGTAAAATTAATAAATTATTCTTGGCTTATAATAAATGCAAACACATAACATATACTAGGAACAAAAATGTAGTACACGCGGACTTTTACTTAGGTGGTCACAAAATTGTATCAGAATTTAGTATACGTGATCTTGGAGTATATTTAGATACCAAACTCACACTAGATAGGCACATCGAGGAAATATTGAATAAATCTTACCGAATGCTAGGCTTCGTTACACGTATAACAAAATCATTTAAACACAAAGTTACTCTTACCTGCCTTTATCAGTCATTAGTTAGATCTCATCTAGAATATGTGTCCCCCGTTTGGAATCCATTCTACTCAGTTTATGAAGATAAAATAGAAAAGGTCCAAAAGAAATTCTTACGTATTGTTAACTATCGAATGCATTCACCTCGCGTTTCTTATGAAAATCTCTTAACAAAATATCAAATGCTGTCATTAAAAGACCGACGCACTTTAATCGACGCCACTACTTTTAGGAATATCTGTGTTGGTGAGATTAAGTGTTCACAGTTATTATCCGAGGTAAGGTTTCGAATACCACCCAAAAACACACGATCAAAAAATTTATTTCATATACCAAAAACCAGAACCAACATTGGTAAAAGAGCACCAGTTCACAGAATGTGTGTCCTCCACAATAAAATGCTTAACGACATCGATATGTTCTCTATCTCCCGTTCAGCTTTTAAAACTAAATTAAAAAGTACTTTAGTAGCAATTATGAATTAGATATATAAGGATATTTAGTATTTATTATTGTACATGTTAGATGATTGTTTTTAGATGATTGTCTTCTTTTTATTTAAGTACAGACTTGTTACCCTGCTTGTTGTGCAGACGATACCAATTACGACCTGCTTCATAATATAAATATTATGTATGTTCTTAGTGAGACAGCTTATAGGAAACAATTGTAATTACCATTGTCTTATTTTACTTGTATATTTTTCTTTCATATCTTTTGTTTCTGTTTTGTCTCCAATAAAGTAAATAAATAAATAAATAAAATTAAGTGTGCTTTTTAAAGCTTCACTTGCTATCATCTCATCATTATTGGGTATGGCTCCCAATCAAAGCCCATTATTTACAAAAGTGAATACTATGTTAACAGGTCAATAGAGATAGAAGATTATTCACGGCAGGTGCAGAGCGCGCACCGCCGATCAGAATGGCCGTGTCGCCGCAAGGACATCTTCTGTTGACGAAGCCTGCACTAACCCTAACCTAACTAGCCTAACTTTGCATTGTCTTTTAATTGTTATAAATTATAATAATCAACAGTCTATAATTATCAATTTATCCGAAACATAAAATCATGTAACTAGCTAGTTCTTTAAAACTCTTTTGGTTTACAAATCTCTTTATTGACAACTAATTCCTATTAAAACAACTATTTATTTGATTATTAACTTTTAACTCAAATATTTTTTTAAATCTTAACCATTTCCCTGCCCTGTGACCCACATATGGGCCATTGCTACTATCTTATTATTATGTCTGCAGATCGAACAGTGAAAATGTTGAGGCTGTGAAAGCCTAGGTCTGAATCATTTCCAAGTAGTAATAAGGGCCAAGCCAAGGACCCTTTATTAGGAAAATATTACAATTATTTTAAGTTTCTCTGCATGATAGACTTAGAAATGAGGTTATCCGGAGTAGAACTTGAGTTACCGACATGGTTTAAGGAATCACTAAACCGAAGTGGTAATGGGCTGGTTATATAGTTCAAATAACTGACAACCGATGTGCAAGAAAGGTTATAGAGACAGTGTCGTACCAGTAAGCGAAATGTAAGAGAATCCTAATCTATTAAGAGACGTAGGACGTCCATGGATGTAAGTGGGTCAAGACCGTGCTTTGTGGCATTCTTTTGAGGAGGCCGATATTCAGCTATACTGTGAAGGGCAAAATGCAAACAGTATCTTTGACTTACCGTATTGAATATTGTAGTTATTAAAACGATCTTTTAAAACGATACCCCTTAATATTTTATGTATCCTTTAATACGGATCCTTTCAATCGGTATTAAGTGATCCTTTAAAATAATTATGAGCGATAATATTTTAAGGACAATATTTCATAGCATTTTCGTAAATCTACTATGTGATTGAAAAGACCAGTGAATTCGATGCAAATTGGCGCACATACCGTGTTTTTACAAAATGAGGTTTATTGGTAATCTTGAGTTTAAACTATGGTTTTAAGAAGACTCCTCATGAAAGTCAATGAAGATTTCAACAGTTAGGGTTACCTAAAACAAACATATATCAGTTATTGTACAAACGAATATCAAATTCAAGTATTTAATTTAGTTAAGGATTATTTTAAAATTATTAAAGACGTCAAAATCTACTACCGTTTCCAAATATAATCTGTGATACTCCTGAACAAAACCACTATCGCATGAACTCGCAAACTTACTTGAACTATTAATTGGAACGTGGTCAGCGTTACTCCGTTGTCCCTAAACAATTCGGCACGAATACAACTACGTTTAATTTTAAACAAAACTCAATGAAACTTTCCTCCAAACGCCACGACTAAGCGAATGTGAAACTTTATTGTAATTTAATACGAAAACACTTTTGTGCGCTTCTGTACTATGTGTGTTTAATATGACTGCCGTATTTTATAATTAGGTAGTAAGGGTCAGTACACACCGAGACGCAACGCGACGCGACTCGGTGCACACTTCATAGGATAGTTCAAAGAAGAGGCCAGTGCTTTTGCACCGCGCAAATTGCCGTCGCGAGACACTGCGAGACGCCGCGAGACGCCGCGAGACGCCGCGAGACGCCGCGAGACGCCGCGAGACGCCGCGAGACGCCGCGAGACGCCGCGAGACGCCGCGAACACCGCGAGACGCCGCGAGACGCCTCGAGACGCCGCGAGACGCCTCGTGATGTAGCTCTGCCAGCGACTTCACGATGCGCCTCGCAACGTTGCGATACGTCTCGCGGCGATAAGCTGCACGGTGCAAAACCACTGGCATTTTTAAGCATCGTCTATGTGTGAACTGACCCTAAATCATCACTTGATATTGCATTATCTTGTGTGTTCATTAGTGTAATAAGAGTATGTATATACACCTCCGTTTTCGGCATTCGTTGCGAACAACAGTTCATTACGCAATAAGGTTATCTGGAAGAAATCGCTTCCAAAGCGATGAGAACGCTTATAGTAAGGTTTTTTATATATTCCATTTTCTTTTTGTTTTATTATTTATTGGTGTACAATAAATAATATCTTGCTTAATTATTGAAAATTGCAATTAACAATTTTAATGGTGACACAAATCGCACCCGGGTTACTTACGAACTTTGAAATTTGCGGCCGCATTAAAAAAACTGACAGGTTTGAGTACAGCTAGTATCCCTTAAAGTTCCGTATGAACTTTATTATTTGCATAGATAGTTTGTCGATTGGGACACCAAAAGTCATCAATTATTGAAAGTTTTCGATGCCGAGATACACGAATGCCATAAATTACCAAAGATAATATTAATTGCTATACTGTAGCCACATATTTTTTTTATAGAATAAGGGTGACAAACAAGCACACATGCCACCTGATGGTAAGTTGATGCTGTGGCCCATAGACATCTACATTTATCTTCAATTAAGAATCATAATACAGATGCGTTGTCACCCCTGAGGACTGAGATCGAATGTCTCGTTTCCAGTATAAAGGGTCTCCGGTTCTCTACACTCACCATACGAAACATAGCATTAAGCTGCTATTTTATTCTGGTATTCTGTGAGAGCGTGGTTCTATCCCGATCAAGCCAACCCATTCGTGCTGCAACCACACAACATAAAGCTGCAGCTCGGCTCTTCCACGTAAAAAATCATGACATGATATGACAGTACACGCAGTAAGGTTTACCAGTATTCACCAAAATAATCGACTTACTAATAGTAATCAATTCTTTAAATTATAAGTAAGGAAATCACCGAACACAAGAACAAACTTAACTTTGTTGTGGAAAAAATTTCTTCCATACATTGGTCAACAACACGGTCGATGTCAAAAATGTGATATAACAAAACATTAACGATTTTCGGATTTTTCCTTTACTGCAAGTTTTGTGCTGTAAGACCTTGTTCTAGACAAATTTCATGATTCTAGTTCAAGTAACAGGTCCCCATACGTTTTCATGACCGAATTATTCAATAACAAAATATGCGATATAAGCAGCCGTAATTTTAAAATGCATTGATTTAGAATTTTTCATATTTGGTAGAGCCACGCTGCTGCTATATTATGGTTGTAGCTCGAATTGACCAGCTACACCAGGGAAGGATCACGCTCTCAAGAAATACCAGCGTAAAATAGCAGCTTAATGCTCCTGTGTTTCGTATAGTGAGTGTAGAGAACCGGAGACCCTTTTTACTGGAAACGAGACATTCCATCTTAGTCCTTAGGGGTAACAACGCATCTGCATTTTGATCCTTAATCGAGGATAAATTTAGATGTCAATAGAACACAGACGGATGGACAATAAAGTGATCCAAAAGGTAAAAATGGAATCCTAACGTTTTTTTGTGAATGTACGTAAACGAAACGAATATCTTATATATCTCTAAGGAATATAGTGATGTATATATTTAAATTTTTGTTATTCAAGGCAGGTAAATAAAGATTTAATTATTTACCTAAACCTCCCTTCTAAAATATTGATGTAAAAAGGTTCATTGAACTCTCAGTTCAAGTGACTGTAGATTGAAGATTGAAACTTGAGTATAACATCACTCTATGAACTCTTCGTCTTTTAACACATATCTTATGTCTGAGAGCGCTCTTGCCTTTGAGTTCCATTATAGAAAAATAGACGATTTTTATCCATTGATTAGGTAATATGATAAAATATCAAGCCCAAATTACAGTTATAATGCCAATCTCTTAAAAAGATCTTAACCGTATCATCAAAACTGCGATTATCCGAATGTTTGCTAGTAAGAATAACAAAATAAAGAGTACAAGTACGAAATTGTTATTTTACATTAAGTAAAATAACAATTCTTTGGTATTTTTTATAGGAGAGGGTGCAAACGATCATACGGCTCGACTAGTAAGTAGTAAGTAAGTAGTAAGTAAGTAGTAAGTGAGTAGTAAGTAAGTAGTAAGTAAGTGATTACCGCCGCCCATAAACAACTGCAACACCAGGGGAATTGGTATAATGTTTCTCATATGTCACAGTCCACACGGGCTATAGTAGAGGAAATTTTATTTTAAGAAATTTTGTATTATTTTAACTAGAGGCGTGTTAGTTCAGGTGGCACTATTATTTATTCTGTGGTCCAGGGACTAAGCGCTTGTTGTAAATTTTCACAGTACGCAATCAGTCCGGATTCGATCAACTCATCAAAATAAAATTGTTAATCGCAATATGAAATTCTCATTTACCATTTGCTTGGCGGTGAAGGGAATCATCTTAAGGAAACCTACATGTGTGACGAACAAAATATTGCGAAGAATGTGAAATCCGCCCGCGCGACAGCGCGGCGAACATTCCCTTACTCTAAAACCTGTATAGTTAGTATTAGTAACTTAGCCGCATATAGTTCCAATTTTTATTCTTTCATATTTCATTATGATTATATACAATAAAATACGTGATAGAGCTATGCTGCAGCTATATTGTGGTTGCAGTACGAATGGGTCCGCTCCTCACAGAATACCAGCGCAAAATAGCAGCTTAATGCTGCTGTGTTTCGTATGGTGAGTGTAGAGATCCAGAGGCCCTTTTCACTGGAAACGAGGCTTTTCATCTCACTCCTCAGGGGCTACTACGCATCTGCATTTTGATTCATAATTGAAGATTAATGTAGACATCTATGGGCCACAGCATCCACTTACCATCAAGTAGACTGTGTGTGTGTGTTATTCTATAAAAAAATACAAACTGACAGAAGTAAATTAATATTCTGAATCTAACGAAACTATGCACAAACAGTATAGATATGAACTAGTGTTTTCAAAATGAAGTTTTCCTTAGTTTTCGTTCCATAAGAACAAAGCTATTATATATACAATGTGGTGGCCTCAGGGAAATTTTCTACTTCAATAAAGCAATATTAGCAAAACTCCAACCAGTGTCGAAACTCGCTAACAATTCAAAAATTTTAACATTATTTTTCTGCGCTGTTTTACTACTAAACAATTCGGATATAATAAAAATATATTTACTTTTCGAATAACGAAAACAATTATATCCGAGTTTTTTTCCTAGAAAAATTATGAAATAAATTATTGTCATCATATAGTGTGTAGCGATCCATCGTCATTTATATTGGCATCATTTAGGTTTGAGATAATTATTATCAAAGACCATTTCTTTTAGGTTTTCGTTTTCTCAAGAAACCCCTATTTTCCTCGAAAAAAAAATATAGCTAAGATCACTCCTGGTTTTGCTCGCTATTTGTTCGTGAAGTTTCATCGCAATGGACAGTCAGACAAACAAAATTTTTTAAAATGGTAATTCATGTCATCAACATCCTAAGAAGTGAAATATACATATTTTAACATTTTAAACTGTTTTGTTTGTTGTATTTTTAAAGAAAAATTTTTTCAGAGAAAATTTAGGTTACATTTACACCCATACTAAAATTTTCTTCTGTATCATAGTGGCAGTTTCCATACGTAAATTGCACAAGTACAAACGTCCAGAACCGGAATAAGTAGGTCATACAAACGTGTTCCGTACGTGATTCTAACCCACATCCCTCGGCGAAGCAACTCAATGCTAAGCCTAAAGGGTAGGATAGGAGACTGATTTATTATTTGGTGTTTGCAGACTGTATTGACATCTTAATTCTTAGAAGTGACTACGCACCTAAGGCTTCGTATAGTAAAGCTTTCGTAAGCTGAAATCACAGAATGGTAAATGTTTTTTTAGTAATAGAGCGAGGTTGTTCATTTTCTAGGACTTTGTTGTAACAGCGTATGTATCTACATGAATGAATTACTGACTGTGGAGTCGAGTTACTGGTATCACTTACTTGCGCTTTGTTCCTGGTATTAACATAATGAATACTAATCTACTTTTGTTTCTTGAACATAGATAAAATTTTCATTAATATATCGAGATGTCAGAGTTAATATATTTATTTCTTTAAATTCTTCTCCGACAGACTTTGCATTTTAAGTTATAAGTAGCTCGTATGGCCGCATTTCCCCATTGCAAAATCCTATAAGACATTATAGTGTGGATTATTTCATAAATCTTAATATATGTTATTGAACGGCGGTAGCCACTTAACATTAATGAGACTTACATCTTTTTAAATGTATGAAAACTATCGCACCACACATTCACTACACATACATACTACACACACTGCTTTTACTTCCTAAATTGAAAACAAATGATGCTGGTTACGCTCAGCGTTACATTTAGTATAAGGAGTTCTTGCTTTAGTTAATATTATGATATAGAAGACATTTTGATGACATTTTCATTCTTATTCCGCATACAAAAGACCAGAATTTAAATAATACATTGAATCAAGTATCGAACCAGGTTACAAATTGGCTTACACATCACAACCTAGAGATTAATTTTAATAAAACCAAAATTATGCAATTCCGACCAGTTCAAAAACCACCACTAAATATCGCTTTTACTTATAATAATATACCTATAGGAACTGTTGACAACTTCAACTTGTTAGGCTCTAAATCGACTGCCATATAAACTGGTAAGCCCATATAAATAAAGTAAAAAATAGGCTATCAAAATTCACTTACGTATTACGAGAAATAAAGAAAACCACAGATGTCCCCAGCGCTCTGTCAGCATACGCATACACATCTTCGTGACTGTCATACGGTGTCATGTTGTGGGGAAATAGTAAAGATGCACAGCAATTATTTATAATGCAAAAAAATCAAAAAATTTAAAAGCCTCACTTCAAAAAGTTTAAAATTTTATCGTTGACGTCTATTTATATTTGGGAAACATGCAAATTTGTAAAAAACCACCCAGAAATATTTACCAAATTAAGTTAAACAAATTACAAATACTCAATTAGACCAAATAAGAATAGGCTACTATTGCCGAAATCTACTCTTGCTTTGCATAGCTCTAGTCCCTATTGTATGACAGTTAAAATTTTTAATAACCTTCCAAATGACATAAAAAATTTAACGAGGTACTACACTATTTTTATCCTAAAGTAAAGTTAATATTTAATACACTGAAAAATGTTTGTATAATTTAAATGAATATTTTGATATTATTTAATTTATGTGGACAACTTCGGCCTGTGCTAATCTAATTTAATTTAATTTTCTTATTCAATTGTTATTTATTACTTAACTTTATTTTTACTTATAATAATAATTATTATTTTTTAGTTGACATTGTAATTATGAATTTAATTAAATTTACAGAATTTTAAAATAATTAAATCTAATAATTTAATGTATTAATGAAATCTAATATTGTAGTTTAAAAATAATATTTAATATTTTTATAATTGCTACGCCCAAATTGTTTTAAAAACATAACATCTATTGTAACCATTTGATTGCAATAAAGACATGACTATGAATATTACAATGAAGAAGGGTTTACTTCTGATAGGGGCGCATTTCGCATTCTAAAGAAGAAGTGTACCATTGTATATTTACTTGCTTTTAATAAAAACTTTTTATTTTTTACAGCATTAGCTGCAGAGATTACCGGCTTATATTGGATATATTGGGCATCCACGGTAGCTTTGTGTCGAGAGTAGTGCCTAGGAAAACAGTGGAATTGAAAAATTTTCAGTTCTTCCCCATTTAAAACACATTAGTAATCATTTATACTATTTGGTGTTGCAAATTTAATTTTATTGTCATTAAAGTAATAATTATTTACATTCAGTGCACTGATTTTAATATAGCATTATTGAATTCTTCATATTTAAATGAATGCCGATTAAGTTGCAGAAGTCAAAATGTATAAAAAAGGCACAAATGGTAATTCAAAATGCTGTATTAGTTCCCATCCTTAAATATGGTAAAGAAAGTTGTCTAGAGCAGAAGAAAGCATGAGAGTAATAAATGCTCATTACGAATTGTATAAGAGATTTCCCTGAATGATAAGTTAAGATATTGTGTGATGCAAGAAAGTACTGTAATCAGCCTGGCCAAAATGAAAAAAAATCTTCGGTAGTTAGGATACGTGAAAAAAATTAATGAGAAAAGAGTGACAAAGAAAATGTATGCGACCAAATAGGGTCAGGGTTGGCAGGGGATCGACCAAATTAGCGATATTTTTTTATAGAATAAGGTGACAAACGATCACACAGTCCACCTGCTGGTTGATGGATGCTGTGGTCCATAGACATCTACATTTATCCTCGATTAAGAATCAAAACGCAGATGCGTTGTTACCCTTGACGACTAAGATGGAATGCCTCGTTTCCAGTATAAAATGTTCTACGGGTCTCTACACTCACCATAAGACTTACAGCAGTATTAAGCTGCTATTTTACGCTGTTATTCTGCGAGAGCGTGGTCCTTCCCCGGTCGAGCCGACCCATTCGTGCTACAACAGTAATAAAGCTACATCGTGGCTCTACCACGTTTTCGTTTTCTTAATTTAGACCATTAATATATGATAAGAGTACCTTTAACCTAACCTAAACGTGATATCATATATCATATATCTACGCTTACGAGCATGTAAGCGTAGATAAATGATATATGATACCACGTTTAGGTTCGTTACAAGGTTATTTTATTAGTTTTTTCATACTATTACGTTGTCATCCGATTCTAAACTACCTTCAAAGTTCCAAGTCTCTCGTTCATCGGAAAATTATTTTAAAACCAATTACTAAATTCAACCCGTACAGACACAAAAGAGAAAACAACAAGGCTACTTAATAAAACGTGGTAAAAAGCAAGAGTCAGAATTGTGTCAAATGGAAGTCCGTAGCATAGTAAAAACATAATAGTAGGATACCTGATGCGCCGCGCGAGACTACAATGCCTACTGTTGCAAGGTTGTCTTTTTGTTTAACCCTTTACCGCATGAATTTTTTAAATCCTTTGGAAAAAATATATGTCACTATAGGGTATATATAGCACCCCAAAAAAATATTTAAATAAATATAGAACACCATTAAAAAAAAGATAAATAGGTAAAAGTAATTGTTCCAAATATGGAACACCGTGCGTTCTAGTTCTATAACATAGACGTTCCATATTTGGTACAACATGCGGTGTGGTCTAATTATGTATAATTGAAATAGAATTTTATAAAAATAAAAGAAACAAAGTGAAGCTATGAATAAGTATTTAATTTAAAAAAATTATGTGTGAAAGTTTTTAAAACATTTGCGATCTTTGTTAAAACAAAGATAACACCCACACTTTTCGCACATCACTTGGGATTTCTGCGTGCATCCTACCATTTTACACCTTTGGCGATCAGTTTTCCAATTCGGCCAGTGGTTGAACCCGTCTCCAGCTACTTCCATTGGAGGCAGTTCTATGCGTCGCCTTGATTGCCCCTTTTTAATTGCCTCAACATCTTGATTCAGTGGTCGTCCTCGTTTGCGTGTAGTCGGAGTATATACCTTTGAGTCTTTGTGCATCAATACATCTGCTATGGTTAATTTAAAGTCAAGCAATGGAATGTAAATATCTTCACCCTTTTGTTTCATGACTCTCCGCCATAATAGCCAACTATTCACGCAACAGAGATCAATGAAATGGAAGAACAGGCGGTGGTACCATTTTTTACTGCGGATTTTGATCCTATAGAAGCCTAACATGGCATCTAGTAAATCGACACCGCCCATGTATTTATTATAAATTGATACTGCTTTTGGGCAAGAAACATCAACTCTACGCTTATGTTTTTTGGAATATCTTTTCACAACTCCCATTGGTTCCTTGCCTACATAGGATGAACACAAACTGACTGCTTTATTGTCGACCCAACTGGTAACTGATAGCTTAACGTTATCAACAGCAACACTTTTTTCGGAGCAATAACCTCGTTCTTTCTTTTCTAAAGCTTTTTTATTTATATTTATATTTGGAGCTCTTCTCAGTTGTACTGTGCCTAATGGCAGAATACCTTTTTTTGTGCAAGTTTGCCATTAGCTGCAAACTTGTGTACCAGTTATCGACAAAAATCTTATGGTTCAAATTGTCCGAGACAGTCTTCAATAGTCTTTGAACCACATTTCCTGGCACTCCAAGATCGGGACAGTTTTCAGGCGGTGCTGGGTATTTTCCTCCGAATAATTCAAAGTCGTAACTAAATCCACTGACTCCGCTTAATACGTAATTCAAATAACCCCACTTATGGGGTTTCTTTGCATTGTACTGTCTGATTCCTGAAGTTCGGGCCTTAGTAGGGATCATCTGTTCGTCAATGGACAAAAATTCCTCTTTCGGCACTTTTAGCAGTCTTTCGCGTAGGATTTTCATAAGTGGGCGTATTTTCTGAAGTCTATCAAACTGCGGGTCATATGGTTTTAGTTCTTTTGTTTTGTCGAAAAAATGCAGAAATCTTTTAATCTCTTCGAATTTATTGCACGTCATAACATTTGCAACTTTTTCAACATATGTGCCCTCCTTCCAGTAATGACGAGTAGTTGGCAGGTGTACTACCGACATGTAGATAATAATACCAATAAATTTATAAATGTCTTTATGTGTCACTGAATTCAAGTTTTCGGGGAAAATTTGTGCTGCGTATACGTTGCTTTCTTCCTCAATTAAATTTACAGCAGATGACGGAAAAAGAAATTTGAAAAACTCCATTGGAGTATTTAGCTGCATTATTTCATCTGGAAGATTTTCAGATCCCAAAAAAGCAATATTGGATTCATCATACTGAAGATTGTCATCCGACCACACCAACTTATCTTTCTTTTCTTTCTTACTTGAAGAAGCTGCCTGTGAAGTAGAAGGTTGATTGTCTGTAAAATTTTCTAACGTTTCCATATGCTCTTCAGTGCACTCAGGAAATAGCTGGTCCAGTTCCTCTTTTCCTTCTTCATCTTCTTCTTCATCTTCTCCGTCCGAGGAAGATTTCTTTTTCTTCATTTATATGTAAAGGATCTTGAGTACTGTAAGTCTCATCATCTGATACATTTTCATCCTCGCTGCTCTCTGGAATTACGACGATTGTTCGTCGAGGACGCATCTCTATTTTATCTACAATTAAAGTAATTAAGCAAATTTAAAGATAATCACGTATAAACATAACTATATATAATACATATTCAGAGCGGGACATCTAAAACTGCGCTACTTTTACTTGTCCTACTTAAAAATTACATTAGCTGCAGGGTATAGTATTAAACTGCAAGTATAAAAAAGATCTTATGCAGCATAATGTTCCGAATTCTGAACTTGTAAGTTATTGACGGTTTCATATTCAATACAAAAATTTGTTAAAAAATTGACCTAAAACTATAGATATATAATATATATCTTGGTCTAACACTGCATAATGTTCCAAATTTGGAACTGTTAAAATATTGACTGGAGTGCATAATGTTCCATATTTGGCACTACAAAAAACGTAACAATTGCATGGTGTTCCAAATTGGGAACAATTTTAAAATGATAATATTCAATACATATTATGACTTAAACTTACTTCTTTTGCCGTAAAAAGCCTGTGGGTCCATTGTTCTATCCGGTAAATCACAATTAATCCTCAGATATTAAGAAAAAAACAATAAAAAATCGTATTGAAAATCTGCTAACTGTCGACCTGTCAAATTTTGGCAACCGACTGACGAAACAGTCGATTTTAGTTCCTAGGCGTCTCTAAAGAGGCGCCACTGTTACATATTTAGGTGAGTTACACTCTCTAGTACGAATTAGTTCCGAGAAAATATTATAGACGCCGCAGGCAGTAATATATTACAACAAAAGTTGAGTGTTCCATATTTGTCACGGTATGCGGTAAAGGGTTAACAGCTAAGTCTCATTTAGTTTTATAAGTAGTTATAATCTCTACAAACATAATATAGATACGTACCTATGCATCATATTTGTTAATAATTTCTTTAGTTTTCTCTCAAATCAATGTTTGCCAAAACAAAATTCTAGCTTTACATTACAACAAATGTCAAATAACTAAAATACGAGTAAGTTAACACTGAGCATATGATGTCAGCTTAGATTTAATGTTTAAAACTGATTTGATCTGATGTGATATGATACTTAAAATACTTATGAGGTATGTATTTATGTATAGATATAGTAATATAATCTATTAATAAAAAGCTAATTTACTTAAAAAAACGCATATAGTAACATATTTTACAAAAAGAGAAAATAAAACGGAAAAAAGACTGCTAGGGTTGTTTGCGTGCTGTGGCTCGTGCGTACGCATTCGCGTACTGTCATGCACGCCAGGCAAGCACACATATTAGCGGCGTTTGGTACATTTCTTAGAAGTAAGCCTACTATTCTGTTTTTACTATGCTCGTAGTGTCTTCATACTCCATTGGGTGACAGGCGTGATAGTGTATATATTTCTATTATTTATTTTAAATTTATATGTCCTGTAATAGCATCAAAGCCATTGCGGTTACATAGTGCATACGATCCCGCATACCGCAACCGTGGAATTGGAAATAGCTCGCAATTGGAAATAGTTTCCGTCCCATGGCATCGACGTCGTATTTTTATTGCACTGCTTATTTCATTCGCTCTAATTCGAAATGCAAATACAAAACGCAAATACTTATTGAAATTTTCTATTTAAGTCATCGAACATTTATAATTAAGCTCATATAATACAGGAGCATGACGCTCGTCAAATCAAAACAATTTATTGATCCTCAGAGATAGGAAGAACGCGTTTTAACGTAATTCTTGAGGGTTGCGTGTAAAATGAACGCGTATTTATTGCGTTACGACGATGATGACGACGATGACAGACGGGCATACAGTCCACCTGATGGTAAATGGATGCTGTGGCCCATAGACATCTACATTTAACCTCGATTAAGAATCAAAATGCAGATGCTAAGCGACCCCTGAGGACTAAGATGTAATGCCTCGATTTCAGTAAAACGAGCCTCCGGTTCCCCACAGTCACAGTACGAAGTACAGCGGCATTAAGCTGCTTTTTTACGCTGGTGTTTTGTGAGAGCGTGGTCCTTCACCAAATCCATTCATGCTACAACCATCATATAGCTGCAGGGTGGCTCTACCTCGTATAAAGGTTATAAAAAGCTGAGAAATGCTATGTCTACACTTTCTACACCATAATAGAATAGATCTATGTAAAGAAGCCTTCTGGTTTATAGACTGTGACTTTAAAATAATTGTTTTGAAACTTTATATGACCATACCTTTGATTTCGTGTGCTGTCGGAGTAGTTTAATCCACTACCCTGTCTCGTACCGTGCGTGTTGTGAAATCATTACTAAGAATACTGCAATAGAAACTAAATTCGCCTGTAGACTTATTCAAGGTCACAATAATAGTCTACCGTCTAAGTTGATTTGCCGAACGAGTCAAGGCTGGCGCGTGTATGCTCACAGTACTTTAAATAGTGCTCCGTTTTTTCATACATTTTATTTCATTTACTAATTTAAATATTTTTTACTACTTTAAAAAGTATGCTTTTCTCTTATTTAAACTGTAAACTCTTCTCATCTGCTTCTAAACATAGGCTATTGGAAAGATAGCACCGATAACGACGCGGGCGCAATACAGAATTAATAGTTATCAGGCCTCCGCTGAAAATCGGCGCTGCTGCAGTACCTGCGGTACGTAGCATACGCTCTTGCCGAGATTTATTTTTAAATATGTTTCCCATCTTGTTCCTTATGTGTTTTTATGTTCTTATTTATATATATATATATATATATATATATATATATATATATATATATATATATATATATACCCTATATACCCTTTCAGAAGTAAGGTGAGGCCAGTCCCCAGCATTTGATTGTATATATAGACTGTTGCTTTACTGTACTACCTTTGGAATGTGGATTGGCAACCGCAGTTTTTTTTTTATTATTTTGAGTTGTTATTGGTAAGATGCTGCTACTGTTCAGTTCAAGTACAGCAGCTGGACTGTTAATAGTCTGAAACGGTAACGGTAATGGTATTAATGGAAGTCAGCGTTTACTATCTATGTATTTTTGATATATTATTTCAAATATTTGCCAGATATTTCTTCTTCCATATCCATTAATCTTTTACGGCGCCTGTGGGACACGATGGTCTGATAAATAATGTTTTGTTTCCATTTTAGGATGTTTTGAAATTTCGTTTTATCATTTTATAACAATTTTAACGACTGTAACCAGCAACTACACCGTGGCGTAACTCACAAAATTTGACCAACATTTGTGTATTTACACACGTTTTTTTTTATTCTCTTAATTTTGAAAATATGGGCTGACTTTTCAATCTTAAATAACTAATATATTAGATGAAATACTACATATGGAAATTAAAATTACATACCTAGTATATAAAAATTACTATTTGTTTATTCGTATTTAATGCGCTGCCATACTGTTCATCAGATTGCAGTAAAACTTTGTCAATATATTGCTTGAATTTCTGCGAAGATTATAGGCATAGTTGAACCCGGTAGGTGGCGCTGCTGTAGAATAAATATATCACCCGTGAGAAGCCGGGGCAAATCGCCAGTGTATGAATAACATTTTATTTTATAATTTAATTGATGTATTTTTTATCTTTTTATAACATACACGTAAACTCTCACGCCTGTTACTCAGAGGTGTAGGCAGAAACCTCAGACTTGAATTTGGCACGATCGCGACACACTTCTCTCACCTCCTCCACATCCATATACCTACGCATATACGCACGTCAGTTAAGGGTACTCATAATTTTTCCCATTTTCAATATATCGCCAATTCGGTAGATAAACTTTTGCCTAGGGACGTCCTTTCCGACTTTGCCGTTCACTTCTGCAACATAAATTTGCTTGGCACCCTTTCCTTATTCATTCTTTCGACATGACCAAACCATCGAAGCATTCCTTTTTTAATCCTGGTCACATCATCTTACAAAACCCACTCTTCACTTATCACAACAATTTCTCACCCTGTCACTCAGATTCAGCTCTTACATACTCCTTAACGACCGCATTTCTACTGCGCTTATTTCACCCTCGCGCTTCTGCCACACCCAACTTTCACTACCATACGTTGAAGTAGGGACTAACACAGCATTGTGAATTGCCATACGTGCCTTTTTGACACATTCTGACTTTCCACAATAGAGTGTAGAAGTTAGGTTGGAGGTAGAGGTAGGTTTAATTACTCTATTTCCTGCGTTCACTCGTTCTATATTTTCTTTATCTTTTTATATGACTATTATAAAACTAATACAATATAATATGTTTATATTAACAAAATTCCAAAAGTCCATTGATTAAAATTACTTTTACGGATTTTATCGCGTTTAATTTAAATTATTTTTAATTCCTGACGTTTCGGGTGCTTTGCAGCACCCACGGTAGCTTAATAGGTGCAGTAGCTTAATCCTGGTAGCTTAATAAAAGGTGTGGTAGCTAAATCTAGATCGGACCATAAATAATATAATGAAATACCAAATAATAGCTTCTGCAGCCCATGGACATCTGCAAACAACTTTATAAATATAAGTCTACAGATGCGTTGTCATCTCTGAGATGCAATGTTTTACAGCCTGTAATTATACAGAATCTCTATACCCTGGGATAATTTATTTGCAGAAACTTGGCAGGATAAATATTTTGTAAATTCTACAAACGACATAACCTTCTACATCAGTCCTTAAAATTCCACTGCTGGGATTGGGCCTCTGTCGTTATAAAGAAGACTTTCCTTAATGGTCACGCTGGGAAGGCGTAGTTGAATACTTTTTACGATGCTGCGCGCTACCCGAACGGAAGTTACAAGACCTTTCCAGCATTTCCGTACGACACTTATGAAACAAAACGAATCTCCCAGTTTTGTCTCTTACGATACCACCATACGGCAAAATAAGGTATTAATAGGTGGAATATATTCTATATTCTATAATATAGCTAGATATAAAATAGGGAATATATTTTATATCTAGCTTTAAAAAAAATATTATATATATATATATATATATATATATATATATATATATATATATATAACGTAAAATATGTAACGTAATTAACGCACACCCTCAGACACCCCAATTAGTATATTATGTTATAATCATAATACATACACTGAATTTTTAGTTAAACATTTTTATGCACTGATTTTTTATCAAATTAGTTATACTAATTCCGGAAGAATGTTGTGGTCACAGTACAAATCCACGAACGCAAAGACTTTAAAGTGCTTGAAATAAAGTTCATTTTTCTTTATTTTTATTGAATGACAGAATTAGTAATCTTTATATATATAAATTACGTGTCACGTTGTTTGTCCGCGATGGACTCCTAAACTACTTAACCGAATTTAATCAAATTTGCACACCATGTGCAGTTTGGTCCAACTTGAGAGACAGGATAGTTTTCTTACCCACAAATTTTTTTAATGCGAATTTAAGGATTTTTAATAGGACATGACAAATTGTCGTCGAAAAGGGCAGAACAACGTCTGCCTGGCAAGCTAATAATACAAATAAAACTGCACTCTTAAAAGTCTTATTGCCTTAAGTTACGGTCCATTTCGGTTTGTACACTCAAAGTACAGATTTAGTGTGACTGTAATTTACGTAGCTTTAATAGCATATAGCATAGCCGCATCGTGGCTCCACCACGTAAAAAAATCCATAGTTTATTGGATATAGAAATATCTTATTTCTACACAAAAGGAGTGGAACTGAAACAGATAACTTTTAAAAAGAGTCCTACGAGTCAAAAGCACCTACCTGCCACAGCGAAACGAAAAAAGAAACAAAAAGTAATAATATGTGGGCGCATCGTGCTTCTTTGGCCTTGTCATTATTAAAATCGTCTGGAAAAATGTCCTTTAAATATAGGTAAAATTTTAGTCTCTACTTATATTCGTATTTTATATTTTATATATCATATCCGTTCATGTTCTCTTTGTTATTACATTATTATTATATATTTATATTGATATATTTATAGCCGTGGTAGCTCAGATGGTTAACGCTCGCTGTAAATATAACAGAACGCGAGTAACCCGGGTTCGATCCCCACCGGCACCAATGAAATTGTTAATTGCAATTTTAAGTGCTGATTTACCACGTGCTCGGCGGTGAAGGAAAACATCGTGAGGAAACCTGCATGTCTGAGGAATAAGAAAAAAAATTATTTCGAAGACATGTGAAGTTTGCCAACACGCATTGGGGCAGCGCGGCGGACATTTCCTTGCCCTAAAACCCTCTCAGAAATGAGGGGAGGCCTGTGCCCAGCAGTGGGACGTATATAGGCTGTAACTTTACTTTTTTAACTTTTATTTATGTATGATAGAATTATGTATGAAGGAGTTAGACTTGGAGAATGTATGGCAAAATGTAAATAAAGGTTTAGTGGATACAGCTACCGAAGTATGTGGTGTTAGTAAGAGGAAGAATGAATGGAAAAATAATACGTTATGGTGGGATGATGGACAGTATGAAGTTGAAGCAAAGAAGAGAGCATGGCTAGATTTACTAGCAACAAAGGCTGGTAATTCTAGCGGTACGAATGATGATATTGAAAGAAAAAAGGCAGTCTTTAAACATCTTAATAAGAGAGTAAAAGAAGTAGTTGAAAGAAAAAAAGCAAGAAAGAACGGATAAGAATGATAGAAGAATATCGGATAACTTCCAGGCAAATATTAAAATGTTCTGGAAACTTGTAAGAACTGCCAGGGGACATTCAAAACAGCCTATGGTGAATGTTATAAGAGACGAGAATGGCTATATTCTGAAAAATGAAGTTTTGAGTTTAAAGAGATGGACGGAATATTTTGAAAGCGTGTTTACGAGTGAGGAGACAACGTGTGTACTAAGTGAAGTAGAAACTACGAAAGAAGAGGAAAGAGAAGATAAGTATAGATGAAATAATGAAAGCAATGAAAAGCATGAAAGCAGGTAAGGCTGCCGGATATGATAGAGTTTCACTCGAAATGCTAAGGGCTGGAGAGGAAGTCGAGGCAGGCCTGCTGCACACCTTGTTTAATTTATGCTGGGAACTGAAGCGGGTACCGGTAGACTGGTGCAAAACCGTAACAAAAAGAAAAGGGTCGCAGCAGGACTGTAAAAACTACCGTCGTATCAGCCATCTTAGCATTGTGGGAAAACTGTATGCTAAGGTACTGATTGAAAGGGTCATGAAAGAAACTGATGGAAAAATTTGGGATGTGCAAGGCGGGATTCAGAAAGGCAATGGGATGTACAGATCAAGTCTTTTCCATGCGCATGATCGCGGAGAAGTTTTTGGCCAAAAACCAAAAGGTTTTTTGTGCGTTCATGGACTTGGAAAAGGCCTATGACAGAGTGGATAGGGATGTGCCATGGCAAACACTGAACTCATTTGGGTTGAGCGCTGGCTTGATACAGGCATTGGAGTCTCTTTATAGGGACTCTAGTGCTTGTGTTAGGATCAACGGGGTCTACTCGGACTGGTTTGACATCCATAAAGGTGTCAGACAGGGCTGTGTGGCTTCCCCTTGGCTGTTCAACCTATTTATGGACAGTTGTTTGCAAAATTTGAAAGTTGAAGAATGCGGATTAAGAATGGGTGAGTTAACCGTCAAATGCCTTTTGTACGCCGATGATCAAGTTATCCTTGCATCGTCGGCGGCCGAGTTGCAAATGATGGTTACATTAATGAACAGATCATTAAAAGAAAGGGGTATGAAAGTGAACGCAAGTAAGACGAAGGTTATGGTTTTTGAAAGAGAAGAAAGTAAAGAAGGGGAGTTGATCGAGCAAGTAAAAGAGTTTGTATATTTGGGCTGCGTATTTAGCAGGGATGGGAGGATAAGGATATAGAACGACGAGTGAATTCGCGAAATAGAGTAAATGGGGCCCTGCACTCTATTGTGAAGAGTTAAAATGTGTCAAAAAAGGCACGTATGGCAATTCACAGTGCTGTGTTGGTCCCTACTTTAACGTATGGTAGTGAAAGTTGGGTGTGGTAGAAGAAGCACGAAAGTAGAATCAACGCAGTAGAAATGCGGTCATTAAGGAGTATGTTAGGGCTGAATCTGAACGACAGGGTAAGAAATTGTGTAATAAGAGAAGAGTGTGGTTTGCAAGATGATGTTGTGACCAGGATTAAGAAAGGAATGCTTCGGTGGTTTGGTCATGTGGAAAGAATGAATGAGGAAAGAGTGACAAAGGAAATTTATGTTGCAGAAGTGAATGGCAGAGTCGGAAAGGGACGTCCTAGGCGAAAATTTATCGACCAAATTGGCGATTTATTGAAAACGGGCCAAATTAGGAGTACCCTTAACCGACGAGCATGTATGAGTAGGTGTATGGATGTGAAGGAAGCGAGAGAGGTGTGTCAAGATCGTGCCAAATGGAAGTCTGTAGTCTCTGCCTACCCCTCTGGGTGACAGGCGTGAGTGTTTATGTTATGTTATTTATATTGATGTATTTATTTTCTGCAATAAATTACTTACTGTAGTCGAGGGATACTCATCCCAATTTACCTGTCCGGTAGTTGTGGTATGGTATACGGGTATGCGACCCCGGGTACCCTAGCTATTACTGTCCTATCCCTTGCCCTCATGAACGGTAATATCCTACATTTCCTATTTTCCTACCCTAACTTACCTTACTCTTCCTTTTCACACCACCTATCCTTCCCGTTTTCCTATTCCTACCCTCCGCCAATCCAACGTCGGCTGCGCGGATGGATGCATGGCTAGGGGCGAGCCTAGTTGTTAGCGTGCCACACTGCCCTGGGACCGGGCGACCCCAGAATTAGGCTAGCCTTACCCTGGCATGCGGGGCTCTGCTGGGGGGGACAAACCTTTCCTTCGCTATTCGTGGGAACGCAATGAATAATCAAAAAATTAATCAAAATGGCGGCGATGTGGCTCGCCACCCATCACGTCTCGTTTCTCGCGGGGGGCGAAAAGCGGCCCACGGAGAGCCGCGTTTCTCGCGGGGGCGAAAAGCGGCCCACGGAGAGCCGCTTCGCTACGTTGAATGTAAGAGGAGGGATGGATGATAAGGTAGATGGAGTATGTCAGATGATGGATGAACGTTGCATTGATATTCTGTGCGTGAACGAAACCAAGAGGAAAGGATGTGACACCACGGTTCATGGCCCCTACACGGCATACTGGTCGGGAGTCCCCCAAACCAGCCGAGGCTGTCAGGGAGTTGGTGTGATTCTTTCATCTTGAATGGTTGAATGTGTGATGGAGCATGAATGTGTAAGCCCAAGACACCTCTGGATTAGGTTAAAAGTCGGACTCACCCGCTTGTTTATCCTTGGGGTCTATGCACCGACGGATCTGCGCGGAGGTGGGTCACTAAAATCACAAGAGAGAGAGGAATTTTGGGATAGCATGAGAGAGGTCTTGAATAAAAGCGGAGAAAATGAATGGATCGTGATGTTAGGGGACTTTAATGGATGGGTTGGAGTAAAGCGTGATGGGTATGAAGGAGTTCTGGGTATGTTTGGGGACGAGAGAGTGAATGACAATGGGAGAAGCCTGCTTGAAGTATGCTTGGAATGGAATCTGTGCGTGACCAACACAATGTTTGACCACAAAAAGATCCATCTGTATACAAGAGATGAGGGTGAGTCTAGAAGTATGATTGATTTTGTAATTGTGGATGAAAGACTGAAGAAGAAAGTGCTAGACACTCGGACATACCGCGGTGTAGGCCTCGACACAGACCACTTCCTGGTTATAGCCCGAATGCGTGGCCTCTTTAAACGGTGGCGACACCGAGGGGCCGAGCCTACGAGTGTTTTGGACAGAGTAAAAGTGGAAAATCTACAAGAAAAAGAAAAGAAAGACGAGTATGTAGAGAAACTGAAAGAAAGTTTTAAAGGGATAGAAGAGATAGGAGTGATTGAAGATTTGTGGGTGACATTTAAGAAAGGGGTTGTAAATGTTGCGATTGAGGTATGCGGGGTAGCTAAAAGATGGAAAGGGAGAAAGAATGATAACGTGTGGATGGATAAAGATGTACAAAGGGTTGTGCAAGAAAAGAAGAAAGCGTGGTTGGATTGGTTAGCAACAAAAGCTAACCAAAAAAGTTCAAAAGGCAACGGAGGACGAGATAAAGGAAGCAAGAACGAAGTATAAAAGATTGAAAACAGCAGCGAAAGAAACTGTGTCTAGAAAGGAAGAAGAACGAAAAGATGATTTAGATAGGAGGCTCACTGAAGATTTCCAGTCAAACATTAAGTTTTTCTGGAAAACCATCAAAACAGCCAGAGGAAAAACTTCTACCTCGGAGCTGAGTACAATCAGGAGTCAAGATGGGAGCATTATAAAAGGAGAAGAATGTGTGTTAAAGAGATGGAAAGAGTATTTTGAAAGTTTGTTTGAAAGAGAGGAAGTGCAGGTACAGCATCTGCCACCTTCCACGGAAATGAATATAAATGTTGATGAAAATGAGATAAGCATGGATGAAATAGTGAAAGCGTTGAAAAGTATGAGATTAGGTAAGGCTGCAGGGTATGACAGGATTACCGTCGAGATGCTGAGGGCTGGACAGGGCCTGGTGGCTAGTCAGCTGTACCGCCTTTTCAATCTGTGCTGGCGAAATGGGCAAGTGCCGGGAGACTGGCGCAAAGCCGTAATCGTGCCATTGTATAAGGGAAAAGGGTCACGGCAGGACTGCATAAATTACCGTGGTATAAGCCTTCTTAGCGTCGTCGGTAAATTGTATGCGAAAGTGCTGATTGAAAGGGTCGTGAATGAAACTGACGAAAAAATATGGGATGCACAAGCGGGATTCAGAAAGGGAATGGGATGTACGGATCAGGTCTTTTCCTTGCGGTGCATAGCGGAAAAGTGTTTGGCTAAAAACAAGAAAGTCTACTGCGCCTTCGTAGATCTAGAAAAGGCCTATAATAGAATGGTGAGGAATGATTGTGGTCAGCACTGTCCATGAACGGTGTGAGCACTGTCCTGATACGAGCATTGCAATCTCTTTATAGGGACTCTAGTGCTTGTGTAAGGATAAACGGGGCCTACACTGAATGGTTTAGTATCGAAAAAGGTGTTAGACAGGGATGTGTAGCTTCACCTTGGCTGTTTAATCTATTCATGGACAATTGTTTGACAGATTTAAAAGTAGAATGAAAGTGGGTTGAGAATGAATGAGTTAATCGTCAAATGTTTTCTCTACGCTGATGACCAAGTATTACTTGCGTCTTGCGGCCGAGGAGTTGCAGGAGATGGTAACTGCTATGAGTGGATCTTTGTTAGAAAGGGGAATGAAAATGAACGTAAAGTAAGACGAAAGTGATGGTGTTTGAAAAAGATGAGGCAGTGACAGACTGCAATATCGTGATTGAAGATGAACAAATTGAACAAGTGAAAGAGTTTGTGTATCTGGGGGTCAAAGTTTACAAGAGATGGAAAGTTGAGAGTGATATAGAATGAAAAGTGAATGCAGGAAACATGGTGAATGGAGCTTTGCACTCTTTTATGAACAGTCGGAAAATGTGTCTAAAAAGGCTCGTTTGGCTGTGCATGAGGGGGTGTTGGTTCCGACACTCACGTACGGAAGTGAAAGTTGGGTATGGCAGAAGAAGCACGAGAGTAGAATAAACGCAGTTGAAATGAGATCATTAAGAAGTATGATAAGAGTTAAACTGAGCGACAGGGTAAGAAATAGTGAGATAAGAGAAACGTTGTGGTCTGCAAGAAGATGTAGTGACAAAAATTGAGAAAGGTATGCTGAGGTGGTTTGGCCACATCGAAAGAATGAATGAAGAAAGAGTGACGAAAAAAGTGTATAAGGCGAGTGTGAATGGAAGTGCTGGAAGGGGTAGACCTAGGCGGAATTTTCTCGACCAAATTAGCGACGTATTGAAAAAGGGCCAAGTTAAGAGTACCCTAAACCGTAGAGCATGTATGAAGGGAATATGAAAGTAGACGAAGCGAAACAAGTATGTAAGGATCGTACCAAGTGGAAAGAAGTGGTCTCTGTCTACCCCTACGGGAAAGAGGCGTGATTATATGTATGTATGTAATAAATTCATCTTCTATACAGGTCCCGGCGGTGCGCTTGCATTGTAGCAGCGCACCGCCTGGCAGAGCCGTAATAATACGTCCAGTGGTCTTGACTGTAGATTTAATAAAGTGTAAGGATCAGAAAATTCTAACTCTTAAAGTAAACAAATGTCGAATTTAGTATTGTGAGCAACTAGCTCTTTCTATTTTCTGCAAATTAATAACATACGGCAATTCAAAAGTAATCAAGATCGTCTATGATCTGATAACTCACGTTCGGGTTGTGTTCGAATCAAAATGATTCGATCAATCGTAATCGACACATGTCTATTTAAAATGATAAGTGCCAAGTGTACGCTCGAATAGTCGTGATACAGTAGTAGGCACTTAATAGTGTTGCGCGCCATAGTTGATGCCGGTAAATGCCACTAGTGCCATTTAGTATCGAGTAGCAGGCATTAAGAGAGCTTTCTATAAAATGCCATGCTAGAACTTTCCACCTCCAGCGCCATCTAATATCGAGTAGCAGGCATTAAGGGAGAACTTTCTACACTTAGTGGTTGGAATGGGTATGTGCTCGAACATTCGGGATGTTTCAGTGGAAAAGGTCCTATATAAAGGCGTTAGGGATCGCGACCGGGACAGTATTGAATTTGCGATGAATGATGAAGACCACAGAGCGAAATAAAGTGAACTAAAGTGTTGTGTGATTAATTATTAGTGTATTTTAAATTTTAATTGGTGTTCGGTCATTAAAGTGTTAATTTTGGCAATTTAATCGGCAATTTTTATTGTCATGATGCCTAAGCTCGTAACAATAGTTTCCAATCATTCCGGTTTTTCAAATAGTAGTAATGCTATACACAGTACTAATATTCCCTGTAACCACTCCTGGTTAGCTTATAAATGCTCGTGTTAGAAATGGTTCACAACAGTAGTCGAATGGCGGTTTCGAACCCACGACCTTTTGAGTTTGAGATCCAGCCTACCATTGGGCTACTGTCACTTTTAAATTGTTGCCATAGTTTAAATTCTACATGGTATGATTCCAACAAATCAAAACAGAAGGCATCGGTCTGAAAACACTTTCTTCAATCCTAGCTACTTGTAAGAACACACTCGATCAAGTCACCTTTCAAATAAAAAAAAACCAAATAAATACTCTAAATCGATTGATCCGTTTTGGAGCTACGGTACCACGGACACACACACACACACACACAAACACAAACACACACACAAACACACACACACACACACACACACACACACACGCACGCACGCGCGCGCGCACGAACGCACGTACGCACGCACGCACGCACGCACGCACGCACGCACGCACGCACGCACGCACGCACGCACGCACGCTCGCACGCACGCACGCACGCCCGCACGCACGCCCGTACACACGCACGCACGCACGCACGCACGCACGCACACACACACACATACGCACACATACACAACACACATACGCACACATACACAACACACAACACACACACAGACACACACACACACACACACACACACACACACACACACACACATACACACACACAGAGAGAAAGAGAGAGAGAGAAAGAGAGAGAGACACATACACATAGGTACACAGACACACAGATACACACATACACATGTTAAATATAATACATATCTTTTTCTCGGAGGTTAAAAAAGAACGAACAAAGTCAACTCAAACTGAGATAAAAAACATTATCTTTGAATGGGTCATTTTATAAAAGATCGCCATTGTTATAAGCAAGTTACCGAATCAGCTTCATGAAATCAGACATAATTCGTATCATATACAAGCACTTTCGGAGTCGACCTCGCAAAAGTTATACAGTTTGGATGTTTAATTGCTGCTGATCGTACGCTTATCTCCATCGTAAGTTTCGCGAGCTCGTTTTCCTGTCTAGCTTGTTATAACTTTAATAAGACATTTACGCAAAATATCATTGGTATTACAATCTCGTATAAAAAGTTTATCGACCAAATTAGTGACATATTAAAATTATATCCTTATAGGAAGAACATGTACCTTGCAAAAAAAACCTCCAAATCAATTACAGTTTCGAAGCAAACAGAAAAGATATCAACCTTATTGAAAATCTATGCAGTGGTTTTAACGTTATACTTATATACACACTATTAATAATATACTAGCTTGCCAGGCAGACGTTCTTCTGCCCTTTTCCTGTCCTACTAAAAATCCTTAAATTCGTAAAAAACAAATTGTGGGTCACTCATTGGCAGAAAAACTGCCCTATCTCCCAAGTTGGACCAAACTGCACACGGTGTGCAAATTTGATTTGATAGATATGAATGTATAAAAAAAATAATTTGCCCGTAGAGACCCGCATTTTTAGCCAGTACGCCGGCAAAAGTACTGGGGCCACCACACAGAGGCGTCCAAAACTTTCTTCATAACCATACGGACGGCATTACTACTTCAGCTTACTAATGTTAATGAGAATGAGGCTAGATATTAATTTGTACAAATAAACAGTTCTTTACAAAATTCATATGAAAGTAGATAAGATATTTTTTTTGTCTGTCTGTTTGTTTGTTTGTTCCGGCTTTACTCGGAAATGGTTTAACCAATTTTGACGGGACTTTCACTGGTAGGTAGCTGATGCTATGAGGAGGAACATAGGCTTATTTTAGTAAAAGAATTAGAGTCCCGTGCAAAAGAAATTTAAACCCATAAAACCCATTCGTAGTGAATTTCAAGTGGACGAAATCGCGGGGAACAGCTTGAATTAATTAAATTCAAAGTAACAACAGATTGTGTGCAATAAACTTGGACAAAGTAATTTCGTTATTGACCACAATACCATAATTGAATTACTTCGATCCTAATAAAGTATTTATTCTCAGATTTAGTAATTCTAAGTGACAGTGACGAGGCTGTGATATCTTGTTATGTAGCAGAACTAATTCTTTTATCTTGTTTTTGATTAATCAATCTCCTGATACGATTAACGAATTTAATAAAAAAAGTTGCTAATATATTGTGGACTACGTAGCTTTACCTTATTAAGTATTCCAGTTATCTATAAAATAAGCTTCGAATGCTTATTAACTTACTATGTATGCATATTTATTTCGCAAGATGTAAGCGTGTGACATTCGCTTGGCAAAAAGTCACTTCATTTGAAACTTTTCATCCCTGAGGATTAAGATGGAATGCCTCGTTTCAAGTAAAAAGTGGTCTCCGGATCTCTACACTCACCATACGGAATACAGCAGTATTAAGCTGCTATTTTACGCTGGTATTGTTTATAAGCCGATCTCTTTTCTAATGACTTATTTTAGGTTACAAAGTATTTACATTGCAAACAATTCCCGCTAGAGTTACACGATCGCACAACAAGGGTTAAAACGTTGTAGAGCTACACTGCAGCATAAACTTTGTCTGCTTGACCGGTAAGACCACGTTCTCACAGAATATCAGCGTAAAGCAGCAGACTAAAGCTGTCTTTCGTACGGTAAGTGTAGAGAATTGAATACCCTTTTTACAGTAACGAGGCATTCCATTTCAGTTCTCAGGAGCCATACAGCTATTTTGTTCTTAATCGAGGGTAGATTTGGATTTCTATAGCGCGAAGCATCCGCTTACCATCAGGTGGACTCTCTTCTCGGTTGTTATTCTATAAAATAAAACATTCAAACACAGACTCGACCAATAATCAACCCAAGTAAACAACGCTTTAACGGCTTTGAGCACATAAATTAAAATTAAAGTTTTCATACGCTAAATTATTTTGTTTCGTTAAACCATTCTAAAAACATAGTTAAACTTACAAAATTTAATTTAAACTTACAAAATTTAATTTGAAATTTTCAAATTCTAATTAGATTTTTACTAATCTAAATATGGTTGAAAGTTTGAAAGCACATTTTAAACTTTTCCAAATGTATATTGTTTAATAATTTTATTTATAGTTCTGATTGTTGCGAGTTAATACAACGACGTCTTTAATATAATTGATAGAATCAGGCGTTACTTTGCGGAAATCCATTACATTAAAAAAAATAAAAAATAATTACTTCGCAACCTTCCGCTAACTTAATTTTTTTATTACGTCTTTAATAAATATTTGTATGACATTTGTATATATTTTATTATATTTCATCATTTATATATACTGTATATATATATATATATATATATATATATATATATATATATATATATATATATATATATATATATATATTGTAGTATAAATGTATACATTTGTATTGCATATGGCTCTGGACCGTGCATTGTGGCATGCCTTGGGGAGGCCTATGTTCAGCAGTGGATTTATGAAGGGCTGCAACGATGATGATGACGATTTGTATATACATCCAGCCATTAAAACCATAGGATATTGCCTCATAGAAGTGATTTCGCCATAGTTACCGCGCTTCACAGTCGGATTGACAACCCTAGTTTTTTTATTTTTTAGTTGTTATTAAGATAACGGTGCTGTGTGTGTGGTGTGTCTTCTTATAGTTTTCGTCCGTCACCACTAGGTTTTATAGTAATTAAATTTCAATTGAAGCCAAAATGGAAGAACAAAATTATATATTTCTTTATTTAAATATTATACTACGCGAGCAATTGTGAGGGAGTGAGTTTATACGTGCGACTCACAACCGCAGACCACAATTACTCTCTACGGAGACTCACAACACTGAATAAGTTTATTTTTAAGTCTGACAAGGACAACTGTCGAAGACATAAAGGAATAGAACTTGTTTTTTTTTGCCACACGATGTTCTATTTTTTCTCTCTTCCATTTTTGTACTTCTATGTAAAGGACGTGTTATTTATGAAATAATATATTTACTAGAGATGGGCCGAATATTGTTTTCATATTCGGTATTCGGCATATTCGACCGAATATTCGGCTAAATCGCCGAACATTCGTTAGAGTGTCCACTGCATTGAAATATACGAATTGAGTAATGCCATGTCTTTCATAATTTTACTGTTGAAAGTGTTTTTTGTGGGTTAAATCTACTTGTATAGCGTTATGTTTTTGAGGCACTGTGAATTTATTTCCGATTATAGCAAATAGAAAGTTGTTTTTTTTTTTTGGAATCAAACAAAGAAACATTAGTGCATTTCACTTTTATTTGATCGTCAGTTTCTCTAATACAAGTCCAAATAGTAGATCTCCTGACACTCATTTTTATGATATTGCATACCTTAAGCGCAAACTGCGTATATATGTTCTACTAGCGCCTGAAAATCAAGAATCCAACGTTTTGTCGCATGAAATCGTATAATTATCTATTTTCACTAGGAATAACACAACAAAATACTTTTTTTTTTTTCACACAAAAATAATCAAAACATAAGCATGTGCCGACAAGGCTAAATATTTATACGTGGTAGAACCATGCTGCAGTTATATTAGTAGTATAGTTGTAGCACGAATGGGTCGGTCGACCGGGGAAGGACCACGCTCTCACAGAATACCAGAGTAAAATAGCAGCTTAATGCTGCTGTGTTTCGTGTCGTGAGTGTAGAAAACCCGAGACCATTTTTACTGGTAACGTGGCATTCTATCTTAGTCCTCACGGGTGATAATGCTTATGCATTTTGATTCGTAATCGATGATAGATATAGATGTCTATGGGCCACAACATCCACTTACCATCAGGTGAACTGTGTGCTCGTTTGTCACCCTATCCTATAAAAAATATTTGCTCAGTACTAGGTGTGCTGGGGGAGCGGCAGGCTCCGGCGCTATATATAAATTGGTTAGGTACCGTGGTGATCTTGCCGAATTATGTTAGGGCGATTATCGGTTCGGTAAAAGTTTTACCGAACTTTCGGGCGAAATCCATATTTGGAACATCTCCAATATTTACCCAGATCTTATTATTTGAATCTCTAAATAAAACGTAAAACAACCAACAACGCTGAATTAGTTAACACCGTTAACACCAAAGTTTAATTAGTTTCATTTAAAAAATAATCGTAGCATAAGCTACAGATCTAAAATCCTATCCTATGCAATTTACACAATCTCGTCGTAATGGTCAGCAGAATGCGGTAATATTCACAATCCGCCAACTAAATCCACAAACGCAAATATTCCACGAACGCACGGAATGTTGTTTAAAATACGCCATTGCCTAGTAGTCTCTCTACTTGCCTAATCACGTTTCTCAATTCAATCAGGGTTGACTCGTAGAGAATGCCATAAGGCATTAAATCCTCCCTTTGTGTAATAAAGACTAAATAAATAATTAAATACGTCCTTTTTCCCTTTTCTTTTTTTGGGTTTAAGCCTCTCATTTCTGAAAGAGTTTTAAGGCAAGGAAGTGTCCACCGCGATACCTCAATATGATTGGGCAAATTTGACATGTCTTCAAAATAATTTATTTATTTATTACTCAGACATGCAGGTTCACTAACGGTCTATCCCTTCGCCTATAAGCCGGGTAGTGGCTGTATGAGAATATCCACCACCCTATATCATCAGGGCGGCAGCGCCTTCTCTAACACTGTAACTACCTTTTCTATAACTACTATAAATAAATAAACTTTGGTTGCCAAGCATGGCAACTATGACAAATATCCCCTCTATGAAGCGATTTATGGGGGAGGCCTACGTTTAGCAGTGGACTTTAATAGACTTAACCGTAACGGCAACGGTGTAGTGGCGGCGTAAGAATATCTACCACCCCACATCATCCCATGGGTAATGTAAGAGGTGGCAGACGGATTTTGTACGTGGTAGAGCCACGCTGCAGCTATATTATGGTTGTAGCACGAATGAGTCGGCTCGACCGGGGAAGGACCACGCTCTCACAGAATACCAGCGTAAAATGGCAGCTTAATACTGCTGTGTTTCGTATGGTGAGGTTAAAAACCCGGAAACCCTTGTTTACTGTAAACATTCCATCTCAGTCCTCAGGGGTGACAGCTCATCTGCGTTTTGATTCTCAATCGAGGATAAATGTAGATGTATCACGCAACCTCAATAATAGCGACCTTTAGAAGGTTTTGGACTGACGGCTATGGGTCACAGCATTCACTTATCATCAGGTGTACAGTGCGCTCGTTCGTCACTCTTATTGTATAAAAAAAATCATCCTGTGAGTGTTATAAGAGGTGACAGAGGGAAATTAAAACAGAAGACGAGTACTAGCATCTTTCTGACAACAGCTGATCTTAATGATTATGCCAAAGTTTAAAAAGTAAAGCAATGCATGGAGGAGACTTACGTTCGGTGGACTTTTGGTACCGTTGCAGCCTGCCAAAAGTTCACTGTTGTACTCAGGTATCCACTGTAGTTTTTTGTTATAGGATAGGGTGACAAACGAGCACACAGTCCATCTGATGGTAAGTGGATGCTGCGGCTCATAGACATCTATATCTATTCTCGATTACGAATCAAAATGCAAATGTGTTGTTACCCATGAGGACTAAGATGGAATGCTTCGTTTCCAGTAAAAAAAGGGTCTCCGATTCTCTACACTCACCATATGAAACACAGCAGCATTAAGCTACTATTTTACGCTGGTATTCTGTGAGAGCGTGGTCCTTCCCCGGTCGAGCCGACCAATTTGTGCTACAACTATACTACTGATATAACTGCAGCATGGCTCTACCACGTATAAAAATAGGGCCTCATAGGGCGACATTTGCTATAGTTGCAAAGATTGGAAGGCGATTTGACACCTGCAGTTGTTTGTTTTGTTATTGGGAAGACGCTGTTGCCCATACCCTGGTTTGTTTCCCTCTGTGGACTCTTATGACATCCACGGGATTCTTCCACCGCCAATATATGATTTACTTTAGGTTTTCTGATAGGATGCAGTAGGCAGTTTGGTGAAAGCCTAATACAGATAATACAAATTATTGGTATTTTAGTTACAATGAGCTGACGTGTTAAAAATAAGGAGTCTAAAATTTTATTTAAATAAAAATAAAGCGAAACTGCGCTTCTTTATTAGTTTTAAATACTCGTATTCATAAATATTTTAAGCAGCCGATATATTATTATAAAACGCAATTAAGTAAGAGCTTTAAGGATTTAATATAAAAATATTAATCTTCTTAACGTATTACAAGATTTAAGGCAAGTATGTCAATATTGACTTTAGATTATAATAAAGATGTTATTTTAACATTATTAACGAAAATTGACTTAAAAATTGACTCTCGCCTAAATTGGAAATCACACATTGAAAATTAACAAAAACATATCGAGTTATTGCTATGTTCTTTCAATACTTTTTTGGTCAACCTCTGAATCTGTTACTAGAAATATATACTATGATTAAATTTATCCACTTTTATTGTATGGTATATATGGTATATTTTCAATCAACTAACATAAATTAAACGTTTATACTACTTTTTTATTTATTTTATTTATTACATACAGAAACGGCTTTTGCGTATCATATACCGTAAAACAAATAGAGACAGCCTGAAGAATTTATTTTAAGAAAAACGTTTTTTAACTTTAACTGGAATATATATCTTAGGAGTGTGCCTATTTATTAGAAATAATTGCGATTTATTCGAACCGAAACTTTCAACACGGCTAAATTTACGTCCTTGCTACGAAAACGATCTTTATCTACCTAAAATTAAAAATAAATTGTTTGACAAAAGTGCATACCATAACAGCAATTAAGTTATTTCATTACTTACCCAATAGTATTAAAACAATAAAAGGGCCCAAATTCAAACATAATCTAAAAAACTGGTTGGTGGAACATACGTTTTATACGCTAAATGAATTCTATGGTTTCAAGAGTTAATACCGTGTTCTTTATTCTTATATATAAGCATTTTTTTAATATTTCATCTTATGAGTTAATTGTAAATCTATCATTTATTAAATGTAAATCGTAAAAATGTCATTTGTTAAATGTAAATGATCTATATGTTTAAAAATAAAATGTTTAAATCTATTGCACGCCTGATGAGGCAACTGTTGATACCTTTAATAATTTATGTCATCTTTAACTTGTACACAGTAATGCAATAAATAAACTATTATTATTTTTGGGGTATCTATATGGTTTTCTCATCTGGTTGGCTTCCATAAATATATAATTCTGAATTAGAATGATAAATATACATAAATATCAATAAATACATAAAAAATAATTAAATAAATAAAAGCCCAATCAGATGGAAGCCCTCGGCAGGGGAGACCAAACGGCCGAAGGTTAGAAAGAAAGAGAAAAAAACCGGTGGACAATGCGGGCGGTATCGAGGAGCACCGCCTTCTGAATTTGAACCCGGAGCGGTCCGTCACGGAGTCCCAGCCGCCTCAGATGACCCTAGAGGCTGACTGGGATTAGCCCATTCACAGAGACGACTACAGGGATAATTTCGGTTGGCGGACCATCCCACATTTCGGTCACCTCGTGAGCCAGGTCCAGATATTTTGTTTGCTTATCTGCTTCGGCTTTCACGAGATTCTCGTCTAACGGAATGGTAATGTCGACCAAAAATATCCTTAACTGTACCCGGTCCATCAGCACATTATCAGGCTTATTCGCAAGAATAGTCCTGTCTGTGGTGGTGTTAGAAAGCGCCGAAGAACCGAAGATGACGTGCTTAAGTGACTCACCGGGATGGCGATAAGCTCGACAGACGTCGACGGTGCCATCCTTCAGGATATATCTCCGATAGTATTGCACAGACAAAACCCTCGATTTTCCCGAAGAGGTCACCGACACGTAGCCAGTTGAGGGAGGCGACTGTATCTACGAAGGGCTCATGTGGAGCTCCTTCTCCTTCCACACGGTCTCCCGGTCTGAAATGCTAAGCACTGCTGGGTCCTGCCATTGCTCGTTGGCTAAGTATAGAGGGGTAAGCCCTTTATCACTAGAAATGACGTCATTATAGAATGGATCATCCGATCTCACTAGGAAGTAATGACGGAGGCTGCACACTTCGCGATTATGCATGGTGAGCGCGCTCAGATAGCCACGTTTTCGCGGAAAGTACAGCCTCATTACTGACGATCTCGGATGATGCATCCTGTGGGACGTCATGATAGTGCGGACTTTTCTATCCAGGGCGTTAAGTTCAGTCTGAGTTCACCCAAGTATGCCAAAGGTATACATGAGGACAGGCATGACCCAACCGTTATATGCGTGTATCTTATTCACACCGGACAAAAGGCTGTTAAGCACTTTGGTCAAACGTGCATAAAACACGTCGCAAACTGACTGTTTCATACCAGCGTCGTCGATACCGACGTTCTGTGATATACCCAAGTATCGGTATGTTTCAGCCTCGGAAAGGGTCCTTAAGTTGACGGGCATAGATAAGTCTATGCCCTCAGAGTTAGCAACCCTTCCTCTCAACATAGAGGCACACTTATCCGTCCCCAGTTCCATTCCAATAGAATTGCTATAAATAAATTAATTAATGGAATTGCAATAAATAAATTATTATTAATATTATTAAAAAAACTAGCGATCCGCCCCGGTTCCTCCTGGGTGATATTTATTAATATGACGTCATTAATTATATTTGTAAATAATCATCAATGACCATTTGTTTTTTTATTTATTCATTTCATTTTAAAATCTCAAAGTTTTCAGATGAAACATACATTGTCACTCCTGGCATTACTCTTTATCTTATCGTGAAGTTCCATTGCAATCACTGCAGTTATTCCAAATGTGGTCCAGACCTACCTTGGAGAGACACGCTGCAGCTATATTATGGTTGTAGCACGAATGGGTCGGCTCGACCATGGTAAGACCACGCTTTCAAAGAATATCAGCGTAAAATAGCAGATTAATGGGGCTGTGTTGCGTGTGGTAAGTTTAGAGAACCGGAGACACTTTTTGCTGAAAACAAGGCTTTCCATCTTAGCCCTCAACACAACGCGTCTACATTTTGATTCTTAATCGAAGCTAAATCTAGATACCTACCTATGGTTCACATCATCCACTTACCATCAGGTTGACTGTGTACTCGTTTGTTACCCTTAATCTATAAAAAAACAACCCAGCAGACAAAAATTTCGAAAACTTATGGCATGCAACTAACCTCAATAAAAGTAAGTTATATTGATATTAGGGACAGACACTACAATGTCATTTATATGTGTATAAATATAGGTATTACTTATCTGAATACCTGTCTCTTCCCATTATTATTCAGTTAAGAGAGCAACTTTAAGCATTTCATAAATTGATATCGATATTTTACGAGTAAGGCCGTAAACTTCTTCCTGTTTGCCTATCGTCTTTATTTAAAAAAAAAACACTATAGCAGTCAACTGTATACAGTTGACTGCTATAGTGTTTTTTTACATATACATACATGGTAGACTCTGAAGCTATATTATGGTTGTAGCACGACTAGGTTGGCTTGACCAGGGCAGAACCCCGATATCACAGAATACCAGCGTTAAATAGCATATATTTCGAATGGTGAGTGTAGTGAATTAGAGACCCTTTTTAATGGATACGAAGCATTCCATCTTAGTACTTGGGTGGGGTGGCAACGCTTTCGCGTTAATGGGTCACAGCTTTCCCTTAAAATCGGGTTGACTGTGTCATCATTTTCCACCCTTAGTTTACAAAAATAAAAACATTCCTATCCGGTAGCGCCACGCACGTGTTAGGCTACAGCACGAATAGGCTTGATCGAGAAAGGATACGCTTAGATAATATCAGCGTAAAAGAGAAATATAATGCTGCTGAGTTGCGTACAGTGAGTAACGAGATCCGGACCTTTTTTATTGCCAACAAGGCATTCAATCTTAATCCTGAGTCAACGCATTTTTAGCCCACTTCGAAAAATTTCTCAATTCGACTCTATGTTATTTTTTAATTTACTGCATCGTTCATCTTATGGCATTAAATGCGTTTGCGGATCATGAGGTCCTGGGTTATAATCCCGGGTTGGGGCAAAATAAATGATTGGATTTTACTTTCAAGAAATTCACAGTAGGAGACAGGAAGTTAGCGGTGTTTCATGCCCGTGCCTCGGAATGCACGTAAAGTCGTTGGTTCTACACCTGATCTTTTTTCGGTCGTGTCGGATTACTGTCCCATCGGACTACATCATCATACTACATCGGATTACTACATGGTATTCATTCTGTAAATACTATAAACAGAAACAAGCTAGTAGTACCGGTTACTCGACTCACCGAGTCAGTAATTCATTCTTGGGGCGATTTATACGCTTTTACAACAAAATTCCAAAAAATATACAAAATTTTACCTACACAAAGTTCAAAAACTTTATTAAACTAATTTTGTATAGAAAGGGTTATTATAATAAGGAATTTATGGATGATAATAACCCCTGGGAAGGGTGATCGCTACCAAGCTATTGCTAACATACATGATTGTAAGCTTTTTTTTAAACTAGTCCCGTTGGTTTTCTTGCTTGTTCTTTCTAGAACGGAGGCATTTTTCCAAACCAGTGGTAAATAAAAAAGTGACTTTCAATAAGTGTTATTTATAATCTATATTGAATAAAAAAGTGACTTTCAATAAGTGTTATTTATAATATATAATGAATAAAAAAGTTTATGTATATTTTGGGATATCTAGTTCAACTATAAATCGATTATAACAGCTTATACTTCAGGTCCCTTAGTATAGTAGTAGGAGAACATGTAGCACCGAGTCTAGTGCTTCTTAGTGCTCGTTTTTTCGGGCCCCATGGCATTTGCACATGGGACACGGGAGCGTCCGTTGCGGAGGTGAAGGAGCCTGAGAGGAAGCACCATGTGCCTGGTGCGTCTTCCGGAGAACAAAATGGGTAAGAAGAAGTCCTTTTCCGAGTAGTGGTTGCCATAGAACGGCGGGCAATGTTGGGGCTGCGGATTTGTGCAAAAGAGGTCGTGGAACAACATTGAGAAGAGAGAAAAGGGTGCGTAGGCATTTCCCAGTGTAAAAAAGGAGAACATATAGTGCTGAGTCTACATTATGTCAATCCGTGATTGCGACAATACAAAAACTACAAACTCTAAGTGATTGTTTCAATAGTTAATAAAACAAAGTTTCGAAGCTCGCTTTGTGATTCTCAACACGTAATTAAGCGGCATGATGACGCACTTTCTAAACTAAAACACGACTAAGTTTCATCTCTATATTTAATTGCCGCTGACCCTCCGTTAATTTCCTAACTTATGAAGTTGGTTTTACTCTTATACTAACATAACTATTTTGCCTTATAGATGATATATTTTTATAGAATAAGGGTGACAAACAAGCATACAGTCCACCTGATTGTAAGTGGATGCTGTGGCCTATAGACATCTACATTTAATCTCGATTAAGAATCCAAATGCAGATGAGTTGCCACCAATGAGAACTAAGATGGAATGCTTCAATTCCAGTAAAACGGGTCTCCAGTTCTCTTCACTTACCATACGAAAGACGCCAACATTAAGCTGCTATTTCACGCTGGTACTCTGTGAGAGCGTAGTCCTTCCCCGGTCGAGCTGACCCATTCGTGCTACAACCATAATATAGCTGCAGCGTGTCTCTACCACGTATACCACGTATTATGAAATAATAATAAAGTAGGAATAAATTTATCTTAATATATTTTACTTGCCCAATCGTTGATGCGTCAATAACCCCACCACAGTGGGTAAAAAAATAAAAATAAAATCTCTTTATTTCGGACACATATTCATAATTGTTAGTAGGTAACGTAGTAGTAGTAGGTAAGGAAGTTTTAGCTATGTTAGTAAAAATTAGGTACAGACACGAATAATTAGTTTAATTACAAACCAGGCCTGCCTAAGGCACTAGATTTATGCTCATGCATAATCACCCAGTGTCCCATAACAGGACAATCTGGTTCGTCACTAATAGAATGAATTTATTTTGGTACTAAGATTGTGTTGTAAATATGAGTCATTTCGGTTATTAAAGAATCTGTTAATGGATTGAATACAGCAACCGTCATCGAAACAAATATCTTGTGTAAATATGATCTCAATAAAAAGTTACACGTTCTCTTACAGACGCATCAACGATTATGTTAACAACATAAAAGTTTAAACAAACTCAAACAACACGCACTGTGATGATCCTAATAATTATTTTATTTTATCAGGTGTATGTGATCAGTATATTATGATAAAGTTATTAAATAATTGTATTGTCATCGGCCGTGCAAATATTCAGTGAAAATCACATTAAAAGATTCCGTTACATAGATACACCCGAAGCTAGCAAAAGCATGTTAAAAAGAAGAAGATTGTGCAATTTCGTACGGATGAAAATTTTAATAATCTCACGAATCATCATTTGTAGAAAATGAGGTTTATTGCAAACATTTGTACTTAATAAAATCCTATGTAATGGTGGAGACGACCCTCAATATATTTACAGATTAAAGACTTTCCCGAGCAATATTATATTATTCAATGTATATTGATCCATGTTTTACTCCATTGCGTGTTGACGAACAGTACATGTCTTCAAAATATTTTTTTCCTTAAATAAGGGAAACCACATAATGTTTGGGTTCACCGCTTCAGAATTGCATCGATCAATTTCATTCGTGCAAGTAGTGATCGAACGCCGGTTTATCATGCACTGTAAGGCCCGCCACACACTACATACGGAGTTCCGTTCCAGAATTCCGAAATGAAACGTACGGGTTGGCCACAGACATACAGAATCCTGTTTTTCCCGAAAAATTCCGTACGGAAAACTACCGTAAACCCTACTTACCTACCCGCACAGAATCCCGAATCGGAATTCCGAAACGGAATCCTGAAACCGAATTCCATATGTATTGGGCCGGCCTAAGGTCGACCACATAATTACGGAATTTCGTTACAGAATTCCGAACGGGTCGGCCACAAACATACGGAATCCGCCCGCAAAATTTCGAACGGTAAACTACCGTAAGTGTGCGACTTGCTGCGTTCGGAATCCCGAATCAGAATTCCGAAACAGAAAGCCGAAACGGAATTCTGAAACTGAATCCCGAAACGAAACGGAATTCCGAATGTATGTTGTCGACCTTAAGTTCTGCGGCGAGCTTTGAGTTACCAAAAATTAAAAAGGCTATTAAAGATTACTAATCTTCATTATTCATAAATAAAAACGACAGTTTGGGATAGTCAACTAGTAATATACTGTTAGATTTATAAAAAAAAGCTGATTTTATTTAACAGCATCTTGTAAAAGCTATGAACAGTTTTAATCCAGTAATAAGGAATGTAATATCTCTTTGACACAGCCTCTGTTACACTTGACAACGTGTTATAACCCTATAAAGTTGACAGTGAATTTTAAATTAAAGACGTTATTTACATAGCTTTCATAGCGTAGTTTAATTAAATGCGCTAATTAGCAAAAATATCTGCTGCTTTTTTCATTCAAAGTTGTAATAAAATTGTAGTAAAATCATTTTGTGTTTCTTCGTGATTCCCATTCGCGTAACCTGAGATCAGCAGAGAGCTTAAAATTGAATATGCCACTACACACTAGTAAATTTATGAACAAGTCTTTTACTGTACAGGCCGTTCGTTTATGGAATGAACTCCCATTGGCAGTTAAACGCGCTCCATCCCTACCGGTATTTAAAAAACTAGTAAAGAATCATTACCTTGCACTTTGATTTGTAACTTCGCTCCCACACTAGCCATTTAACATAATATAATATATATGTTGTATATTGATTTCATTTAGTTAAATAATTTATATATATATATATATATATATATATATATATATATATATATATATATATATATGAAATGTGTATTCTTTTTTTTATCTCACAAATGTGCCCTACCCTTGTCATCTTTGTGTAATCCTGTCCATTCAGTGGTTGTCTGGAAGAAATTGCTATCAGCAATAAGACCGCCCATTGCATACTTCTTTTGTATATTATATAATTAATAATCTTTTATATGGTGTGCAATAAAGAATATTAAATAAATAAAAATAAATAATAAATATATATTTATTGTTTTATTTATTCAGTTTTGTAATTGATAAGCAATATATGCTAGAGGGACATCACAGGATTATACTGACGACCTGGCAAGATATGCAGGAAGTCGATAGATTCAGATTGCTCGGGACAGTATTTTGTATAAGTACGCGAGGGTAAAATGGTCGTCCGGTTAATATGGTCACTTTCTTGTTACTCAATAACTACAGCCTTGGCTTCTTGATACGATAGCTATTCATTTAATAAATTACTATAGGGTCTAAAGGACGTTGTTTTTCGACGCTATTTTGACAGTTGACGTTATAGTAAATATTTTATTCGATCTTAGTATGGTGTAGTGTAGTTACTTTTTTTCAAAGTAGATTTTTCTAAGTGTTCCTAATTATTGCCAAAGCTTGTTCGCTATTTTTTTTTTGCTTAATATATTAGTTATAGTATACAACTTTGTGTTTTTGTCTCTGTCCTTCTCTTAGTTTTGGTTTTATAGGACAGTAAAGCGATATTGGTGATATTACCCTCACGTACCTTAACATTTCTTTAGGGAGGCCTTTGTTCAGTAGTAGACTTGTGGAGGACTGTAATGATTATGATGATGATGCTGAAGTAACTAGTTCAACTGAAGCATAACTATACATCCATCTTTCCATTAAAACCTATAAAAGTCTACTTTTAAAACTAAACATAGGCTATAGAATGCCTTATAGAGGAGATAATGCCATGGTTGCCACGCTCGACAGACGGGATGACAACCGCAGTCTTTTATTAAAGTTACAGCCTATATACACGTCCCACATCTGTACACAGGCCTCCCCTCATTTCTGAGAGGGTTTTAGGGCAAGGAAGTGTCCGCCGCGCTGCCCCATTGCGTGTTGGCGAACTTCACATGTCTTCGAAATATATTTTTTCTTATTCCTCAGACATGCAGGTTTCCTCACGATGTTTTGCTTCATGGCCGAGCACGTGGTAAATGGTCTTTTATTAATTAAGTTATTAAGAAGATGTTATTGTTCATCTCCTGTTTCAGTTTCCTACTTACGATACCTACATGATGATATGAGTTATTGAATATTTTTACACCGCCACTACACGGTAAAAAGAAGCATAATGCAGCATAAATCTATAACATGAAACTATTAAAAACAGCTTTATTATTATCAGGAAACAAGTCAACAATGTTGTAGTAAAATGATTCGTAATTTAGTGGCAATAAAATTTAAATTAGAATGCGGTAGGATTGAGTTCTTAACTAGCGAGTTTTTTTACTTTTTTACGAGACCCAATTATAACAACGTGTCTGGATTAACAAACCATAAAGAATTTTTATAGCTTTCTTTTTAAAGTTTTATTTTTTACTACTTTATCAATCTGCACTGTTCAGTTGAGAGAGTGTAGTGAAGATCTTCCTACTGCCACTTAAGAAATTAACTACACACAATATATATATATATATATATATATATATATATATATATATATTTAAATAAGATTCCGCAATACTAGATGTGTATGTTTTTACTAGGAGTTTTCTTCCTTGCACAACTTCTTCGTTGCATTGTCTATCACCGGCTATTTTTCCATCAGGTAAAACCCATGCTTCTTGGAACGCTATTCTACATAAATTAATCTTTGATATATATGATATTTAATATGAATTTTTCAGTTGTTTCCAGTAATAAGTACCTATATACATACATGAGTGTTTTGTGTTTGTTGTAATAAATAACTTTTCTTTCTTTCTTTCATATTCTTATACCACACTAAATTCCTTCTACCTTTACATAATTTAACTTCAAAAATGTGAAAACCAATTTCGAAAAATTTTAAATTATGCACATAATTTAACAGCTTCTGAAGTCGGAACTTAATTCTTTGATGCACTATGCACTTACGTCAGAATTTATTTTATTATAAGGATAGTATTTTATCTAGGTTTTTGAATTCACTTATTATTATTTTTAATTTAATAACCCTTTTGAGCGTTTAAGCTTTTAACTATTAGAATTTCGTTTACATGGTTACATTAAGAATTCTCTTATTTTTCTCTTAATTTAAATGTAACAACCCTGAGCCCCACATTTTTAAGAAAAAAAGGATCATTAAAATGTGTTCTCAATTAGCGAAGATATTCCGTAAAATACTTACAAAAAATACATCTTTTTACATGACTTTTCCAGAAAGTGGTAATGTTTTTCAAGTTAATGCCTATGTGTTTCTATTTGTTTGTCATGTTCTGTAGCCTAAATGGCTTGATGGAACTTCACATATGGTGTGTGGTTAGAATCGTCTTTGTTGAAGAAGTGACAAAGGATAACTTCCCCTTTTTTAATAAACTTTTTTGCACAGTCGGGTCTTTGAATTATTGTTTTAATCTTTGGACTTGTATGAGTCTGCTAAAACAACGTGAACTTGAACTTCATTCTCATTCTTTAAAGAAAATTTAATTTCTAAGAAAAATATCACGTGTTTCGAAAACCTACGGTCATATCACGCCGTTGTGTAAGATGACTTTAAATCCTGTCAGCCTGAAAGCTAAAAGCATTTGATATTTTACATAGAAAACTGGGATAGAGGGAAATGGCGTTATTACAATCCTAAAGTGTAAAAAAAAATTTTTATTCTAAGACTCAATTTAAGAAAGCTCTAAAATATATGGACATCGACCCGGGATCAAGCGAAAAAAGATTTAACCACGTGGTGGCAACGTAAAAATATCCACAACCACATATTGTCCCTTGGGTGCAGTAAAAGGCGACAGAAGGAAACCAGTAGGTGGGCACCAGCGTCTCCATAATAACAACCAGAAAATAAAACTGTGGATTTCAACATGCCTACCAAATGCCAACAACGGTGAACATTCTCCTTATGAGCAACCTTCTCCTAAGCTCAGCAGTGATCTTTGATAGACTGATATGAATAAAGTAAAAAATGTATTCCTGACCCATACCATCTCGTTGGTGTAAGAGGCGACAGAGGGAAAGAAGTCAGGATATGGGCAGCAGCGTTTTCCTAATAACGAGTAAAAATAAAATATAAACTGCTGTAGCCAAGCCGCTGGTCAAGCGTGGCAACCATGGCAAAAATCGCCCCTATGAGACAATCTACGCGGAAGACCCATTTTCAGAAGTGTCCTTTAATAAGTTGTAACTGTAACGCTACTCCTGACGCATTTTTTTTAAATGCCTCGGGTTCGAATCACGAATTGAGCCGAATTCACGTATTAGATTTTCGTTATCAAATTCTCAGTAGAAGCCAGGAGTCAAGAGGTTAGCGGTGTCTCACCCACGTGCGTCGGAAAGCACGTAAAGCTGTAGATCCTGCGCCTGATCTCTTTCCGGTCGTCTCGAACTACCGTCCCATTGGACTATGAGAGTGAGGGAATAGAGAGTGCACCTGTGCTTGTGCATACACTTGGGCATTATAATCCTGTCCTGCACCGATGGCAGTCTCCGTTGAGGCAGGCCGCCGTGACCGAAATTCGGCCAGAAGGACATTATTATCATTCTTGACGCTAAATAACAGTGCTGGCACTGATGTGCTCCGCGTCAGCAAAATTAGAGCAAGTAAGGGATTCTATCTTAATATTAAGTAGTGTTCATTATTTGAAGTTTGATGCAAGTGTCTATAGACAGATTTGCAGCCACTAACTATCAGGTATTCTATTAATAAATTATTTTTAAAAAAACGCGTAAAATCCCTGTTCTTGACTCTTGTCATTAAAAATTCACAGAAATTAAAAATCAGCAATGTAGATTGAGTGAACTGAAGTCATGAGCATTTAAAAAATCCAGTTTGATAAATTGTTAAGTATAAAAATTAAAGGGAGTAACTTGACTTATTTTTTAAAATGCAACATTCTCTAATCAGGTCTGATTACACGTGGTAGAGCCATGCTGCAGCTATATTATGTTCGTAGCACGAATGGGTCAGCTCGACCGTGGAAGGACCACGCTCTCACAGAAAAGCAGTGAAAATAGCAGCTTAATGCTGCTGTATTTCGTATGTTGAATGTAGAGAATCGGACCCGTTTTACTGGAATCGAGACATTCCATCTTAGTATGACTAACATGGTGACAACGAAGCTGCATTTTGATTCTCCATCGAGGTTAAATGTAGATGTCTATGGGCCACAGCGTCCACTTACCATCAGGTGGGCAGTCTCTTCCTTTGTCATCCTTATTCTATAAAAAAATGTGAACTGTGCGCTTGTCCGTCACCCATAATTTAATAAAAAATATATATTTGATTGGCAGTTAATAAAACTTAAGCTTTTTAAATTTAAGTGGACTATAAAATGTTTTGCGCTCAAGGATTTATATTTTCAATCAAATAATTGATATTAAAATCTTCATCGCCTATTTTAGAAAAATTACGTCCGAAAGGAATACGGGCTCCAAAATATGGAACCTCAGCCAAAATATAACTTATTTAAAAAAAAACATTCAAATCAGTTTACAATTGACGTAGATATCGAATGACGTAATAAAGAAAACAACAAGAACCTCCACTATTCGAACTCGGCTAAAAACATCGTAGAAATAATAAAACTATTTCAATTAAGCCAAATACACAAACCTTTGATCTTCTAGAACAATCGGTGCGACATACTTTCGGTCACCATTAAAATTAGTGGACTATTATTTATTCTGTGCTAGTGGTCCAAATGTTACAGTCCAAACATTTACGAATAATCCAAAGTAAATATATTTCCGTCTAGCGATATCAAGTCGAGGAAGTTTATATTTAAAGGTAAATTGTAGCTTATAGCCACTAAATCGAGATTGGGAATGCGGTAGAAGCAAATTCTTTCCGCTCGAAATTTTATTTCTGTATTCGAATATTAACTTACAAATATGTTAATCCTTCATTACTCACGATGGTTTTTGATAGTTCACATTGAATTTCAAACAAATATAGACTTTTCATCCATTAACTCAAAATATTAACACATCTTTACTAGTTAGACCATTTGAATGGTCTAAGTAGTTATAGCACGATTGGGTTGGCTCTACCGGGGTAGGACCATGCTCGCACAGAATACCAGAGTAAAATAGCAGCGCAAAGCTGCTGTGTTTCGTATGATGAGTGTAGAGAACCGGAGACACCTTTTACTGGAATCGAGGCATTCCATTTTAGTCTTCAGGAGTGACAATGCATTTGCATTTTGATCCTTAGTTGAGGATAAATGTGGATGTCTATGTCACAGTATCCACTTACCATCACGTAGACTATCTGTTCGTTTCTCACCCAATGCTATAAAAAAGCTTAAGCCTTGGTAGCTCAGGTGCTAAGCACTCGTAAATTTCACAGTACGCGAGCAACCCGGGTTCGATCCCCGCCGGCGCCAATGAAATTGTTAATTGCAATTTTAAGTGCTGATTTGCCATGTGCTCGGCGGTGAATAAAAACGTCGTGAGGAAACCTGCATGTCTGAGGAATAAGGAAAAATAATATTTCGAAGACAGGTGAATTTCACCAACACGCATTGGGGCAGTGCGGCGGATACTTCCTTGCCCTAAAACCCACTCATAAATGAGAAGAGGATTGTTCTCCAGTGCGGGGACCCAGCTGTGGGACGTATATAGGCTGTAAACTTTTCTTGAACTTTTATACAGCTTAAATACAAATATAAAAGTAAAGTTACAGCCTATATACGTCCCACTGCTGGGCACAGGCCTTCCCTCATTTCTGAGTGGGTTTTAGGGACAGAAATTGTCCGCCGTATTGCCCCAGTGCGTGTTGGTGAACTTCATACGTCTTCAAAATATGTTTTTCCTTATTCCTCAGACAGCAGGTTTCCTCACAATGTTTACTTCACCGCCGAGCACGTGGTAAATCAGCACTTAAAATTGCAATTAACAATTTCATTGGTGCCGGCGGGGATCGAACCCGGGTTACTCGCGTTCTGTTATATAATACAAATATAGGTGACAAGCAAATACGTTCATTTGATGGTACGTGAATGCTATGACCCACAGATATCTACATTTATCCTTGACTAACATTTAAAATTCATATACGAAGTCACTCCTTAAGACTGGTATGGAAAACCACGTTGGCAGTAAAAAAGATTGCAGTTGTCAGCTGCTTTTTCTCGCTGCTATTCTGTGCGACTACTTCGTGCTCGGTGATAAAAGAAAACATCATTTTTAAATTACATCTTCTTTTAAAAAAAAAACATTACCCCACCCTAATATTACCTCGCGTATCGTGCAGGCAGTTTACATACATTGCACAAGAACAAACATCCAGGCACGCATCAATTATTTGTAGGCCATACAAATTTCATGCGGGATTTGAACCTGCGGACCTCAGCGCCGTAGCTCATTGCTAAGCCACTGTGCCATGTGTGACAAAATGTGAATACTTATGAAAGAAGATTACAAATGAAAGTACGTGAAACTAAATTTGACTTGCCACGGTATCCAGTGCGAAATATATTTAATATAGTAACAGTCAAAGCCTTTTATGGCGAGAAAATCAACCTGCATGTCCAAGAAATGTACTATTTTTTTTTTCTATTTTGAGCACAACATGTAAAGTCTGCTGACACGTGTTAGAGTAGCTAGCGCGGAATAATTCCTCAATAACCTTCTCAGAAATGAAAGTAGGCCTGTATCTACCAGTGGGACGTATAAAGGGAGTACTTTACATTGAATTTTATTCTGCGTGAGCTTGCTCATTTTACGTTCAAGCTGCGTGATTATATAAAAATATATAAAGGTTATTTTACACAATAACACCGTACTTATCATCTAAAGATTAGTTTCTTAAAGCATTTCTATTCCTCAACTAATGCACTAATGCAGTAGAAAAATCATTACATTAAATATAAACAACGATAAATTCATTCGGGCCTTTGCCGAAAAATATCATTATATACCTAAATTACTCGTAATGCTAAAACATGAATAAATAATAAGACTTGCAACCAAATCGATAATCGTATACACCTAAAAACAAACACAAACCCAGTCAGCTTTTTTCAATAGAAGACTGTATTCGAGAATGAAATTCTAAATTCAAAATTCATTTTGAATTTAGTTTTTATTTCCAAAACGGAGGTCATTCGTACTACTACATGATATACAGATTAAATAAGGACACGAAACGTAGCGAGCGTAGCGTCTGAATGGACCTATATAGATGCCTACATTCACCTACAGAGATACAAACGAGAAATACATGAAAATTCTATACCGTTGCAGCATCCATCGACCGTTGTCCGCATCCACAGAAAAAAGAACAATCACTGTGTTCACTTTTACTAAAAAAAAACACTTACACTCGTAATTTAAAAAAAATATATTTTAAGTTCAGCTTATGTAATTCAGCTATGTTACCCGATGCATGGCGCGAGTAGAGCGCGCCGAGCCCGACTGCAGACAGAAATGGCGGCGGGTTGCGCGCGCAAACCGCCCTGTGCTTAAGGTGGAATTACGTTAATATGATCTACGACAAAGGAAATTTCAAATGGGAAAACAGAATTTATATCGTGTTGTTATGTCCCGGGTCTGTAATATTAAAAACTGACACAACATGGTCACCCTACGACTCCTCATCAAACTAGACGGATTCAATATACCAAAAAATCGCTGAAAATGTTTTAAGTCCGACGGCTGTCAAAAAATCCCTATAAATTACAGGGTTAATAATAATAATTCTGAAGGATAATTATAAAGTTTAATTATAGTAAACACTCGCATCTATAACCCAGAAGAATAGGCAGAGACGACGCACTTCCATTGGTACAATCCTGAGTCACCTTTCTACCTCTCTCACCTCCTTTCCATCTATATACCTACCTGGAGCCCATAGACATTTACATCTATCTGGTAAAAAGAGTCTCCGGTTCTTTACGCTCACCATATCAAACACAGAAGCATTAAGCTGCTATTTTACGCCGGTGAGAGCGTGATCCTTCCTCGGTCGAGCCGACCCTTTCGTGCTACATCCACAATATAGCCGAATCATGGCTCTACCACATAATATATATATAATATATATATATATATGTGTATATATATAGAGCTATAAGCGATAACGCGACTGAAAATCCACCAACATAATCATTAACCCACGGCAGTCTACTGATATAGGCTCCTTCCATCCCGATCTTTGGCTTCATGCATCCAGTAGCTGCCAGCTGCGTTGCGCAGAATGATGACATCTTTCTGCCAGGACTTGACCTCGACGATAATGTCTGGAGACGGAACAACCACGCAGGAGAATTTATAGTACCATAAGTACATAATCTAGGAGTAATAGGGTTGTAGCGGCGCTGTCGTCGCGCCACAAGCGAAAACACACCGAAGCCTAAATCGCGCTATCAACATTCCGAATCATAAACAGTATATATAGAACTTCTCCGAACTATCACACGGAGGGCCGCTCCCGGGCAGAACACCTTGCCCGGCGGGAGATCTCCCTTTCTTTCTACGGCCACAGGGTCTTTCACTAGTCATAACCTATTGAAACAAATGTTCGGTTTGTGTGATAAAATTAGACATAAGTAGACTGGGATAGAAATTAAAAATAAAACAAAGACCTCAGGTTTATGATATTTTGTTACTCATCACAAAAAAATGCGTGATGATAATGTGTAGACGAGAAAAAGATGCATGTGTCTCTTTTTATAAAACTAAAGTAGCAAAATTAAAAAAATTGCTTTTATTTACTGTTATTTTATATGAAGTAATTTTTAACAGCCTTGGAGATAATCATATAGTATATACCTTTTTAAATATTGTAAATATAAATAAAAATTAATCTACTGTGATGCTTCCGTGAAAGCGTACATTAATCTAGACAAAAGGCTCACACTTTGTAACGTTCAGCGTTACCTTTTACCAGAGACGCTTTCCACGACAACTGTTACATAATTCAACACTCCACTGCTCGTTATTCGTTGAAAATCTATTGCTGCTATTATATACGTGCAGCAATGAATCAAAAAATCAGTGATGCGTCAAAAAATAGTCACGTATAGTCAAAGGAGACAAGTCGAGGGGAAAAAATGTTGATTTTCGGGAAACAAAATCACTCGTTCAAAAGTGCAGTAGGAACGAGTACATCCTTGGCCGGAAAGTCGAGAAATAAAGACAAGACTGTACAAATATACCGGTTCATGTTACCCTACTTTCCGTCCAAAGGAAGGCGAAGGGATCTTTCCTTTCAAACCCGCTCTACCGCGAAAATTTTATTACATATTTTGCAACTATATAGTTCAATTTATTAAAATATTATACGACCAGACTATCAGAAAATGTTATGAATAGCCAACCCAAAAGAATTTCGAAGAAATATATTTTTATAAATAATATATCAGTGGATCTATGAACCAATTCAATTGCATGTACCATTTAAAAATTTAAAAAAAAATTAAAGGAAATCCCAAAACCCTGGAGCAGTGGCTTAGCAATAAGTTGCATCTCAGAGGGCCGTCGGTTCTAATTTCGAACGGAACACTTATTTTGTATGATCTACAAATAATTATTCTATCTGGTCTATTATGTTTGTTCTTGTAAAATGTATGTTTATAAATTGCCTCCACGATATTGGAGAAAATGTTAGTGTGGAGGTAACGTATTTAAAAAAAGAATTTCCAGTGAGTATGAGGTTGTGATTTTCGGAATGGGAGTAGATTTCAAATGAGCTCGAAATTTTTTTTGTAATATTAAAAGGTCAAGCTTCATAACAGTCCATGTAATGGTATTATGACACCACATATATAATCTTTTACGAGGTGAATCTATTAATAACTTTCTGTGCTACGCTTTGTGCTAAATTATAAACACTACTGTATATGTAAACTTTTTAATTGTGTGAGCTGCTTTGCATACAATAAACTTTTATAGAAAGTGATTGGTGTGTTGTTTATTGAAGATCTCTACATACATCACTTCGCATATTATATATAAGACAGAATTGACAAAACAAAACAATAATATAAATTAGGATGACAGGTATCTTAGTTTATTTTTCTTTTCCAGATATATGATGCCACAGTATTTTATTCATTCATTTTATTCTTTATTGCACAAAAGATTCTGTAGAGGCTCTGGAGGTTTGGAAAAGCTCACGTCCAACATTGGACATTGACTGAAAAGAAACAAGAAAGAGAAGTTGCAGCTTACTGTAGCAGGTAGCTCATGTACACCTGCTACTAACAACAGACAAAGATAGCCCTACGACTAAGATTAAATGTTTAACAACACTGCTGCTCGTCGGTAGAAATAGTTAAGAAGATGGTTCCAATTAAAACTTTAATAAAGAAAGGGAAAATTTCCGGAAGACCAAAACTTGAAATGATTTTCTAGTTGTGGTCTTTTAACCTCTATCACTAATTTTATTCCTATAAGAGATTTTTTTAAATATTAATAATAATACCTATTCAACTAGGATTTCATTAATATTTTGGCCGCCTAATGAGACATTCGATCTTATTTCTCAGATATGTGTCTCCTGTGAGGACTAAGATGGAATGCCTCCTTCTCAGTAAAAAGGGTCTCCGGTTCTCTACACTAACCATACGAAAAACAGCAGCGTTAAGCTGGTATTTGACGCTGGTATTTTGTGAAAGCTTGGTCCTTCCCCGGTTGACCCATTCGTGCTACAACTATACTACTAATATAGCTGCAGTACGGCTCTACCACGTATAAATCTTATCATCAGGTGGACTACAAGTTAGTTTATCACTTTACTTTTGTTCAAAAGAAAACGCAGTTTCTTTTTAATAATAACGCAATTTGTCTATTCCATTCTCAAATTCAAACACGAACGTCACGAACTCTAGAGACTTTAAAACGTAGAGATATGAGTATGTTTAAATTTGAACTTTAAAGGTACTCAACCGAGAATATATTTTCGGACTAAAACTTTATTAATTTTAATCAATGACGTAAATATTTTCTTTCATACAAAAAAATCTAAAAATACACAAATTACATTCCAAATTTTTAACAGGATAAATATGATTTTTTTTTTTTATTATTTCACATGGAAAAATCAGTTCTCGGCCAAATGAGGTCGAGCTCGATCAATCATACCTTTAGTAATATATATTTTTTGCCTTTAGTCCGGGGACTGAGATAGAGAGGCGTTCCATGATGTCAGCAATCTGATAGGGAATCGAGGGTGCAGTTTCGGAAAATAAACGACAGGACACGGGTCAATATATATTGCTATAGTACATTTTAGTGCTGATGTGCAATATGTCAACAACGCCATTTTGGATTTTAATTTTTTTACGAAAATTTTTTCGTCTTTATTTCGCAAAAAATATAGAAAAATATTTTTGTTCTATTACAAAATAATATACCTAAGAGTTTAAAATAACTAAACAACACGCATTGACAATAACCTGTAATAATCTTGATAATTATTTTATTTTATTTAGGTGTATGAGATTAGAATACTTAGTTACAGTTATTAAATTATTGTATTGTCATCGATCTTTGATACGAGTGGCAATTTTCAAGTTAATCGGCCGTCTACAAGTTAGTATAAATTACGTTAAAAGATTCCGTTCATAGACAGATAGATGCACGCGAAGCTAATAAAAACGTCGTGACGTGACGTGATAATATTTTTCCTTCATTAGACTTTTTTTACTTTAAATCCCCGGTTGGATATTTGCATTTTCAAGTAAGCGTCAGCAAGCATTATTTAAAATGAAGTGGGCGCCAAAAGCAGATTTTTCACGCTTTATATGGACTGTTTAGTCGGCCCGCGCGCTATTTAATCGCACAATATTCATTTGATATTTCTTTGTAAATTTATATATACTCTTTTATTGAAAAATAAACCCATAATTCACTCACGTATTTACTGGTGAATATATAGCCTGAATTCAATTGAAATTGATTTCATTACATTCGAATGAAACTGCTTTTTCACTTAGTGGACGTACCTAAAATTGTAGATTTTGAGGAAACTTTGCGATCTTTTTCTATCAAGCCAAAATGTGTCAATCGTATTTTGGCCACTATAATTCACTAAGAAAAATCCTTAACTTTCATAGTGAGTTTTAAAAAAAATGTGAATTCGTAGTTTTTAATGACAAAAATTGCAACGTGAAAAATCTGCTTTTGGCGCCCACATCATCTTAATGAAAGTTTTAACGTGGTAATACCATGCTGCAGCTACATAGTAGTACAGTTGTAGCACGAATGTGTCGGCACGACCAGGGAAGGACCACATTCTCACAGAATACCAGCGTAAAATTGCAGCTTAACAATGCTGTGTTTTGTGTGGTCAGTGTAGAGAACCGGATACCCCTTTTACTGGAAACAAGGCATTCTATCTTAGTCCTCACGGGTGACAACGTACGTGCATTTTGATTCATATGCGAGGATAGATGTCTGTCGACCACAGCAACAACTATAAGGTGAACTGTGAATTTTATGATTCTCTCCTACAGAAATGCTACGGCTTATTCCACTTTTTAAAGGCGACAAAAATCAGCTAAATTTGTTTTTGAGAAAATCTAATATGTCTTTCGTAGGTGGTGACGAAGAACAAAATTTATAGTATATCACTCTATAACTACAGTACACTTACAGTAACGCTTACAGATAACGCGGCGTCGCTCTTATCGAAACGTGAAGATGTCGTGACATGGTCCCAGTTGAAGGATTTGTAACACAGCATTTCGGAGACCCGCGTTAGTATTGAATTAGAATCCTTAAAAATTAAATCCGGTGAAAGCTTTCAAGATTTTTGTAACCGCATTCAAAGTATTCGATCATTATTAATTTCAAAAGTAAACATATCCGATGACAATAATCTTAAAAGTGCTAAATTGGCAATTTACGACAGTACAGCTCTAAACGTGTTCCTATACAATCTTCCCGAAATTTGACTGGCGTGTGTGCTCGTTTGTTACCATTATCCTATTAAAAAAAAGTCCAACACACTACGCTGAGACGCGATGGAAAAAACAAATCGATATTACGATAATGTTAATATTTTTTTCTTTTAGATTGTACTTTACATTATGAGACAACTAGGTAGCGCAGTGGCGAAGCGTTTGACTGCGGCACTGTGGGCTGCAGGTTTGGTTCCCGCACGGAATAAGTATATATATATATATATATATATATATATATATATATATATATATATATATATATATATATTATAATCTCTAGATATTTTTATATGAGCAATTTATGTATCTAAAACGTCTTCACGATACAGGGAGAACGCATAGTGGGGGTAGCAGTAGTCTACAAAATAAACTACTCGTACATTCTTAGAAAAATGTGATAATTATAAAACAGTGTTATAAAAAAAACTCTTGTCTATATAAAAAGTCCTTCGGTTTTAGAGCTTTGTGGCATATTTAATGACGGTGGCAGGATACCCGACGGTGTGACTTTGGTCCCTTGGGAGAAGTAAACCTCTATCTAGTACGGCATGCGTAGATTCTTTGGCAGCATCTCATGTCAGGGGTACTTCGTTTAGTGACGGGCCGGCATCAGAGACAGCTGAACTAAGTACCGCAAATTTGAGTCTCTGAGAGATTACTACATATTTATGCCATTTGCTGTAAACACGTGGGTCCAAGTGCGGTGAAGTTCTTAAAAGAACTGTATTCTAGACTTTTTGTTGCTACTGGTGATAGGCGAGCTGGCTCTTTTCTCGAGGAAACGCAGCCGGCGTTACTGACGGCAGCGACTGAATGATAATTTAAAGTTTTTTGTTAATTTTTTTTATAGTAAGAAACTATATTGAATTCATTTTATTATAAAACAGTACAATGTTGAAATATATTTAGCTTTTTATTTCATCATATACATAACATATACAGTTAGAGATCAAACTAGTTTGCCTTAGGCCAAACCGGTTTATCAACGCGTGTCAGGACATACCAGTTTAGCTCACGACAATCTAGTTTGGTCTCAATAATTTAGGCTTAATTAGTTTGGCCTAGGCAGAATTTATTGAATCATTGCTTAATCCAATCTAACCTTACCTTTTTTATCATAGGGAAATGCCTACGCACACCCGCCTCGCGAAAGCTAGGACGGGTTATGACGAAATGGCACGAACTAAAACCCCATGGTACTCCACATTCGTCACATTGGCAGGGTCACGGGAACGCTTTCGCACACATCCGCAGCCCCATCACCCGAGACCGCAGCAACCCAGCCGCGGCCCCGAGACGGGTCGATCAGAGTCTCGCCAATAATGGCCACCAAACCGTCAGCGCATCCCAGCCAGTTGTCACGGGCGTGAATGAATTACGGTTCGGCGACCACAGTCACGTGAATCGACCACTCTGCCATACTCTGGAGTAATAGATCCTGAGCTCTGGCACAGTTGTTGATGTTGCCCTGGAGAAAATAGAACGGCCTTCGGCACTGCGGGAAGTGCAGCCCCTTCACCCTTGCGTAGCAAATCGCAGGCACCCATGCACATCTCTGCAGCTTTAAGTTGACGCTAAGCTTTAAGCCGCTACGGCTCGTAGAGGTGCCTGACAATCCTCCTAAACTAAAGACATTATTAAAATTAAGTACCGGACGTCTATAGCCAACCCAAAATTGTAAGAACCCTTAAGCAATTTAATAATGGGTAATAATTTAAGACAAACTGAAACATTTAAGAACAGCGAAGGGCGAATGCCTATGTTCAGCAGTAGACAAGTGATGGAGTGTCATGTTCATGATGATGATGAATATATTTAATAATAGAATCAACTCTCATAAGTGTTAAACAAAGTATTTTACAAGAATGAGTTAATACAAATAACCACTGCAAAGTTATCTTTAAAAAAAGATTACACAGACTATAAATGACACACTTGTGTTTGATTGTTATAGTATTATAGTATTATAGTAGGTACTGAATACTGAAAGTCGTAAAGGTTTCTTTGTATTGGGAATTCAATCAAATTTCAAGCAAAATAAAAAAAATATTTGAACTGCCTTCAACGGAAACGAGAAAGATATAAAAGATTAATAAAAGTAGACACTATAACTTTATAGTGAATAATGTTATAACATATTAATAATATAACATTTTTATTTTATTCAAAGAACCAACAGAAGATATAAATATATATTATATATATAAATATTGTTGTCCTCTTGATCGATTGTCGACCATGGCGGCAACTTTCGAATAATAAAAACGATCAACTGCATTGGAGATTATAAAAGTGCGAAGATGTTTATACGTAATAGACCCGCTTTGCATTGTATTATAGGAATCACAAGAGAATGCAAAGTCGAAAGCTATATTTCTTATTACTGGTAACGAAGTATTCTATCTTAGTACTCAAATAGACGTAAATTTCAATCAACGACGGGTCTCCACAACGTTGTGTTCGATATTCCCCGCATTCGAACTGAATACTTTACTTTCGTAATGAGTACAGCAACGGAGTGGAATAATTTAACGGAATCTGTCGTTCCGCTCGATTACAACGTGGATGTCTTTAAAGCAAGAGTAAAAGGCATTTGTTGTGTTAAGACCGTGCTATTTCTCACTCACATGTACAAAGTGCAAAACTTGACCTGCACAAAGTTCAAAAACTTTATTAAAATAAGTTTGTATAAAAAGGATTATTATAATATTAAGGAATTTGTGTATGATAACAACCCCTGGGTAGGCTGATCGCTACCAAGCTATTTCAAATTTTTTATTATTTAAAAAAAAATAGTCCAGCTGGGTTTCTTACTGGTTCTTTCCAGAACAGAGGTTTTTTGCCGAACCAGTGGTAAATTAAAAAGCGACTTACAATAAGTATTGTTTATAATATATATTGAATAAAAGTTTCTGTTTCTGTTTCATATACACTACGGCTTTTTCACCAATAACAATCATGTAGGATTGTAGTTAAGCAGTTTTGTCGCACGAATATCGCCGTTGGCTGGGATTAGACTTCAAGTTGCGTTAAAGCCAGGTACTCTCAATTGTTTTTTAAAAAATGACCAACTGATTATGGGCTATCGCCACGTGCTGTTGCACAAATGTCGGATGGTGAATTAGAACTCAGGTATTAGCGTTGAAGGCAGGTGTACTTACCAGTGATGTAGCGAGGGAAGGTCAGGAGGTCCATATCGACTGCAATCTTAATCAAGACGGCAGAATCAATATTCAATTTTTGCTTCAAGTAGACATGTCATGTAAACTGATAGTCATTAGCAGTCACATTTACTGGATATAGATTACTTGTTCATGAATGGCGGTCATAAGCGCTCACCAAAACTTGCACCAATATAATTGAGCGCTCAGCATTAAGGCAAACCGTCGTAAAGAAACTATGTCTGACGAATAGCATATTTCAAGTTAAGTCCGCCACGTAATGGAAATGAAGACCTAGATTCTGAGAGGAGAATTGTGCCCAATAATGAAACTTAAATAGACTGTAACATCACTTTTTATATATTATATAAGTTACAATGAGAGAACCTCTTATATAAAACTGCGATAGAAAAACTTAACTGCTAATGCTATTTGAAAAATTCTGTAGTTGTTGAATGTAGGCTCGTTTATTATAGTTATTTCACAACAATTTATTTATTTATATATTTCGAAAACCGATACCCGTATACAGGAAATATTTAACATTAATGTAACAAACTAAAAGTATGGCCAATAAAAGGTTACCTTTATATTGCTTGATGGTATATTGTTGCTGGAATAAATAGGAATAAAAACAATCCAAAAGACAAATCCTAAGCAATTTAGTGTAACGAGGGTGAAAACAAGCTTACAGATATGTTGCGTTCTTTGGAGGGTCTGGTAGATTGATATATAATATGAATCATAAATATAAATATTACATGAATGCATATACATATACACAAAGGTACATACACACACACACACACATATGTATATATATATATATATATATATATATATATATATATATTATATATATAAATACATACAAACATAAAATGAACAAATATAATAAAAGTAATTAAGTATAAATAAAATAATTTATATTGGTTACACTAGCAGCCAGAAAAATACATATTTAAATAAAGAAAAGTGAATACGTGGTTCTAACTTCAACTGCAATGCTTCTTATTGGTTTTCTTGATGTCATATTTAAACATAACCTTTGATTTCGCAAAGACATCAACGTGTTCACACTGTTCATAATATCCCTTATTTTTTACTACGGGAATATATAACTAACTATTTAACGTTTTTAAGCTATTACTTTCTTTTTACTTTTCATTAAACCGTGTGGTGGTGGGGTGTGAGTAAATTCATAGCCCCATTTCAACCCGCGGATATATCGTAAGACATTTTTTATAGCGGCCATAAAAACGCTAGAAAGATCTTATAGCTTTCAATGTGTGTCACGAGAAGATTAAACATTTCATGTTACAAAACGTAGATGATCGATAGTCTCAGATTTAAATAAAAGTCTACGACACGAAAGAATTTCCTTAGACGCAGCGCCACAGCCAGCGAAGTTTGCTGCATTGAAGTAATATATAATAAAGTCCTCCAGTCTTAATTCCGGTCACGGCGACCAGCCTCAATGAAAAATAGCCATCCCGAAGAAATGCCCAAGTGTATGCGCAAGCATAGGTGCACTCTCTATTCCGTCACTCTCATAATCCGATGGGACGGTAAACCGACACGACCGGAGAGAGATCAGGCGCAGGACCAACGGCTTTACGTGCTTTCCGAGGTACGGGCGTGAGACACCGCCAACTTTCTGACCCGGGCAGCTACTGAGAATGTTCTTTGTCCCGATCCGGGATTCGGCAGTCGCACTACTACAGCCACGAGGCCAACGAGGCAGTCAGAAGTAATATGTACTAAGTACTAGAACAGACATCGTGAACAAAGTCTGTGCAGTAGTGCGGTACGCGTGATCGGTGGAACAGAATATCTTTTCATGGTACAGGCTAAATAAGTTTGAGTCTGTAGGCTCTAATGCGTGTTGCATACAACTAAGTCTCGATGACCCTTCTAGTACATAGTACATACTACTTCAATGATTTGCTGCCAAATTTGCTGAAGCATAAACAAAAGACAAGTTACTTACACCAATCTTATTTGTTATTTTTATGTCACTTTCAAAAAAAAATAATCTCTCGGGTTGGTTGTTTTTTGTAACGGGATTTAAGGTTTTAACCCCTGATGAAAAAGAGGGGTGTTATATGTTTAACGTGAGTATCCTTGGCACCGTAGCTCCCAAATGGATTTAGATTTAGTTTTTTTTTTGAAAGGTGACTTGATCGAGAGTATACTTAGCTATGATTCAAGAAAATCTTTTCAGTCGTTTGAAAATCATCAGCCCCTTTTATATTAATATTATATTTTAATTAAAATAAACATTTAAAATGATTGTTTTTAATCTCAAGTATCAAGCGCCAACAAAATTCCATTTTAGTTCGAATTTTTTCCACGGTATTTATTCATTGAAACATACTAACTTGAACCTCACGTTCGAACATACGTTATACGTACGTTGAAACATACTAACTTGAACCTCACGTATTAACTACTTTTTGTAATAAGGCAATTGTAATTTACACCAAGCGTAAAATACCAAAGTCGGTGACGAGGAACAGACTCAAAAATAGTAGACGTTCAATACTACAAGGTCCAATCAGCTGGCATGTTGCGATGAAAGTTGTTCCTTCCTACAACAGAAGAGGTTCACGTCCAGTAGTGTATTATTAGGAGCTTTTTATGTATAGGAAAAGGGTGACAGGCGAACTCACAGTCCACCTGATGGTAAGTGGTTTCTGGAGCCCATAGGTATCTACATATATCCTCGTTTGCGAATCAAAATGCAAATGCGTTGTCAATCTTGCGGACTAAGATGGAATGCTCGAGGCTTCCAGTAAAACGGGTATCTGGTTCTCTACACTCACCACACGAAACACAGCAGCATTAAGCTGCTATTTATGCTGATATTCTGTGAGAGCGTGGTCCTTTCCCGGTCGAGCCGACCCATTCGTACTACAACTATACTACTAATATAACTGCAGCATGGCTCTACCTCTAGTTAAAGAACGTATCGTAACGTGGATACTTATTTACATATACAAGAAACCGAAAAATGTAACATTAAAATGCAACATTTCAATGGTGATGACACTTTAAATAAGTTCACCTTAGTCCCAAGCAGCGATATCTTTTCAGTTTAAAATTTACTAGACTTCATAGGCCCTAATGAAATGAGTAGAAATCGAAGGACGTATTATATAAAATATATCAGTACGACTTTCATACTTACATAATTAAAGTTATACTGAATAATAAGTTTTCAACTAGCGAAATTTTTTCAGCGTAAAATTTACTAGACTTCATAGACTCTAATGATAATGAAATGAGTGGAAATCGAAGGACGCATAATTTAAAATATGTCAGTATGACTTTCATACTTACATTGTTAAAGTCATACTGAATAATAAAATTTTCAACTTGCCCCATCTTTTCAGCGTAAAATTTACTAGACTTCATAGGCTCTAATAAAATGAGGGGAAATCGAAGGACGCATAGTATTAAATATGTCAGTATGACTTTCATACTTACATTATTAAGAGCCTATACTACCTCGTCTCAAATTCTAATTTCGCCCTCACTTCCCCTTTCATTGTACATACTAACGGCTACTCAAGCTAAATTTTCTAGTATAAGTTGACCCCTCATTGTACGGTAACTTATATTGAAACTTGTCTGTCTGTAATGTCGCCAAACATAGGTTCGTCCTACAACAGATGCCGCAGTAGATTTATTGAACAAATTGAAAAGGATAGCGCTATTACCTACCGCATGCAAAACAAGAGACACAAGCGCCAAATCACATGATTGATAATAACGAGAAAACCACGCAGAAAAATAAAAAAAAATTATTGTCTATCTTTTACGTTAAAAATTATCATTCAATTCTATATTCAATATAAAGAGATCTAACTCAAAATAAGTGCAAAACGAGGTTTTTTTAAATCGAGAATTTTTTATCGAATCGTGTTTTCGCTTTAACAGATTTGAAGATTATAAATCCAAGTTTAATGTGTCCAAATAGCACACTCTTAGGTCTTATAGATACCGAGATCCAGATCACTAAATATCACCAAAACAGCATTATATGGACTCTTTAAAGTCATACTGGATAATAAATTTTCTTCTATCCACTAATGATTGATAAAGAATTTATGTAGTCATTAGACAAATCAACAAGCACGCTATATAGCGTATATCTATACGCGTGTTGACATTATTTGTATTCCATTTGACAAGAATTTATGAATATAACATAAGCTTACGCCGTAGCAGAGAACACTTGGTCAATAAACTGTTGACACACAAATTGAACAAAGACTACGGCGTAGCAGCTACGATTTTCGTAACGCACTATTTACTTGAATCTGTGAATTATTAAACACTTTAGGAGCCTTGTATTCGTTGATGAACTGTCAATTTTTAAGTAATTGATAAAGTAATTAATTAATATTCAATTTTAAGATGTCGTTAAGTATCGCGGTGTCACAGTCTTCAGTATTTCAGTTTGAGCACTTAGGTATTATAGTCAGTGACCATACAAAATAGGCCTCCTCCAGAGATTGGCTCATAGGGAGGATATTTGTTATAGTTGCGACGCTTAGCAAGCGGCTACGGAATGATATAGGGTTGTGGATATTCTTACACCGCCAATACACGGTCACTTCACCATCCAATTTAAAGATTTATTTATTTATTTTTAATTTATTTATTCTTTATTGCATTCCTTAAAACAAAAGGCTAAGGGGAATACAAAAGACGGACTTAATGCCTTGAGGCATTCTCTACCAGTCAACCCATGGAGTGGTGAGAATTTGACGTAGGTGTGGCAAAATAGAATGAAAAAAAAAACAAAACAAATGATAATTAACTACATAATATACACATTTTACTAATAAATAAACGATACATGTATGAGCTATCCATACATATATACAAATATATAAACACATGCTTGTACATACAAATACATACACATATTTAAATACATACATAATTAGTGCACTCTTCAAGTGCTTCGCCTTGCAATACATAATGCAGTGTTGGTACCGACTTTGTTATATGGCAGCGAAACCTGGGTATGCCAGAAGAAGCATAAAAGCAAGTTGAATGCAGTGGAGATGCGATCTCTTCGTAAAGTGTGTGGCGTTACCTTAGCCGACCGAAAGCGAAACGAAGAGATTCGCAATATGGCAGCATTGATAGATGACCTTATCACTAATAATGATAGGGGCGTACTCCAATGGTTTGGGCACGTTGAACGAATGAGTGAAGACCGAATGGTGAAGAAAATATATAGAGCGAAAGTAAATATTAAAAGGTGTCGAGGTAGACCGAGACTAACTTTCGAAGACCATGTGAGCAAATTGCTCGAAGAGGGGAGGGTCAAGAGTACTCGGATACCTAGACGTGCATGTATGAAGAAGTTAATGAACCTGAAGGAAGCGAAAGAGGTATGTAAGGATCGTGACACTTGGCGATCTGTTCTCTCTGGCTACCCCGTTGGGGATTGTGCGTGAAGATAAGTAAGTAAGTACATAATTAGTACATACAAATGACTATGAATATATAAGTCTGTTTAGCAAGACATATTAAATGGATGAGTCATGTAAAATGCGTTGTCTTTAATAGATGTTCACGAACTAACTTTTGCAAAGCGTAAAATAAATTATAGAACGGCGTGACAAAAGTATTTTTTTATAGAATACGGGACAAACGAGCATACGGTTCATTTCCTATATCAGGTTCTCACTCCATCTAGTGGGACCAAAAAAAAAAAAAAGCCCCCCAACAAAACAAAATCCTTCCCCCCCCCCCACTACACTTCTCTTACCGGTACGAAGTTACTACTTGAGGACTTTCTCTCTCCATCGTATGTCTGTTCTTCGATCAGGAAAGGCAATGGCCATTGTCACTCCAGCTTAGCTAATTCTTTTTTTTTATAGAAGAGGGGGCAAACGAGCATTAGGTTCAACTGATGTTAAGTGACTACCGCAGCCCATGAACAACCGCAACACCAGGGCAATTGCAGGTGCGTTGTCGGCCCTTTAGAAAGGAGGTAGCTCTTTTCTTGAAGGTCCCCAGATCGTATCGGTCCGGAAAAATCGCCGTGGTAAATCATTCCACGGAGAGGTCGTACGCGGAAGAAAATTCTTAGTGACACATACAGTGATGGACCGCCAAGCATCCAGATGGTGTGGATGGTATCGGGAGGTTTGAGGAACGTAGTGCGTTCATGAAATTTTCCGGCTGGTATTAATCGAACAATTCCTCAGAGTATTCTCCGTGATAGATGCTATAAAATACGCAAAGAGATGCAACATCTCTTCGCAGCGCCGATTTGAGCCACTTTGCGCTGGATGCGGTCAAGTGGAAGGAGCTGGTACTGGGGAGCCCCAGCCCATATATGGGAACAGTATCCCAAGTGCGGCCGAACCTGCGCCTAGTAAAGTTGCAGGCGGTGTGCCGACATGAAATACTGTCCCGCTCTGCTGAGCACGCCAAGTTTTTTAGGGCCAATTTAGCATTCTCTTCCAAGTGACCACGAATCTGCACGTCACTCGATATGTCGACGTCGAGGATTCCAATACTGGCTAAGGCAACAAGGGGAGTGCCATGAAACTGAGAAGATACGACAAAGAGCTTCTTTTTAGCGGTTAACGCGCAAACTTGTGTCTTCTGAGCAAACTATATAAACTTATTGTAATTTAGCAAATTTTTACACAGGTAAACAATAGATGACTATATCTATCTTTTCTTATCTTGTTAACCTTTGCATACCCTTTACGCTGGAATATCACAGCGGGTGCACTATTACTTCTAAGCAACAGAAAGATATAAAGATTTGTAGATAGACACAGATAGTTTCCTAGGCAGAAAGCACACGAAGTAAAATCGATTTAATACTCTTCATAGCATAGCTACTTAAAGTACGGCAGAATTTCATAAGAAATTCCACAAGCTAGGACATAATTTCTAAAGCACTTGTAATCCTATAATGCGTTTTGCAGCTGCGAGCCAAGCTTCACTCCGTGTTTACGTATAAAATATTGGAACATTGTGAAATATGTTCCATATTTACGTAGACTCATTTTGAGGTCCAATCTTTTGTGTATGTACACAAAAGCTTCAAGCTAAAAGCACACGTTGTGTTGCTTTTTATAAAACTCGTGACGAACGAACTTACAGACCAACTAATGGTTAGTAGATACTGCAGTCTGTGGACACATGCAGAGGAATATGAGCAAATAAGGCTCCAGATACGTTATTACCTCTGAGAACTAAGATGTTATTCCTTACATCTTGTGATTGTGACCATTGAAAGATCTGCGCTCCTCGATGCTCATAAATATTTGAATTTCGAATGTTTTATTTTTTTAAACATAAGTAAAATATTTTAAACAAGAAGTCGTCTGTCAAATATTTTTGATCTCAAATTGAAGTTCGTCATCCATAGCAAAAATGGAATTATCGCGAAAAGTTTTTGGAGCGATGATTTTGTATGATCTTATAAGTTCACTCTCTGAGTAAAATTCCACTGCTTTTGGGAGGGAAACTCTACATTTGAGCACCATAAGGCGTTGATACGCAGAATTTGATCATGGCCGTATTATCTTTGATGAAATCTGTGAAGGTTAACCCTTAACTGCGATTACTGAAGAAAATATGGCTTCTGCAGGCGATTGATTGAAGAAAACCTGCGCTTCACCTATGTACAAGGAGATTCGAGGACATTTGGATATGGAGCCAATTTCAAAAAATACTTAACCAGCTATAAATGTTACTTTTTGCCGCTGGATTCCTCATCAACTCACCGCAAAAAAAAGTTTTATTTATGCCTTACGCAAAATTTATCAGTGTACCCCAAGTACAGACTCAGTATGTATAACTTCAGAGTATTAGTGCAAGCACTATTATTCGCGCGTCAGAAATAGGCAATAGGATGGTAACTTCCTAATAGAATGGTAACTTCCAAATAGGATGGTAACTTCCCAGGCGGAATCCTATGCAGAAAAGGTGTCCCACCAGGCTACCACCTAGTTACTATTAGAGGTATTACTGTTTATTACTGTGTTAGTTTGTTCTAAGACAGGATATTTTGTTTTTTAAATGTTTTTCTTATGATAGTTATATAATATCATAAGAAAAACATTTAAAAATTATTTTTTATAAGATAGATAATGGTTCATTTAACAATCTACTTGTATGTTAGAAAATTATTCCTATTCTTGTACTTCTGCCAAAACTTAATTTTAAAATATCTAAAATAATAAACGCGTGATTTGCCGGTTGGTAGCAAAGTTAGATAACACTAAGACTTAATTTTTTTTCCCCGGGTTTCGTAGAAGGTGAATACGGGATATGTCAAAAATATATAATTCTAATACCTCCCGGTAGGTGGCGGTACCACCATCTTATTTAAACCAGACGAAAAATATCCAGGCGGCGATGAAAAGCTGGGTCAAAGGTTCGAGAAGTCTATTATTGCGATCGTCGATTCGCTTGCCAAACTTTTAAATACAATGGACATCTTTTTTATCATAGAACCAACAGGTCGTCATTAATATAAACAGAAGTTCTTGACTTCTAAAGGCTGATGAGGAAGAAGAAGAAATACTAGCATTTACAAATAACGTAACGTCATTTATAGACTCCCTGCTAGGGATACTACGTTCTATATGAATATCGATAATCGATATTTATACAGAATGGTTAAAAATACCAATAATCGATATATCGCCTGTTACAACGCAATATTATAGATATCTTAGTACTTTTCATTTCAGAAAGAAAATCAGTAATTGAAATCATTTATTCAAAAATATATATTTAAGTTGTAAAAATAGTGATGAAACTATGACACGCCAAACCAACAAAACATACTATAAAGTGACATATCCCAATTCGATTTATCGAAACTCTTCCATTTTTTCTGTTTAATCAGATCGTAACTTCAACTGGATGGCCCTTACACTACGATTGTTACTTTGAATCTCTTAAAATTCTGAGAACATACACAGTAACAGCCCACGCTGCAGGGCACGGGCTTCCTTCTCCTCTAGCCGAGCCCGGAGTAAGTCAAAGACTTAAAGTGTATTTAGTCAAATAGATTATTACAAGGCTGCTCTAAACACCGAAAATTTCGGAATTTCTCAGCCGAAAAAAATTATTATAATCAAACGAAACAAAGTTAAATTGCCATTTACATTCCATGGTTTCCCACATGATAGATGAAGAGATCAAAAAAGAGATCGAGTTAAACAATTGATATTTTCAAAAGTTATCGTGTTTACCTCTCCATGCAAACTTGATGAACTTACACTCTAAGCCACTACAACCCCTTTTTCAATGTAAAAATAGCAATTAATCTATTTAATAAAAATTAATAAGTTCAAAAATCATTTATCTTTCTGACAATGTGCTTTTTATATAATTTATATGTTCAATATGATTGTTAGATACGATTTCATGCGACAAAACGTTGGATTCTTGATTTTTAGGTGCTAGTAGAAAATATCTACGCGATTTGCGCTTAAGGCATGCAATTATAGGCACCCGCTTGGAAAGAGATAACGAACCTCTCTATTCGGGTTATAGACTTAAAATATACTGGCGTATAGACGATCTGACAGCCTGAAAACGCGTGACCAATTTTGATTTGTCATTATGTGCGTTAGCTAGGGATGTACATTTTACTCACAAGGACTATCGAAAAATGATTGTTAAGAAAGCGGTAAAAAGATAACTAGTATAGTGCATGAAACTGTGTAACTTCAAAAATTTACTGAATTTTAACATGACATTCTAAAATAATAAAAAAATATTCATATAAAAGTTCCCGAGAATAAGCAGCACCTACCTACATTTTGTTGGATTTTAATTCAAAATGTACAAAATCCCAATAATCTCTAAAGAGATTCAGAGACCCCAAGAATCAGCTCGGAAAATTGTATTTTGTACCTTAAGAAAAAAATATTTACTGCCATGGATAGTTTCCTCAGAATTTTTCTTTCAACATAATTTTAATCAAATATAGATAATTAATTACGTAAACACCTATTTATATTTTATAAAATGATTAGTTGGTGAAATAAAAACGGGTACAGAAAGTACATAATGGCTGCTTTATTTGTCATATTTTAAGTATTACTTTACTTATAAGAACAAATATTTAATAATTAACAGTTAAAAACATTATAGAAGTTTAATTTACATTCGACTTAAATATGAATGTAAACTTAATGATTTAAGTAAAGAACCGTCCAGGAATCAGTTAAATAAAATAGCTCTGTTCCTAAAAACTATAAATTAATAATAAACTTATTATCATTTTAGCTGCAAGAATTCTAAAACATAATGATATTAACAGAGACTAGCTAAATACGCAGGAAATATTAAAGTGGACCAAGTGTCTGACGATACATATTATGTACTCTTTATTTTTTATTATATGTTATATGTACATTATATTATGTATGTTAAGAAAATGGGGTGAGCGTTTTACGCTAATACCACGCTATTAAGCCCTCAATATAATATACTATGAAACTTATAGTATCCTAGCAAACAAAAGCGCGCGCAAATGCGCGGGCGTCTAGTGGCGCTTTAGGAGCATTATTTAATATTCATACTTAACTACGCTATGTTTTATCATAGTGACTTGAGAATATAATAAGAAGTTCCAGTCAACCCCTTGTGGAAAATAGCGTGATGCTATGTGGTACGGGTTGTTAAGTAAGGTTATACATTTTTTCGGTCGATAAATAGATACATCTTTAATGTACTACAGTTTTTGTAATATATAAAAATCTATCTTTGTCTTTATTAAAAGTTTTTGAAGTCTTATTATACTTACTGGTACGAACAATGTAGAAATGGCTCCTTTTAATAAAATTGGTTTATTCTACTTTTTTCTTTTATATTTCTCCAGAAAATATTTTCTGCAAATTATTGAGTTCTTCTTCGGATTCCATCTAAACCACCTCCTTAATCTTTTTTTTTTCTAATTATACAATCCGGAGGAAATCTCTTTGACAAACGGTATAATAAAATTACATTTTTAGAACGCAAAGCAAGCATAAATTTTCATTCCACTTTTTGTTGTGTGGCCAAGTCTATCGATTAATTATAAACATTCAAGATAAATATCGACATTTACTTTGATATAGTTGAGTCAATCCCTAGCGTACATGTAAAATTTTATTTACCAAATTCATCCAAACTATTAACAACGTGACTTTATTCTTTTCAAAATATCAAAATTAATAAAAAAATTTAAAATGTTCCATATTTTAAACAGTATATAACTAATGTAACTTTTGTCGGATGAAACTACTTACCGAAAGGTCAAAACAGACCCAACAACTAATACGCTTAAAACAACTAGCGATCTAATTAAGAAATACTCCGAAAAATTGAATCTGGACGTTAATTCGATAATACCTTCATGTGCTAAACCACCGAAGTTGTATGGGTTACCAAAGATACACAAACCGAATGCTCCATTACGTCCAATAGTGAGTCAGATTGATTCGCCAACTTACAGATTGGCTCAATACTTAGCTAAAATATTATCACCACTCAGAGGACACACAAGAGCACACACTAAGGATTCATACCATTTTATCAGTGAGATAAAAGACCTACATCTTACTGACAATGAAACCATGGTCAGTTTTGATGTTCAGTCTCTATTTACATGCCTACCTGTTGAAGACTGCATCTCAATTATAACTAGGAAACTAGAAGAAAATAACATGCCAGCAGAATATGCAGTATTACTAAGACATTGCCTTACATCTGGCTATCTATTATGGAAGGAAGAGTTTTACAAGCAAGTAGATGGTGTTGCGATGGGCTCACCTGTATCTCCCATTGTCGCCGATATATTCATGGAAAACTTTGAGGAGAAAGCCCTCCTTACTGCACCTGTTACACCAAGGATCTACAAGCGGTACGTAGACGATACTTTCACAATTTTACCATCAGACAAAGTAACTGCATTTTTAGAACATCTTAATTCCATAAACTCTAAAATTCAATTTACTATGGAGTTAGAGGCAAATAATTCCTTACCTTTCCTAGATGTGTTAGTCATCCGAAATCCTAATAACACCATTGGTCACACTGTGTATAGGAAAAGGACCCATACAAACCGATATTTAAACGGTGAATCTCACCACCATCCTTCACAGTTAGCTACCGTGGGCAAATCTTTGTTACAGAGAGCACGAGGGATCTGTGACAGCAAACACCTGGCCGCCGAACTTCAGCACGTCAAGCAAGTTCTGCACGACAACAAGCTTCGGGTCCCGCGCCGACGTCACAGTGACCGAGTGAAGCCGGCCACAGTCGAGCGTGTGCCTGCTGTACTACCATACGTCAGAGGTGTCACAGACAAGATTGGCTATATCTTGAAGCGAGCTTCTATTAGAACATTCTACAAGCCGCCGAAGAAGATTAGTCAGTTCCTACCATCCGTCAAGTGTCATATTCCTCTACAAGATGCAGGAGTGTACAAGCTTGATTGTGAATGTGGTCTCTCTTATATAGGACAAACAAAAAGATCAATTAGGACCCGCGTAAAAGAACATATAGCTGATGTGAAGCATCAACGTTCCGGGAAGTCTGCAGTTTGTGATCATATCCTAGACGGACCCAACCATTACATCAGATTTGATAGACCACAAATCCTCGCGAAAGAACACCGATTCCTACCAAGGATGATACGTGAGGCTATTGAAATTAAAAAACATCCTAATTTCAATAGAGAAGGAGGCTGGGTACTACCACCTGCTTGGGATCCTATAATCAATAAAATTAAAACTAAACCCAAGCATACCACTGCAAGACCTCAGGACATAGTCAGTTCATTTTGCATAGATCGGACCATAAACAACAATTAAAAAAGCTGAAGGTACTCCGGGTTTAACAATGACATCGGGACGTCAGTCATCTCAGTCCCCCGTGACCATGGGTGCTGGAAAGCGTTCGAAACGTCGGGAATTAAAAAAAATAAAAGTAAGTAAAAAGTGAACATAAACGCGATAAAATCCGTAAAAGTAGTTTTAATCAAGTATATAACATTTTTAACCAAAAATAGATGCGTCTTTTTATAGAAGACGTCTTAAGAATTTACCTAAGAAATGTGCAATCATCAGGATTATTTCTATTATTAACACCACAGTCACTTACAGAACAAGTAACCATTTTAGAAAACAATTACTTACGGATAATAATATATATTATACTATAAAAAATTACAACCTGTCATTTAAAATCGGTTACAAAGTAATGAGATTTGCTATCCTTTTTTATTTTGCTATACTGCCATAAGGAATTTTCTTCTCACTTGTACACTATGTTCGTCTATTACTATCCTAAGTATGATTCGGGCCGTACTTATTGCAAAGTAATGTGTTATGATCACTGACCTCTATATATACACTTGTATGTATAGAGGTCACTGGTTATGATTTTTGCGAACTAAAAACATTAGACTGGGTTGTATGGGCTTAGATCCCTTTGCCTGTAGCTAATTTTAAAACATAAAGTGTCAATGTCATTCAGTGTTGCCATATATACAGATTTCTCCGTATTTATACAGATTTTCGGTGTGTAATACAGATTAGCACTGGATACAGATTTTTATACAGAGTTTTCTAACTCTATTGATTGGATTACCATAATATTCAATTTAAAACATACAAAGCAAAATATATGACTATAAACATAGATACCGCGTTACACACATCATTGCATGATTCAATTCTTAGTTAATATATTTTTTTACTGCGTAATTGGTTACTATGGCAGCATTACAAGTGTATTATAAAATATGTAGAGTGGATGAGCTTTTTTACCATCTGAAAAAAATAGGGTGTAATGTTTGAACGGCGTAGAAGCTTATGGCACTAATATTTTACAAAAAATAAAAACAAAAACTTTGAATTAAACGTTTGTTTTTTTATCAATTACTTTGCCCCTTGCCATTTAGCTTGTGACCCTGCCAAGTGACAACGTGAAATATGCCTACTAAATATATTGTTTTATTGCTGTTCGTAAAGTAGGATGGATATGATTTGAAATTTTATAGATTTTAATTAATTTATTTATTTCATTCAATTTTTTTTCTATTTTTTGTTATAAAATCAGTACCATAGGATAGGCTTCTACTCCGTTCACTCGTTACACCCTATTTTTTCCAGACTGTAAAAAAGGTCACCAGTATATAAAATATGTATGACATAAAATAATAAAGTTATTATTAGTTCGTTTGTTGCAAATGTTTGAGTTTTAATATGTTGTTTGTTTAAATTAATGGTCTCAATTTTGCTATAAGGTCAACCGGGGCTAAGGCTTCTTAGGGGTTAAGGCGTCACATTCAAATATCATATGAAATACGAATTTAAGAACTACCAACGCCATCTTTTAAACATATTCACCAGCACCAGACTAAAAGACTAAAATATTTAATTAGTAGATGTCGATACTGGCCTCATTTTTGTTTAAATTTTCGCCATCTTGAATATGTCACTTCACTTCGAAGCTCGCGTTAGTGATATGTGGTTATTGAATCCCCTTAAATCTCAGTGTTTTCTAGACTATCGGTGTTTTTTACCTGTAAGTACCTTTCATTCTGAAATGTTTTACGGTTTGATTTAATTATTTTTAGTAAAGGCCTAAAGATTAATTGTCCACGTGCAGTTAAAATATTTTAGGTTATGTTTCTTTATCGGAGCTATCGCGTCTGCCTTATTGGGGTGATTGCGTCTATTGTAATGCAATTAGACATGTGTCAATCATGCATGATTCGTTCGTTTGAGCTGGTACACTTAAAAGTATTGATGGATCATTCATTTGTTTTTGAATGAACCAGTACAACCAGTCACAAACAACTGACGGTACCTTTTTTATCCGCGATTTGTTTGAATTGTGAATGTGCCGCAAACCGACCGAATCCCGAATGATCTGAATAAACAGGGAAATCGTATTAACAATGCAGACTGCAGAGTATCAGGAGTATTTATCATTTAAGGGTTTTTGTATTACAATATTGTTACCTAAATTAAAAATCATTTTACATTTTACTAACTTTATTTGTTAAATCTATGAGTTAAAAATATCATTTCGTAGAGTTTACTAAAAATAACACTTCAAAAGATTTCATGATAAATGATTTATTTAATGATAATTTTCAACCATCATATATAAGTATAAGATAGGTAAATGTTTAATTTTGTAGCAAATAAATGTAAAAATTTTCGGTTCCCAATGGATCTCACAAAGTACTGGAGCCTGAAATGATCCATTTGAATGATCGATCCGAATGTACCAGTACGCGTGATGAAATGTACTAGAATGATTCGGTCACTATAAATGAATGATTTACACATGTCTAAATGCAATAGTCCCATTGCATGAGGTCCTAAACTTTTTATTTTAAGATAACAATAAGGCAATAATTGATCTAAATACATATACACTAAAATCATTTTTTTAAATATAGTTATACCCTACTTATATATGAATGGATGAATATATGCATGTTTGTTACTCTTTCACGCCTAAACGAAAGAACAGATTTTGATGAAATTTGGTATGGAGATAGAGATTAGACCCTGGATTAATAAATACATAATAGGCTTTTAACAAACTTTGGAAGAACAAAATATATTGTTTGTAATATTTGAAGTTTTTTTTTTTGGGTAATTTCACTGTTTATTTGACACATTTTTCTAGATGGTCTTTGTAATTAAACCTAAATTTTTATTTTAGATTTTTTTTAAAATGGTTCGTTCATATAAAAGAAAAACAACACCAACTTACGATCTTGAAACCTTAAGGAAAGCAGTAGATGAAGTCAAAACTGGCAAAATAAATTCGTACCAAGCTGCAAAAAAAGTATAACATTCCTCGTATGACTATATGTGATAGAGTGAATAACAAAAAAGGTATCGTAAAGGAGAGCCGAGGACCAGTGATTGACAGAGAAAATGAGCTCAAACTTGCAAATGGTTTACGGGTTATGGAAAAATATGGGTTCGGACTCACTTCAAAAGAAACGCTAGATTTAGTTGCCGTACACGTGAGTGAAAATAACTACAAAACTCCATTCAAAAACAACAGACCCGGTTATGATTGGTTTGCTGCCTTCAAGAAGAGGCACAATTTGTCCTTAAAAAGACTTCAGGCGGTGGAAATGTCAAGAAAAGTGGCATGTGACCCTTTTATTGTTAATGAGTATTTTGATACTCTTGATGGAGTTTTGAGTGAACTTAATTTAAAAGGAAGACCTGATAAAATTTGGAACCTTGACGAGTCAAGTTTTGGAAAAGATTCCGAACGAACAAAAGTGGTTGGAGCCCGTGGATGTACCAGTACACGCACAATCGCGTCATCTGAAAAAGATAATGTCACAATTTTGTTCACAGTCAACGAAATCGGTGACAAATTACCACCGTTGATTATACACAGAGGAAAAAATACGTGGGACCAATGGCTGTCAGATAAAAAAAAAACGGATTATTAAGAATTTAGTAATGATGACAGTATTAACTAAATAAAACATCTCATACTTTTTTTGTATTCGCTTTTTTATTTTCTATTAGAACTCGTATTTTTATTATACAAGAGACAAGATGAAGCTGTAAGAGTCGCATAGACTAACAGCACTAACATCTAGATAATAGAGGTCACAAACTAATAAGAGCTAATAAGAGTACTAACGTACAGAAGACAATCTTCCATACTAAAAAAATTGGTCTATAGCAGCCTCAAAAATTGAAAGTGACATTTACGTTTTTAAATTTATCTAAGGCAAAGGTATTTATTTGTTTCAGCCTAGTGGCCAGTGGCTGAAAAAAACCCTCTTGGAACTTTGAAAATTTATTTTTATTGGTTTAAACTTACGTACATGTTCACAACGTGACCACGTACATAAATTTAAACCGCTATTAACGTTTATTTAGATATAAAGAAATAAAATACAGAAATATTTATTAAGTCTTTTATTTTTACATTTCAGTGTAAATTTACAAGTGCAAGCAAATTCTTTCCTTCTAGGCGCAAAACATCAATTTCTTTTAAATATTGCCACAGCCATTGAAACCTTTATAATTATAATCTAATTTTTTATTGGGGGAACTGTGATGGTTCTTTGCACATAGGTCACATATTCAATTCAAATGATGTAACAACTTTTCTCAAATATTTCTCCTTGTAGTATTTATGGTTTGTGCTTGTTGCTCCCCCATTTACCAAATATGCAGCAATATGTATTTAATAGCCGAGTACTCCTAGGCAGTTTTCAACCTGCAACAAAAATAAAATTAAAAAAAAGTAATAATGAGTTGATAAAACATAGTAGCATTTTATTTAAGATTGTGTGAGTATTGCAAAGGTTCTTTTTAGATACAATCAGTCACTAAGGGTTAAGTTTTCAATGGTCACATATAAGTTATTCATAAAACAAAATCTAACATAAACAAATGAGAATTACAATTGAATTAATAAAATAGTTCAATTGTTTGACATCAGCTTGTAAACAATCTACTATTGTACTTGGCAGATTAGCATTCACATTCTACTTTTTTTGTCGCCAGTTTAGATATTAGATACGGCTATATTTTTACATAACATAGTGGATTAATAATCTGAAGTGGCAATGGACCGTCAATATAGCTCGAAGAACCGACAACCAATAGAGAAGAAAGGTTCTCAAGAGTCAGCCTTGTGCCGGTAGCCAAAGTGTAGGGCAGCCCCCCACTAGATGGAGTGACAATCTGTGAAGATATACAGGAAGTCGATAGATGCTGGTGGCTCAGGACTGTGCTTTGTGGTATTCCTTGGGGGAGGCTAATGTTCAGCTATGGAATTTGTAATGATGATGATAAAGTAAGTTTTGTTAACAGTAGAATAAAAGGAAACAAAACAAGTTTTTATAAAACTTATACAGATGTTATCCCATTTAAATTTCTTACTTTTAACTTCCTATATTTTCACTGCTTTGCAGCACCCATAACACCTATGACCATTATAACAGGTTGATTCAACATGTATTTGTATTCTTCGTCAGATGTTAAGTCAACTGTCAGAAATGCACCTGTTTTGACTGAACTAATTTGATGGTCTACACTTATCGTACAAAACACAGCAGAATTAGGCTGCTATTTTACGTGGGCATTTAATGAGAGTGTGATTTTACCCTAGTCGAGTTGATTCATACTACCACCATAATAAAGCTTCATGTGGTATATGACTACAACACATGATGTTTGTCAATCAATCAATCAACTTTTATTTGCCAACGAAGTGTACATAAATGGTCTTATAATAAAAACAATTTGTCTTTATTTAGGCATTGCAAATTTGAGAAAGTATAGATAAAATAAATTATTAAATACAAACATTATAGAGAAATTAGATTAATGATCAATAATATAGTCTAATAAATGAACAATAATAAATCATGCAAAATACAAAGGTATTTGTGACATTTTACATAAACACATAATTTTTCTTCTACTGATACTGTTCATAATATTACTGTGTATCAAAACGGCTTTTCCTTTTTTATGTATTTTATTTGTGTTAAAAATATGTAATTTGTTATTTGTGTTTTGTTACTAGTGCTTCAATGTATTCTTTGATTTAGTAGAAACATTTTTCAATTAAATATTAATAATGCTTTTAGTTTTTCAATGAATAGTGTAATCTTATTTTCAGTTTTTATGTGGATATGTAATTTATTGTAAATGTTGTGTTTTTACAGCCATGTAGTAGCGACTCTGGTTTAGCATTTTAATTCTTGATGGTGATAGGTATAGTTTGTCTCTGTGGTGTGTATTGAAATAGTGGTTGTCTTTTATTTATTTATTTATTGCATTTACATGTGGTTTTGTATGATAAATTACAGCACATGCACCCAGCAAAAGTATAACAATATGAAATCAAGCTAGCTAGCTCTAATGCCTTAATTCTAATACTAATATTTGTATTATTATAATATTTAGTGTATATTCCATTACTATATTTATTTATTTACTTTAACTTAACATAATACTTATTCATCTAATTTATAGTAACATTTCTTAATCAAAAAGCTATTTAGTGCTATCACAAACTTCTTATATTCTTCTATTTCTATTATATCTTTGAGTAATGTGTTATATAGTTTAACTGCCATGGAATATGGTCCAGAACTGTATAAAAATAAAGTGGTTTTAGGCAATATTGATACATTTCTCTTTGTAAGTTGTATATTACATCTATGTATATTATCATCACTAGCTTTTGAAATATACCTATCTTAGCATTTTCTTACTAATTTTCATGATTCTAATATGTATAAAGATGTAACTGTTAATATCTTGTATTGTATACAATACAAGATATTAACAGTAATACAATACAGCTTCCCTAGTCAATATTTGCTAGAACTCTTATTTTGACATTTGATACATTTTTACTTTTGAGAGGTGATTTATGTTCTTGAGAACAAATATGAAAATATCAAATATGTATAATGATAGTAGTGTGAGAATGTTATGTTTAAAAAGTAGGGCCTACCATTGTCAAGATCTTGTAATCAACTCGCCTGCCAAGTTTGAAAACCAAGGCATATACACTATCTTGCGCCAACTATGACAAAATCTTCCCTAAGTGGCAATCTATGGAGGATGCCTGCAGTCAGCAGCAGGCTTTCATAGGATGTATATTTATAGGAATAATGAATTAAGAAAAAATAAATAGAAAAATTACTGACCGGTCGTGATCTCAGCTTCTGTAAACAACGTGAGATATGCATCCTGGTTACTTTGATCTTAGATCCTGGTGAATACCAGATTTATTCTGGATAACAAATCGCAGCTCAAAGTGTCGGTAGCACACATCATCATCATCAGCAGCAGTCCACTGCTGGAAATAGGCCTCTCACAAGGCGCGCCACTTAGCCCGATCTTCGGCTACACGCATTCAGTTTTTATCAGCCACCTTGCGCAGATCGTCGCTCCATCTGGTCAGGAGGCGTCCCACACTACGCCTAGACGCGGTCTTCACTCCATAACACATATATAATAAAAAGTAGCACACATGCAACTTATTATTAAGTAAGTTCTTGTACATACTACATAGATTACTGTATATATTTATGTTCTTGTACATAACCTCTGAATTTTTTACACTTTATGTCGTCGCGTAATGGCCGCGGCGCCATGCCGCGACACATGGTAGCACATACAGTAATCTATGGTAGCACAGACTACTAAGAGGATACTACGCATCATGGTAGGGTGTGGACAGAAACGTCAAAACAAACGTCAATCTAAATCCGTAGCTACATATTTATACATTTGTAGTCAATAGCTGTCAACATCGATTTTTGAGGGCCATAGACATAAGGCTAGGAATATTTGTATAGAGATTACCACCCTTAGAGCATACATTACATGGAGGGAGCACTGTGTGAGCAGAAAGCGTGATCGGTGCTCTAAGGTTTAGGTAGAGTCTGTCTCTCTCGCACATGCTTCTGATTGGCTGTAATGTAAATCTCGTCACCTTGCTTAGCGCATGCATGCCCAATGAAACAGCCAATGACAGTGACTGTGCGAGAGAGACAGACTCTACCTAAACTCAGTCTCTCTCTCTACGCCGATCACGCTTTCTGCTCACACAGTGCTCCCTCCATGTAATGTATGCTCTAAGTTACCACCCGTGATAGAGGTTTTCTAATACAGATAAAAGTTTCAAGGCATCTGGCAACACTGATGTCAATGTCGATGTCATAGGGTGCGTTTGGCAGAAAAAAGCGTTAGCAAGCGCTTGTAAACAACATGGCGATCGTAAGCGGTAATCACTGTCAAATCGTAAGTAGCTATTTTCCTCCAGGACACGATGTTAGTTTTAACCGGGGAACCTAACCTAATTTAAATATATGTTTGTAAAGTATTCATATTAAAAACTTACCAATCATGAATTTTTAATAACATATATATATGTTTATTCACGTCATTATATTACTTAAAACTAATGGGTGCGTTTGGCAGAAAAAAGCGCTAGCAAGCGCTTGTAAGCAAAATGGCGATCGTAAGCGGTAAGCGCTGTCAAATCGTAAGTAGCTATTTTCCTCCAGGACACGATGTTAGTTTTAACCGGGGAACCTAACCTAATTTAAATATATGTTTGTAAAGTATTTATATTAAAAACTTACCAATCATGAATTTTTAATAACATGTATATGTCTATTCATGTCATTATATTACTTAAAACTAATATTGCACAAAACAACTTATAATTTCTTCTTCAAAACAAACAAATTAAATAAGCAAAATGGCGGATTGTGTCAGCGCTACTGAAGTAGCAATCGTGTCCTGGCCGAAAACTATTTTAGCGCTTGTAAGCGCTTGCTAGCGCTTTTTTCTGCCAAACGCACCCAATGTTGCACAAAACAACTTATAAACTCTACTTCAAAACAAACAAATTAAATAAGCAAAATGGCGGATTGTGTCAGCACTACTGAAGTAGCAATCGTGTCCTGGCCGAAAACTATTTCAGCGCTTGTAAGCGCTTGCTAGCGCTTTTTTCTGCCAAACGCACCCATAGATAAGAGTGTATAGTCGATGTAATTACAATTTACAAATGTCATGAAGACAGTTTATTTTCGTGATAATACTAAAATAAAACTCTACGAAGAAAATACCTTACCGCAATAACTAAGGATAATGCTATAATTGCTTCTTAAGCTATGACTACTCAATATAAGAAATTTACGAGACTTATAGCAAAGTGGCCACTCGACAGTACAAAGGGTGATAGGTCAGTATTCTATAAACAGAAAATAAATTAGTGATTAACGATCTCTAACCCAAGAAACATTACATATGAAAGCTCAATATATTCATCATCATCATCATCATTACAGCCCTTCACAAGTCCACTACTCATTATAGGGGCCTCCCCCAAGTAATGCCACAAAGCACGGTCCTGAGCCAACTGCATCCATCGACTTCCTGCATGTCTTATCAGGTCGTCACTCCATCTAGTGGGGGGTCCCCCTACACTACGCCTACCGGTACGAGGCTGCCACTCGAGAACCTTTCTTCCCAATCAGTTATCGGTTCTACGAGCTATATGCCCGGCCCATTGCCACTTCAGCTTACTAATCCGTTGGGCTATGTAGGTCACTCTGGTTTTACTGCGGATAACCTCATTTCTGAGTCTATCACGCAGAGAAACTCCGAGCATAGCCCTCTCCATAGCTCGCTGAGCAACCTTGAGCATTCTCATATGGCTAGCAGTGAAGGACCAATATTAATATTAATATATTTCCTCAATATATTATTTTTATTTAATTTAAATTAGTCCAATTTTGAAGTTGTCGTTGTTTTAATTTTTTTTACATTGTCTTTCAGGGACTTGGGAAAATTTATCCGTGATAAAGTGAAAGCAGCATTTGAGACTTCAGAAAAACAAAATTTGGATTCTGAACTTTGCAACCGCCAATACAACTCTCTCAACCGAATAGCTGATAATTACTATAAAAATAAGTACGTAAGGCTTAGAACCAGCACAGCCACTGGTCTTAGTACTGAGGAGTGTAATTTAATACTGTCTAACGAAGTACTTGCATACTTAAAAGAAGAGAACAAAGGTTTTTTTAAGAAAATATTTAATAAAGAATAAAAATGTTGCTGCGACCAATTAGGAAGCTTTATTCTTCCCTAGTTAAGTGTAAGTTCTCAACAGAAGCTTTACAGTATAAAGATCATACACCTGTTATGTTAAAAGAAGTTACCAAACACCTCAAACCAGCAGATAATGAGTTGTATATTGATATGACATTCGGTGCAGGTGGTCATTCAAGGCAAATACTTACCTCTGCTGACTGTAGGATAATTACTCTAGATAGAGATCCTATAGCATATGAAAAGGCTAAGGAATTAGCTGCAGAATTCCCCAATAGAGTAATACCTTTGCTGGGGAAATTTAGCGAACTACCCTCTCTTTTAAAAGAGATAAATATAAAGCAGGCCTCCATAGATGGTATACTATTTGATTTCGGTTGCTCATCAATGCAGTTAGACAATGGAGAAAGAGGTTTCTCTGTCAGTAAAAATGGCTATTTAGACATGAGAATGGATGCAGGGAGAGATCCCAATCAAATAACTGCCAGAGAAGTGTTATCTACTGCAAATGAGCAAGAACTTTATAAAATATTCAAAATATATGGAGAAGAGAAGAAAGCCGCGAAAATTGCACAAACAATAATACAAGCTCGGTATATGATCAAAAATATTGAAACTACAAAAGAATTGGTTGATATTGTTGACTCTTGCTGTCCAAATGAATTTAGGCTTGATAAATTACAAAGACCACAGTCAAACGCTACAAAAGTTTTTCAAGCACTAAGAATATTTGTCAATAATGAACTTAATGAGTTAAACTATGGCATGGTTTTGTCAAAGTATTATCTTAAGCTCCACGGTAGACTTGTTACAATATGTTTTCATTCACTTGAAGACACAATTGTGAAGAGGCATATTGCCGGGAATATTATTAATGAAGTAGCAAATCCTGTGCCACTAAGGTATCTGAACCCTGCTATAGTACAAGACCAAGACACAATTAATCAGTTCCTGGATAGTCCATGGAAGGCAATTAATAAACATGTGGAAGTGCCATCTGATGAGGAGGTGGAAAGAAACCCTCGAAGTAGAAGTGCAAGATTACGAGCGGCAATAAAGATAAAATAATTTATTGGAAGTTTAACAAAGAATGTTGTTAATTTATAGTAGGATAAAATGAAATATTTAGATCATTTTTCTTTGATTTTTTTTAATTTTTTACAGTAGGATTTTTCCCTGTTTTACATACTAATATATATATATAATAATAATTGTAGAAGGATAAACATCCAGACATGAAACAATAATTTGTTTAGCAATACAAAGACTTGTTCCATGTGGAATTGAAACTAACAGCTCCCTCACTCAAACCAAAACTACCAACACTCAGCTACTGTGCACTAGAAACATGAAAAAGACTATATTTAAGGAATATTTGTACATGAAAATATTTTTTAAGTTGATTTCAAATGTATGATAATAATGTAATTTTATGGAGATTGGCTGCTACCATCTGCTTGGGTTTGGATTTAATTTTATTAAATCCAAAGCCAATCATATTACTGCAAGACTTCAAGATACTGTAAGCTCATTCTTTGTTTTTGACCAAAAAATTTATTATTATAAGTTGAAGGTAGCCTTCGTTAACTATGACATTGGCAAGTCAAACACATGGTGGCTGGTTGCCGGAAATTGCCCGAAATGTGAATTAAAAAATTTAAAATGAAACATGATAAAATCCTTAAAATTAGTTTAATTCAATGTGTAGTATTCACATAAATATAAGAAATCATTATGTATTTTTTTTACTAAACCATATTGGTGCATGGAATGAGACTACTTATGTATAATGGCCAATACTGACAGGCACACAACGTGCCTACTCTGCAATATTTGTATGTAACTTACTGAATAGCAGCAAACATCTGAGAGGACATCAACTTAAATTTTGCCATTGAGCTGCCAAGCGGAATCCCATGAAGAATTTTATTACTAATTGTGTTGTCACCAACTTTAATAAACTAACGCAAAATGTGTTTGATGCTCCTACATTGAACGCCTTTAAGAACATTGGATAAAATCTCCAAACATTAAGATGCACGCATCAGCTTTTAAGCTGCTAGTGTGTTTATGTATTAATAATAATAATAATCCCTTAGTAGACTATGATGAAACACGCATAGAATGCAGGTGACTCAGAATTGTACTTTGTTGAATCTATGGAGGAGGTCTATGTTCAACAGTGGACTTGTGATGTGCTGTAGTGAAAAACCTCATTATTTTACAAATTTTTCTGGTTTTAGTAGTGGTTTTGCTTCAAAACTTTGAATTGATAGTGTCATTTTGGGTCGAATGGGTTGGTTTGAGCAGGCAAGAATCTGCCCTATATAGTATATTATCAGTGGAAGGACCACGACTACACTCACAGAATGATACCATAAGCCGTGAAATATAAGATTAATGTTGCTATTATGGAGTGTAGAGGTAAGGAGTAGACTCTGTTTAAAAGTGTCCGTAGAAAAGCGTTAAATAATGGTGGCCCCACTGTTGCTACAGTCTAAATTTTAAAGAACTTTTTATAATTTTTTGTTGCACAGACTCACCGTAATTCATTTTACAATAATTATTTTATTGCTTTCAAAATTTTTATTTTCAAAATCACTCAACGTATTTTACGGCGATTTATCATACCCTGTAGATACTCGAGCGCTGTTGTGGAGAGTTTTTGAACTGTTATGTCATCAGACCACCTGATGGCAAGTGGATGTTGTGGCCCATAGACATCTACATTTATCTTCAATTAAAAATCAAAATGCAGATGTGTTGCCAGCTCTGAGGACTGAGATGGAATGCCTTGTTCCAGTAAAAAGGGTCTCCGGTTCTCTACACTCACCATATGAAACTCAGCAGCATTAAGCTGCTATTTTATTCTGGTATTCTGTGAGAGCATGGTCCTACCCCGGTCGAACCGACCCATTCGTGCTACAACTATACTACTAATATAACTGCAGCATGGCTCTACCATGTATAAATCAGGTTTTGCATGATGTGGTAGCACAACCCCAAAAGACGGTTGGACGACGAAAAAAAACGATAACAACACATGAATGCTTTTGTACAATTCGTGCTACAACCACAATATAACTGCAGCATGGCTCTACCACCAAGCCGTTTCTAAGGCTTCAGTCATTAATAAAAATCAGTGCTGTGATTCACATTCACAACTAATGATGACCTTTTTAATAGGTTTGCTTCACGACGTCGAAACTATAAAATTCATATATTTATATGTTATATCTAGTTCGTGGAAGTTGAGCGGGCTTTACTCATGGTCGAACGTGTAGGTACATGCACATTAGTTTGCGTGTCTAAGCGATCAGTTCCGAGCGTGCCGTCTACTGCGGTCTCGATGATGTTGGTGCTGCTAGCCTATGTGGCTCTTACAGCTTCATCGGTCTCAGGGCTCGCGGCCTGGGAGCCGCAAGCTTATAATAAAAATTTAAAAAGTCCACATCGATCTGCATCGTTACTTGCGTAACTACGCATACATCAGTAGAGAGTGCACTTGAAATGAGTTGTCTAACGGCCGTCCGAACAGACGGTGGCAGGGCCCCGGCTCTGACTGCTAACTCGTGTCGTTCGATGAAGGCGGGCGTGCCGTCGGTAACCACACTCGCTTTTGGACTCACATACACTTCGACAGGTATACAGAAACGTGTTAAACACAAGTAAAGCCCGCTTGACTTCGTGAATTGCAAGAACTATACAAAGTATATGTCAACGGTTTGAGCCAACATGTTTACTTCTTTATTTCTTTAAGCAAGCACAGAGGCACTTGTATCGACCTAGCTGAGCCTTAACCTAATGTACACATATGCGATGATATTAAATATACTCTAGTGTAGTGTAAGACAGGAAAACATAACCAGACCAGAAAGCCAACTATTATTTGTACAAATGTAGGCACCAGCAGAGAATCGAACTCGGTATTCGCGACATTTTCCAGTTATTTCAACGTAGGTCACGCAGGCATGACTATATTTTTTATCACAGTCCAGTTCATAGCTGGACGTAATTCTCTCACTCAGCAAGTTGACCGGTGATAGCAATACCAGATTTCTCTCATCTTTAACGCTGCCCATAGTCGCCGATTTCGATATTTTAAATCTGGTAGATTTCCGGTAGAGAAAAAAGCCCACCGCTTACAGCTTTACAAAATGCAGTTTCGGCCTCATATGGAATACTGATCTTATCTCTGGGCCAGGACACCCAAGTATCAGCTCTTTCCGCTTGACCGCATTTCACGGAGAGCGGCCCGAATTGTCGACGACCAAGTTATTCAAATCATCTTGTCCATTGGTCTTGCGAGAAGACGTTGCGTATATCTGCATCTTCTATCACATATTAGCCGAGCCGTGGTAGCTCAGATGATTAACGCTCGCTGTAAATATAACAGAACGCGAGAAACCCGGGTTCGATCCCCGCCGGCATCAATGAAATTGTTAATTGCAATTTCAAGTGCTGATTTACCACGTGCTCGGCGGTGAAGGAAAACATCGTGAGGAAACCTGCATGTCTGAGGAATAAGAGAAAAAAATATTTCGAAGACATATGAAGTTCGCCAACACGCAGTGGGGCAGCGCGGCGGATACTTCCTTGCCCTAAAACCCTCTCAGAAATGAGGGGAGGCCTGTGCCCAGCAGTGGAACGTATATAGGCTGTAAATTTTATCACATATAGCACGGGGAATGATTAGCGGAATTGTTCAGATTAATTCCAGCAGCTTATCACTACCATCGTACACTGCGACAGAACCCGAAATTCTATTCTCATTATCTCGATGGTTCGTGATTTTTTTTACAGAATAACTGTAACAAACGATCACACAGTCCACCTGATTTTAAGTGGATGCTGTGGCCCATAGACATCTACATTTATCCTCGATTAAGAATCAAGACGCAGATGCGTTGTCACCTCTGAGGAATAAGATGGAACGCCTCGTTTCCAGCAAGAAAGGGTCTCCGGATCTCTGCACTCACCGTACGAAACACAGCAGTATTAAACTGCTATTTTACGCTGGTATTCTGTGAGAGCGTGACCCTTCCCCGGTCGAGCCGACCCATTCGTGCTACAACCATAATATAGCTCCAGAGTGATCCGAAACCATGCGATTTACGCGGAATTTTCAGTCTCGCAGGATCACTATATGTATGAATTTCTGTAGGAGTTTTTCCGGACCGATATCACTTAGGAACCTTCAATAAAAAAACCAATTACTTTCTAAAAAGCCTGCAACGCACCTGCAATTCCCCGTTGCAGATGTTCATAGGCGACGGTGATCACGTATTATCAGGTGAGTTGTATGTTCGTTTGCCTCCTTTTTCGTAAAAGAACATTAACTAGGATGATAAATTCTCCTGCAACACCATGTCACGGTTTTTGGATAATTGAAACTTGATAAATCAACCAGATCCATCAAAGGAACATTGTTTTGCCTCAGGATAAGTAAAAGAAATAAACGTAGTTAAATAATTTATTTTACAATTCTTTCATTCCATTTGCCCATAATGGTAACTAACTTTAATTTTAACTTTAATAAAGATTTTTCAACAAACATTTTAAACCTTAATGATTAAAATTTAAGGTTTATTTTGATTCCATTTATGAAATAGTATATGAATACTCCATTTAGACCACCATATCTAACCTTTCCAACAACGTAATTTATACATTTTATATTTAGATGTTGAATAAAACTCTGAAGATATTATTAATAGAGGAATATCTAAAAATATTAAAAATATGTTAGATTCTACACATAATATTTAAGCCTCCTAAATTATTGGAAAATAATAATCTAATTAATTACGTGTTCGTTCAGAACTATATTAATTTACGAAACATAAATAGTGCCTGAATAATTATTATAATAATATTCTACTATAGAAATGGCAAATTATATTTGAAAAGTATAGAATACTATAATCAAGAATTAAGGGACCAAAATTTAAAACAGGTTCTGACTTCTCTATTCTCAAGATGTTGTGTATCTGTGTCGCTGTCGAACTGGGTACGATTTGTGTTCCTTGGATTTGAAACGGCCATTTTGTTACGCATTAGGTATCTATACTTTTCAAATTTTGTTGCCATCAATAATATTAATATAAAATATTTGTAATTTCAAACTTAGAGAATCCTTAATAATATTTATGAAGAGAGAATGATATTTATATTCCTGTTATACACAGAATAGTCTCTAAAATATAGTATAATAAATTTTTAAACACTAAATTAGCTTTTTAAATAACTCTTACCATACAAGTGTTGTAATTTTTTATAAAAGTGCCTTCAATGCATTTTATCCATGATTGTCGATTTCTTTTTTTTTTTTTTTGTATAATATGGTTTTTTTGTTTATATTTTCAAATTGAGAATATAAATTATAAACTTTAAAAACCGATTTTTAAACTATTTGAAAAACAATGTAATATTACGTATATTCTATTTTTCTTTATCAAACCTGAAAATATCGATTTAGATGATATAGTTCGGCCGTTCAGAGAATGCGTTCCTGACACGTCGCGATTGAACTGACGACGTAACTTTATAATTGCGTTGCAGTTACGATAAAAATATTTTTGCTGGTTGTTTACCGTTTTAACAATTCATGAGCATTAAAACAACATTATTATATCAATAATGAATGTTATAATTTTGTGCCAAACTGAGTGTCAAATAACTTCGTAAACAATATTTTTCTAAATCTATACTGCCCGCTAACAATAACAGGCAATAACAGTATCGTAATCTGTTCTTATACAGTTATACTTCATAAAATAATGCGTTTTGTTTTTCTTTTTAAGAATTTAAAAATAATGTGTATAAGATAACTTTTATTAAATATAAAAATAAAACTACGACCAAACCGAACGCACGAAAGAAAGTAGCATTTTTATATTTAGGTTGAAAATGGTAACCCCAAATGGTATGGGCCGCCATTTTGTGACGTCAAAACAGTCGTCTGTTGTCGTTTCGTGCGCATAGACCAGGTTCTTCAAGTGTTTTCGACCTAAAAATAAAATTTTTATTTCCCCTATTCCTCTGTTCTTTTTCCCCAAAAAACTATCTTAAAAAAAAAAATTAAAATTTGAAAAAAAAAAAAAAAAAAAACCAAAAAAAAAAAAAAATGAAAAACCAACAAAATAAAAAATAAAAAAAAAAAAAAAAAAAAAAAAAAAAAAAAAAAAAAAAAAAAAAAAAAATAAAAAAAAAAAAAATTAAAAAATAAAAAAAAAAAAAAAAAAAAAATAATGAAATAAAATAAAAAAAAAAATAAAAAAAATAAAACAACAAAAAAATTAAAAAAAAAAAAAGAAAAAAAAACAAAAAAAAAAAAAAAAAAAAGTAAAAAAAAAAACCAGGGGGAAAAAAAATTTTATTTGATTACCCGGCTTTCGTTTAATGGACTGTTTCTGCTTTTCAAACTGACATCGGCCCTAAATCGGACTTCGATTGTGTTTTGTATAGCGTGCTTTTTACTTTTGGTGCATAATAATGCCTAAACGTTGACAAACATTGAAAAGTGGAGCCCGTGAGTTAATCATCAAGCTGCAAGATTACTTTGAGCGGGAGCGGCAAAATGGCGGACCCCTGTTACCTGTCGAGCAAGTCAAAAAAACAAGAACGCGTCCCTCAGGCGCTTGGAGTTAGCAAACGAACGATAACAAATATTAATAAAGAAAAGTTCGGCTCTACTGGCACGGAAGATAATATTTTACGTACTCCGAAGAAGAAACGTAGAAGTAAACCCGTGACAGATATTAACACCTTTGACGCCGATGCAATCAGAAATCATATATATGGTTACTATTCCAGAAATGTATATCTCAACAGGAAGAAGCTTTAGGCATCGTTAAGAGAAGCTGGACTGTTTAGCGGGGGGTAAAAATGCTTTAACCAAAATTTTAAAAGATATTGGTTTTTCGTATAAAAAAACAGACAAAAGTAAAATTTTATTAGAACGATACGACATAATTTTAAAACGGATAAGTTTTTTGAGAGAAGCAAAAAATATTGATAACTGGGATAATGTCGTGTTCATTGACGAGACATGGCTAAACGCCAATCACACGGTTTCCCGTTCTTGGACGGATGATACACAAGCGTCGACGTCGAAAGTACCAATGGGTAAGGGGGCCCGTCTGATACTATGCCACGTAGGTTCTGCGTTACTGGCATTTCAATCAAAAACCAGAAATGAATGCCACTACATTTAAAGAGTGGTTCCAGAACATGCTTTTGCCCAGCCTACCAGAGCCTTCTGTAATATTCATGGATAATGCCTCCTATCACTCGGTTCAAATACAGAAACCACCTACCCAAGCTAATAAAAAAGAAGAAATGGTGGCTTGGTTACAAGCAAAAGGCATTGAGGCAAATATGCAGATGTTAAAACCAGAGCTAATTAAATTAGTTAAAGAAAATAAAGCGGCAAATGTGCGATACGAAATCGATGCTCTGGAGTAGGGTCATCGCGTTCTAAGAATTCCACCGTATCATTGCCAACATAACGCGATTGAGCTAATCTGGGCTCAAATAAAAGGTTACGCCGCCCGCCACAATACTTCCCCGCCATTCAGCACAAAAAGATGATGACCCTATTAAAAGAAGCCTGCTGGGAAGTCACAAGAGATGATTGGGCAAAGGTTGTTGAGAAGACCAAAAACCTGATTGTGGAACATTTTGACCGAGATATCAGGATTGATTCTGTTATTGATAATAATATAATTATACATGTAGGCGAAGATGATGATGAAGACACCACCTCCTCAAGCGAATCGGAGTCTGATTAATATTCTGTACGCACATTCAATTCAATGTATTTATATATTGCATAGAAATACAGATTGTAACTTTGTAACAAAGAATAAATAAAACAATTTTATTATATTAATATTACCTTTTTTTGGTTTCCACTTAAATTACTAAAATATAAATTTTAAATGATTCCGCCAATTTAAAAAAAAAATTAAAAAACGCCTCATTTTGGAGGAACGGTAACGAACTCAGTGTTATGTTGTGCCCATCACTAGTCGTGACTAACTGATAGGTGTCATTCTCATTCATTCGCATCATCATCGCATTCTCTGAACGGCCGAACTATAACATTATTTACAAACCTTTGTGGTTGCTATTTTACTTATGTTTTTGTATTCAACTTTGAAATGATAAATAAATTAAAAAAATTATTATGATAGTATCTCACTTAGAAACCAAAAGGACATCATCGCAATTATTATCAAACGCATTACAAAATTCAGTCAACTATTTTGAAATGCTTTACATTTTTTTATAGTTCACAATACATTCAATATTAGAAACTCAAGTTAAGGAAGTATTAAATTGTCATTGCGAATATTATATTTTTATATACTTGGGTTCTATAAAGTCTCCTTCTCCCCTCCCCCCTACTTACGTGTAACTAACAATGCTTATAAATACTAAAGTAATTTATCAATAGCAAGACTATGTTTGAAATTGAATTATATCTAATTGACAATAATTTCAAATACTATAATTATTGGGTTGTTAACATGTTCATATAGCTCAATGAACCGATAACTGAAGGAGAATAAAGATTCTCGAGTGGCAGCCTCGTAACAGTAGGCGAAGTTGGGGCGACTCCCCACTAGATGGAGAGACGACCTGGTAAGACATGCAGGACGTCGATGAATGCAGGTGGCTCAAGACTGTGCTTTGTGTTCATTGGGCGAGCTCTATGTTCAGCAGTGGACTTGAGATGGACTGCAATGATAATGATAATGACATGTCAATAACAAACCAAAAATATGAGTATTTGTGGATGTGGCCGATTATTTATTTTCAATATTTACTTCTTTCACTTATCATAAGTCAGTGGTTGACCGCAATCCCACCAAGATTCTGTATATTAGGTACTTTGCATGATTCAAATGACCACGCCACCTTTCCGTTAGGTTAATCTTTCTCAAAAAACAAGAAATTCATTTACCACTTTACTAGGGTTCGTAAAGTACATTTTTAAAAAATATTATGACTTCACGCGATGTCGTATGATTAACAAGGAACATGTTGATAAGTTACTTTATTATTTAATTTGAATTTACCGCTTTTATAACTCAATTTCGATATATTTTACTTAGGTCTTAACTTAGGTCGGTTACCCCAATTGAAGTTAAAAGATTTCTAGTATTTTAAAAGTAAAAAAATTACGGCTTTTTTTCCTTCATTATGGCCCTTATTATTCAAAATTTCGTTATTTGACTACGAGAAGCTTTTGAACTCATTTAATAGTATTACCATAAAATTTATTTACAAAAGGTTTAATTTTGACAAATCATAAAAAGTACAATAAATATTTATTTTTATGATGAGCCTACAGATAATTCTACTCTATATAATATTAAGTCTTGCAACATTGTCATTGTTACATTTAAAAACTTTAATCAGTTCCAAATAGTACGAAGAAGGCAGTGAGAAGTTAAAACTATTATCTGTCCAGAATCAATTTAAAAAAAAAACTTTATATAAATAAAAAAAACTTTATATAAAAGTCGCCATGCCAAATAATATTTCATAACTTGAGAGTATTCTTAATCCAAGCCCACTGCTGGAATGTGGTTAAGGTACAAGTAGCATGTGTTGTGATAAATGAACGAAGGCAGTGCAGAAATTCGGAAAACAAAGTTGAGCAACACAAGAACATTTTCAACGAAAATACAAAGACGGTAAATGCAAGTTCAAGATGTGTTTCTATACGACAACGTGCTTGATTATTTATAAATATTATGCTAACCATTTTTATCATATTACGACTCACAATATAATTATAATAATATGAACAATGAACGTACGCAAAAACTTTATTCAAAAATGACAATGAAGACGAGTTTTCCGTCTGTTTTTTCGCCGATCAAAGCAACCTCATTTTGACAAGGTACAATTGACCATTAAAAAAACTTTAATAACTTTTATCTTATTGATAATTTTAATTTTATTACAATATTCATATCAACTCTTTAAATTTAATTTTAGCATTCATTTTTCGTTTCATTAATTACCAACAAAAGTTAAGACTCGACAAAAACAAACATATGGCTTGATTGACACCTCTAACAATACTCATAAGTAGCTTTTTGAAGGTTATATCCCTTTTGCGTAACTACTACCACATCTTAGACTAATTCTCAATGCTTAGTAAACAATATAGGTCATAACGTTATGTGTATAAATAGGATCTCCAAATCCTTTGAAGAATTACGCTGTATGTTAGCGAGTCGTAGAGATTACTATGGCAACTGGAAGAAAATGTATAACAGACACATTCGTATTTACTTACTTCACATCATTTCTCTTTTTATAACATTAAAGTAAGTTTACAATTTTAAAATATTTTCACATAAGAGCTAAAGTCTCTGGCTCTAAGCTTCCGTCAAGTGTTTAGTTTCAGCGTTGTTAATAAACACATTTTCGTTCTTGTAATGGAAGAAAATTGTTTTTATAACTTTACACATAAGAGCTAAAGTCGATTATTCCATTTTTTCCTGCAAATACAAAAGATGAATAGATAAATATATATAGTAGCAAGTACCTGTTAAATCGCGGACAACTTGGGGGATAAACACTTACACATTTCATAGAGTACAAGCAGTCTGATTCGCAATTTTTAGAAATATATAAAAGCATGTGCCCCACAGTAAGTAATATGTCAACTGCTAATTAATTTTTTATTTTTAACCAACTGCAGAAAGGAGGAGGTATTCAATTCGACTGTATGTTGTTTTATGTGTACCTTACGGCCTGGCCACGGGGAACAGCGGCGCGAACGGCGAAGCGACAGGCGGGGCGACAAATCGCGCGGCGCGATTTGAGGGCCACGGGAAGTCACATTTGTCGCCGCGACCAGATAGGCCGAAAGTGAAATGTCTTTATCAAAGTTATCTTGATATTGCTTAGAAAGTAATTGTTTTTTGATTCAAGACATAATATTTGGAAAAGATTGCGGAGTACATGATTTGAATAGGAATCGAGTTATAAATGGAAAATTCCACAACAAATAGAATGCATCTAGAAAAAAATCTCGAGTAAATACCAGAATGAGTGGCGAAACCTGCGATTATATTCTTGTTAATATTCAACCAGAATTGGAGATAAAAGTCAATGCGGATAGAATTTTAAGTTGTTTTTGTCGGCCCGGCATTTTTCGCGGCGAAAACAACTAAAATATTTTGTTCCCTATACCATTCGCCGCGTCTGCCGGCCGCCTCTGTGGTTTGCACCGTTCCGATTCATACATTTGTTTCATTCGCCCGCCGCGCCGCCAGTCGCCCGCGCGATTCGCCCGGTAAAATTCGCCCTTTCATACATTTGTTTTAGTCGCTAGACGCCTCGCCGTTCGCGCCGCGCGAATTTTCGCTACGGCGAATGTCCCGTGGCCAGGGTGTTAGAACTTTTTATATGTAAACCAATTTTGAGGATTCTTATTTATATGAAAGCTGGTACTTCACATGTCGTCCTATATTAATTTAATCAAGATCTGACCAGTAGTTTTTGAGTCATCCTTAATAATGCGTATTTAATTGGCTTCGAATACATTGATAATGTTCTCATTTTATTCATATTGAAGTCGGTTGTACAAAATTTTTATTTACCACTTCTTACTTACTATATTACTACCATATAAGTATAATAGGGGATTGTAACTCTTTCTGTCATTTCTGGCGCCTCTTACGGCAAGCACAGGGCATAAGACGAAATAGAGTGATATAGTATACCAAAAATCTTAATGTTAAACACAATTTAAAACCTTATAGATAAGAGCTAAATTTGATGTTCTAGGCTAGCCAAAGAAAGAAGTGTTACTCTAAACACAATAACTAAAGTGGACCCTATTATACTACAAACAAGAGCCAAATTCCTTTACTCTAAGAGTAATATATCTCTCCTGATAGATTATGCTTTAGCCATACGGTTACGGCCTATCAAGATTCCACAGCTGACACATACTACACATAGTTATCCCCATAGATTACCAAATATATATATTTAACATAGTTATAACACTTGACAGGTTGGCATACCGCAGATTTTTTAGTTGTTAGTAGATGCTGCTGCCCTGCTCTCGATTTGTTTTCTTTTAATCGCCTCTTACAATATCCACAGGAGTAAATGGGACAGCAGATATTCTTACCCGCCTCAAATTGACAACTTATACAATAAAAGAGCCAAAGTCAGATGTTCGACTAGTTGTGCTGTGATCCATTGTCTGAAGAGAGCATGATATGGGGTAGTGGATATTTATTGGACATTTTACCACCACCATAAATTGACACTCCAGAAGTAATATAGAGCTTAAGAACTAAATTGATATAACACAATAGACTTTAACGACTTACAAAAAAGAGCCAAAGTCCTTCGCTCGGCTAGTCGTGTTATGTTCTGTTGACTGAAGAGAGCACGTTCGCTTTAGCGCGGTCGGTAGCGGCGGCTGCGGCTTCGCGCATTTCTTTCAGAGTGTGGCCCATTGGCGTTACGTTATGCTGTGGCGATTGACGTGGGAACATACTGTGCAATACGTAGTTAAAGCCATTTACCTGCGAATATATAATTAAAGTTAACAAGTACAATGGCTTAACTTAAATTAACAAGGTGCAATTTGCTTTCCAGTGCAACAATTCATACTACGGGGCATTGTACATAATGCCCCCGTTAACCACCTGGTTCCAGTGGCGAAGCTTCCATTAAAGCCGAAAAGCCGGGCTTGCCTTATTAAACCTGAATCAATCAATAATATCAACTAATAAAATAACTCGTAAAATGTTTCAAGCTATTTCAAATTTCCCGCGCACTCCACTGTTCGACACATGTCGACCGATGACCTCGTATTGCCTTAGCGATACTGCTGTTGTCATAAAAAATGAGTTTTAATAGAGCTAATAGTTGTCTCCCTCGCTCGCGTGGGCTTTTTACGGGGCTTTCGAGAAGACGATCGCTCTCTTTCTAATCTATGGCAAAATATTCTATATTGAAATATAACTACGATTGTATATACAGCAATTAGTATAGAGATTTAAAGCCAGGCTTTTGGGAATAAATTTGTTAAAAGCGGAGGCGCGCGGGCAATACCTTTGCAAGTTCATTTCACGTTTCAATGTTTATTTACTCTGTGTGCTTATCTTAAGCGATTTAATATTACGAGTTCAAAATTTATGCTTTTTTAAAGATTTTTAATGAAAATGGAGGATAATAGTGTTCCTTGTGATGAATTGAAGTGTGTTAAAGTGATAATCGGAGAGCAAATCTTTAAACTTTGTTGAGATAATACACAAGGTTAAGAGTGTATTTCAGACTTATCAATTATCGCAATTAAAAACAGTTATTGGTACAATTAAAACGTTCACCAACATTTTACATGGACGTAATTAAATCTTTCCATAAGAAAGCGAGACGATTCCACTTATCTTATTATCTCTTGTCCATTAGAATGTATATAATTTGTTTTTGTTTTTTTTTTTTAATTTTGTACATAGTTTGTTTGTATTTTGTTCGTGTTTTACTTTTGTTCATGTATTGTATTGGATGTAAATATTTTTTTTCTTTCGCTTAAACAAACCCAAACGGCTTTCTTCAAAGCCATCGACGCTATGCAATTGCTGATATGTAATACAATCTATCTAGCAGTGGTATGCCTTCTGTGTGCTTTGTTAAACACGTCCTTGACAGCACTGAATATGAAACTGAAACGTGGAGACAGATCAAGATTGGTGTATTTTTATAAAACTGCTAAAAACAACAATCTATATTTTTATCAATTTATATCTTGGGCTTGCCCTAGCTTGGAGCTTTAGCTTCGCCACTGCCTGGTTCACATCATATAAGATAAACAGACTCACCATCTGAGTGCAGTTCTTCTTGAACCTATCAACTCCAAAGGCGCGTATCGGCCTCGAAAAGCCGAACACTTGTGAATCAATCCAGGCGGACCGCCTTGCTATAGTCTGACCAGGCCCTAATGATCTGTACTCCACTCGCTCCACTACACTCTAGAAATTGAATACTTAAATTAACAACTTAATAAAAAAATAACATAATTATAATATTATTTATAGTGCACTCTACCTTAACTTTACACTTATTTTTATTTCCTATTTAGGTTGTCTGGAAGAAATTGCTGCATAGCAATAACACCGCCTTTTGTTTTTCTCTTTGATTGTTTCTTGTTATGTTGTTTTTTTAGTGTTCAATAAAGGGTATTGTATTGTATTGTATAATTAAAGATTTTGTTCAATATATCTTTAATACTACTATTGTTCCATTCCTTTCCTGTTCCTAAACAGTTTGATGAATGTTCTTATGTAAGGATAAGGAGTATCATATAATATGTACATTTTACTGCTGTGTGTTTAGAACAGTGTAAGAATATCTACTACCCCCGTCATTCCGTTGGTGTTGTAAGGGATCACACAGAGAAATGAAACAGGAGATGGGGAACAGTATTTTTCTAATAACAACTGCTACATGTGGTAACTGTAGCAAAATCCTTCATATGAGGTAAACTATGGAAAGGCTAGTTCAGCGCTTGTAGTTTGTTTTAATATAAGAAAATAAATATATCTAATGGTATATCTGCGTTAAAGTTAAAGTTACAACCTATATACGTCCCACTCCTGGGCACAGGCCTCCGCTCATTTTTGAGAGGGTTTTAGGGCAAGGAATATTCCGCTGCCTTCACTTCACATGTCTTCGAAATATTTTTTTTTAATTTCCCAGCAGGTTTCCTCACGATGTTTTCCTTCACCGCCGAGTACGTGGTAAATCAGCACTTAAAATTGCAATTAACATTTTATGGTGCCGGCGGGAATAGAACCCGATTCGCCTGCATACTGTGAAATTTACAGCGAGCGCTAACCATCTGAGCTACCACAGCTCTCGTCTGTATTTTGATTATTAATATACCACGCGAGCAATGGTATATTAATAATCAAAATACAGACGCCCACCCATCTTATTCCTCTGGGAGGGAATAAAATGCCTACTCTTGTTATCAGCAAAAGAAATCTTTTTGTAATTGAAACAAGGTATGGAAAATTTAAGAAATGCCCAGCTGTGGACAGGCATTACATAATTTTAATTATTACAGACAATTACTAGGTGGTGAAAAACACAAAGTCACAAATTAAACTTATCTTACCATGACTTTTGTGTATCCCAAATTTCTGGTGTATGTGACTAGAACTTTCTCCTTGGGATCAACAACACTCTCCTCTATTATCTTGACAGATTTGGCATTGAAGAACCTGCGAATGCATTAAGTTTAATATTAAGTTCACATACAAAACTTATAAAATGATGGATTGTAATTTAATAGACCAATGACCAATGACATTATTTAAAAGTTGAAATTTGAATCATAATGGTATTTATAAAATGGCTGCCTTATAAAATTACACTTGTGGCATTCCAAAAACAACAGTTTGCTTTTTAGGGAAAAAGCAGACAGAAGCAGAGAAGGCACATCAATAGATATTTGTTTTGTTGCCTCACAATATTATGTGTTTACACCAAAATGTGGGAAAATTCCATGCCATGCCATTGTGGGCACCGATTCTTAACCCAATTGCTTATAAAAGAGATTGCTACCACGTAGTGAGCATAGCGTCGATTTAGAAGTTGGCCTTTTGATATTACATCTTATTTATATAAAATGCAAAAATTGTTTCTACCTGTGTCTGTTACAGACTTTGAACCATCCAACCGATATTGATAAATTTTTGGTGTTTAAATAGGTCCCTAGATGGTTTATATTCACATTTGGATTAGGTGACACTGTTGTCGAGATCTTAGAAATTACACGAGCGAAGCCGGGATGGATTGCTGGTGCACTATAATATAAGGGTCATCACAACAGTGGGCGCCGATTAACCCAGTTATGTATAAAAAAAAATTAGTAATAATAATGTCCTCCAGACCGAATTTGTCACAGCGGCCAGCCTCAACAGAGACTAGCCATCGGCACAGGACAGGACAGCCCAAGTGTATGCGCAAGCACAGGTGCACTCTCTATTCTCTCACTCTCATAATCTGTTTAGATGGTAAACCGACACGACCGGAGATAGATCAGGCGCGGGGCGAACAGCTTTACATGCTTTCCGAGGGAGGGGGTGAGACACCGCCAAATTCTTGACTCTGGGCAGCTACTAAGAATTTCTTGACGGAAAAACTCAACAGTTGATATTTTTGTCCAACCCAGGATTCGAACCCAGGACCTCATGATCAGCAGTCGCACTACTACAACCACTAGACCAACAAGGCAGTCAAAAAGTCAAAAAAAATTAATAAGTTCTATATAAAAAGGTATTCAGTGTAGAACTAGAGTGAAAAAACACTATTGAGAGATTCAAAAAGTGGAGATTAAAGATAGGGCTGGGTAATTTCGATTTACTAATTGATCTTTTGATATTACATTGATTAATTATAATATAAGGGTTCTCCTAACCTTTCTGACAAATTTTATATAAACCTTTGTGCTTGATCGAAGCAATAAATTTGATGATAGAGTAAAGTGTGTAAATGCTATATCAATCGAAATAGTAAGCAAATTTTATCTAAAATCATTTTTATCAACCCTATTTTCTCTACTATCAAAACAAATCGAAAGGAATTCTCTGTAATTTTATTTATAACCAAATAGCTAGTAATCTATACTTTATTGGCCAAGCCTCAAGGTTGACAATTTAAATCAATAAACTATTGAAAATAAACAAACATCATTCATCATTGATAATAAAATCACTTGTTAGACACATGATAAGATAGTACACTGCTATTACATCATCTTTATTATAGCATATTATTTTTGTGAACACTTGAAGGAACACTAGATATGGTAGTATCTAGCAACTAAATTGTACCTCAATAACAATTAAAATCAAACAAACAAAACTATTACCTCTCACCCCATTTCGGCACTCTATTTGTTTTTGTAAGGAGTCTCTTTGTGTAAAGACATCCATCCCTCACTTGCCTGCTCCAAGTGTCCTCTGATAACACATGTGTGCTGGAAGTATAATTACTCGTTATTCGTATTATTAGACAACTGCTTAGGCAGTGGCTACAGAGATTTAAGCACTCAGTATAAATTTCACAGTTGCAAGCAACGCCGGTTCCATGAAATTACTAATTGAAATTTTAAGAGCTGAACCATATTCGGCAGTAAAGGAAAATATTGGGAAGAAACCTACATGCAGTATGAGGAACCAAATATATGTTAATATTTGTGATTAGTATTTGCCGAATATGAATATTCGGTAAATGTCTACTATTCGGCAAATACGAATGAATATTCGTATTTGTTGCATCACTAGTGACAACGCAACTGCATTTTGATTTGTTATCGAGGATAGATGTAGATGTCTATGGGCCACAGCAACCACTTACCATCAGGTGGACTGTGTGCTCGTTTGTCACCATATCCTATTTTAAAAAAAAATGGGGTTTTAGTTTTTTTATTTTTTATTTAACATGATTTCAAAACATTGTTTAAAATTTAGAAACAAAATCTAAATATTGAGATTAAAACTAATTATCCATATACTAATATTATAAATGCGAAAGTGTGTTTGTTTGTTTGTCCTTCTTTCACGTCGCAACAGAGCGTCGGCATGGCATCAATTTTGGTATGGGGATAGTTCGGTGGCTGTAGAGTGACACAGCCTACTTTTTTCCGCGGAAAAACATCTCATTCCCATGGGAAAATCGAATATGTTGCACAAGTTTGTCCTTCTTTCACGTCGCAACAGAGCGTCGGCATGGCATCAATTTTGGTATGGGGATAGTTCGGTGGCTGTAGAGTGACACAGCCTACTTTTTTCCGCGGAAAAACATCTCATTCCCGTGGGAAAATCGAATATGTTGCACAAGTTTGTCCTTCTTTCACGTCGCAACAGAGCGTCGGCATGGCATCAATTTTGGTATGGGGATAGTTCGGTGGCTGTAGAGCGTCACAGCCTACTTTTTTCCGCGGAAAAACATCTCATTCCCGTGGGAAAATCGAATATGTTGCACAAGTTTGTCCTTCTTTCACGTCGCAACAGAGCGTCGGCATGGCATGATTTTTTGTATGGGGATAGTTCGGTGGCTGTAGAGTGACATAGGTTACTTTTTTCCGCGGAAAAACATCTCATTCCCGTGGGAAAATCGCATATGTTGCACAAGTTTGCCCTTCTTTGACGTCGCAACAGAGCGTCGGCATGGCATGATTTTTTGTATGGGGATAGTTCGGTGGCTGTAGAGTAACATAGGTTACTTTTTTCCGCGGAAAAACGTCTCATTCCCGTGGGAAAATCGAATATGTTGCACAAGTTTGTTCTTCTTTCACGTCGCAACAGAGCGTCGGCATGGCATCAATTTTGGTATGGGGATAGTTCGGTGGCTGTAGAGTGACACAGCCTACTTTTTTCCGCGGAAAAACATCTCATTCCCGTGGGAAAATCGAATATGTTGCACAAGTTTGTCCTTCTTTCACGTCGCAACAGAGCGTCGGCATGGTATCAATTTTGGTATGGGGATAGTTTGGTGGCTGTAGAGTGTCACAGCCTACTTTTTTCCGCGGAAAAACATCTCATTCCCGTGGGAAAATCGAATATGTTGCACAAGTTTGTCCTTCTTTCACGTCGCAACAGAGCGTCGGCATGGCATCAATTTTGGTATGGGGATAGTTCGGTGGCTGTAGAGTGACACAGCCTACTTTTTTCCGCGGAAAAACATCTCATTCCCGTGGGGAAATCGAATATGTTGCACAAGTTTGTCCTTCTTTCACGTCGCAACAGAGCGTCGGCATGGCATCAATTTTGGTAAGGGGATAGTTCGGTGGCTGTAGAGTGACACAGCCTACTTTTTTCCGCGGAAAAACATCTCATTCCCGTGGGAAAATCGAATATGTTGCACAAGTTTGTCCTTCTTTCACGTCGCAACAGAGCGTCGGTATGGCATCAATCTTGGTATGGGGATAGTTCGGTGGCTGTAGAGTGACATAGGTTACTTTTTTCCGCGGAAAAACATCTCATTCCCGTGGGAAAATCGCATATGTTGCACAAGTTTGCCCTTCTTTGACGTCGCAACAGAGCGTCGGCATGGCATGAAATTTTGTATGGGGATAGTTCGGTGGCTGTAGAGTAACATAGGTTACTTTTTTCCGCGGAAAAACATCTCATTCCCGTGGGAAAATCGAATATGTTGCACAAGTTTGTCCTTCTTTCACGTCGCAACAGAGCGTCGGCATGGCATCAATTTTGGTATGGGGATAGTTCGGTGGCTGTAGAGCGTCACAGCCTACTTTTTTCCGCGGAAAAACATCTCATTCCCGTGGGAAAATCGAATATGTTGCACAAGTTTGTCCTTCTTTCACGTCGCAACAGAGCGTCGGCATGGCATCAATTTTGGTATGGGGATAGTTCGGTGGCTGTAGAGTGTCACAGCCTACTTTTTTCCGCGGAAAAACATCTCATTCCCGTGGGAAAATCGAATATGTTGCACAAGTTTGTCCTTCTTTCACGTCGCAACAGGGCGTCGGCATGGCATGATTTTTTTGTATGGGGATAGTTCGGTGGCTGTAGAGTGACATAGGTTACTTTTTTCCGCGGAAAAACATCTCATTCCCGTGGGAAAATCGCATATGTTGCACAAGTTTGGCCTTCTTTCACGTCGCAACAGAGCGTCGGCATGGCATCAATTTTGGTATGGGGATAGTTCGGTGGCTGTAGAGTGACACAGCCTACTTTTTTCCGCGGAAAAACATCTCATTCCCGTGGGAAAATCGGATATGTTGCACAAGTTTGTCCTTCTTTCACGTCGCAACAGAGCGTCGGCATGGCATCAATTTTGTTATGGGGATAGTTCGGTGGCTGTAGAGTGACACAGCCTACTTTTTTCCGCGGAAAAACATCTCATTCCCGTGGGGAAATCGAATATGTTGCACAAGTTTGTCCTTCTTTCACGTCGCAACAGAGCGTCGGCATGGCATCAATTTTGGTATGGGGATAGTTCGGTGGCTGTAGAGTGACACAGCCTACTTTTTTCCGCGGAAAAACATCTCATTCCCGTGGGGAAATCGAATATGTTGCACAAGTTTGTCCTTCTTTCACGTCGCAACAGAGCGTCGGTATGGCATCAATTTTGGTACGGGGATAGTTCGGTGGCTGTAGAGTGACACAGCCTACTTTTTTCCGCGGAAAAACATCTCATTCCCGTGGGGAAATCGAATATGTTGCACAAGTTTGTCCTTCATTCACGTCGCAACAGAGCGTCGGCATGGCATGATTTTTTGTATGGGGATTGTTCGGTGGTTGTAGAGTGACATAGGTTACTTTTTTCCGCGGAGAAACATCTCATTCCCGTGGGAAAATCGCATATGTTGCACAAGTTTGCCCTTCTTTCACGTCGCAACAGAGCGTCGGCGTGGCATGATTTTTTTGTATGGGGATAGTTCGGTGGCTGTAGAGTGACATAGCTTACTTTTTTCCGCGGAAAAACATCTCATTCCCGTGGGAAAATCGCATATGTTGCACAAGTTTGCCCTTCTTTCACGTCGCAACAGAGCGTCGGCATGGCATGATTTTTGGTAAGGGGATAGTTCGGTGGCTGTAGAGTGACATAGGTTACTTTTTTTCCGCGGAAAAACATCTCATTCCCGTGGGAAAATCGCATATGTTGCACAAGTTTGCCCTTCTTTCACGTCGCAACAGAGCGTCGGCATGGCATGATTTTTTGTATGGGGATAGTTCGGTGGCTGTAGAGTGACATAGGTTACTTTTTTCCGCGGAAAAACATCTCATTCCCGTGGGGAAAATCGCATATGTTGCACAAGTTTGCCCTTCTTTCACGTCGCAACAGAGCGTCGGCATTGCATGATTTTTTGTATGGAGATAGTTCGGTGGCTGTAGAGTGACATAGGTTACTTTTTTCCGCGGAAAAACATCTCATTTCCGTGGGAAAATCGCATATGTTGCACAAGTTTGCCCTTCTTTCACGTCGCAACAGAGCGTCGGCATGGCATGATTTTTTGTATGGGGATAGTTCGGTGGCTGTAGAGTGACATAGATTACTTTTTTCCGCGGAAAAACATCTCATTCCCGTGGGAAAATCGAATATGTTGCACAAGTTTGCCCTTCTTTCACGTCGCAACAGAGCGTCGGCATGGCATGATTTTTTGTATGGGGATAGTTCGGTGGCTGTAGAGTGACATAGGTTACTTTTTTCCGCGGAAAAACATCTCATTCCCGTGGGAAAATCGAATATGTTGCACAAGTTTGCCCTTCTTTCACGTCGCAACAGAGCGTCGGCATGGCATGATTTTTTGTATGGGGATAGTTCGGTGGCTGTAGAGTGACAGGCTACTTTTTTCAGCGGAAAAACATATCATTCCCGTGGGAAAATCGAATATGTTGCAAAATTAAATTCAGCTAGGTGGCGCCACCGTGATTCTACAAGACGGACGACGGTACGATGGACGAACACAGAAGGTCAGAATATCTGGATTATTATGTCTTTTTACCAAAATTAAGATAAAAAATGTATGGATCTGTATTTTTCCACGCAGGATTTTCTTCAAACATTTTGGTGCATTGTAATTCACAGAATAGGCGATAACCTCGCAGACGATATTAAGTAATCCGTTGATGCTCTGCCTACCCTGCAAGGGTTACAGGCGTGATTATAAGTATGGATCAGAAATACTATCACCACCTGGTCACCCTTAACTATTACTTAACTGTGGTAGAAACAGTTCTTAGTAAGCCTTATTAATAAGCCTTAGTAATATTTATTGAACGGAAATGAATACAGTTCTTATATGTGGTTATGAATGAATCGGTATTGAGCCCCGCCGTTGAGCCGCGCGTCAACTTATAGTGCATACGGTACCCATACGCTTAAATTGTTTCTATTTCGTAGCTTATTCGACTACCTGCTTTCGGTTTCGGTTGTTTGTAATTTGCTTTGTGATTTGGTTGAATGGATTTATATTGGCTTTCATTTTCTGATTTGTGTATTTTCTTGGATCGGTTTTGTTGATTTGGTTGGTATTCCTTTATACATATTTAGACTGTGGATTTGATATTGGACTTTGTTTATTTAGAATCATGAATTGGTTTTCGTTGTTTTAGGTTGTTTAACAATATTTCAAAGGGATATTAATAGTATAGATAGTGTATACGGTACCTATACACTTACTTCTTTTTCGTTGGTTATATTTATATTGACTATTGCTTTCGATTTCGGTTTTCTGCGATTTGGTTTGATTCGATTTTTTTTTTGGCTATCGTTTTCAGATTCGTGTTGTGTCTTGAATTAGTTTTGTTGTTTTGATTTTAAAAAATATTTAAAAGGAATAATTATTCCTTGTAGAATTTTGGATTTGCTTTTAAAAAAAATATTTAAAAGGAAACGTAATTCCTTTTAGGTATTTTAACGTTTTTTTATAAATAGGTTTTTTTGTTACTTCATAATGTCTCGCAAACGTAAGTCCAGCCTTTCAAGAGTATCTTCTCAAAGACAAGCAAAAAGATTAACTCGATCGCTAGAATCTTTAGAAGATTATGAACTGAGAAGGCAAGAACAAGCAGAGCGTCAGGCTGCTTTTATAGCATCTGAGACACCTTCTCAACGTCAGCAAAGGCGTCTTGAACAGACAGAACGTCAGGCTGCTTTAAGAGCTTCCGAAACACCTTCTCAAAGTCAGCGAAGGCATCTTGAACAGGCAGAGCGTCAAGCTACTTTAAGAGCTACTGAAACACCTGCTCAAAGTCAGCAAAGGCGTCTTGAACAGGCAGAGCGTCAAGCTACTTTAAGAGCTACTGAAACACCTGATCAAAGTCAGCAAAGGCGTCTTGAACAGGCAGAGCGTCAATCTACTTTAAGAGCTACTGAATAAATAAATAAATAAATAAAAAAAAAAAAAACACCTGCTCAAAGTCAGCGAAGGCTATTCGAACAAGCGGAACGTCAGGCCGCCTTAAGAGCCACGGAAACACCTGATGAAACTCAACACAGACTCATTGAGCAAGCTGAACGTCAATCTACTATAAGGGCATCTGAAACACCAGAACAGACACAGGCGCAAAGAGATGCAAATGCACAGCTCCAAGCTGAACGTCGACAAAATTTTCAAAGAAACAATTGGTCGGTTTTTAATGACGCAGCATTCACTTATGATCCGTTGATTGATTATAAAAATCACAGGTTAGTTGTTATTGGACTGATGGACAAGGCGTATCGATTTTGCAGCGCTTTAAAATGGAAAGATGAGACCGCAGGCATGTGCTGTTCCAATGGCAAAGTGTCTCTTCTGTTACTTGGGGAACCAGAAGAACCTTTGAAAACTCTCTTTTTATATGATGCTAATGAGACACGCTTTTTAAACAGGATCCGGAAATATAACTCATGCTTTCAAATGACGTGCTTCGGAGTTGACCGGGAAATAATAATGCCGGGATTTTCGCCCACATTTACGGTGCAAGGGCAAATTTATCATAGAAGGTTCAATTTTTCCAGCTGAAAACGAACGGCATAAATTTTTACAAGTATATTTTATGGGTGACGAAGAAATTGAGGTAGACCGTCGCTGCCAATTTATCCAGGGAGTTGAGAGAGAAACAGTGTTCAAAATTCAAAGATTCTTGCATGTACATAACATTTTAGTCAAAACATTTAAAACTACTTTAGAAAACCTACCTGAAGAGGATTATAAAGTCGTCATTCACGCAGATCGGACCCCTCGAGGAGAGCATGAAAGGCGCTACACCTTTGATAAACGAAATAGCAGCCGTAATTAGTGGTGATCAATTTTCTTCACGAGACATTGTCTTGCGAGCACGTTACGTGACGCTCTGCAATACCCATTGATTTATTGCAAAGGACAAGAGGGTTATCATTTTCAAATTCCACTCATTAACCCGGTCACAAAGGAGCCTACTCCAAACAAAAAAGTGTCATGTATAGATTTTTATGCGTATCATATGTTACGAGAAAATGATTTTAACCTCTTAGCCCGGTGTAGACAATTACTTCATCAATTTTTGGTAGACATGTATGTGAAGATAGAAAGTGAATGTCTCCATTATAATCTTTAAATCAAAAAAATCTGCGTGTTGAGAATTATATACATTTACAAGATGCAGTTTCTAGCGACGCCAATGAAAACCCCAGAGATTTAGGTAAAATGGTAATTCTGTCATCATCATTCGTTAACAGTCCCCGCTACCTACATGAGTACACAAGACGCATTTGCCTATGTACGAACTTACGGAAAACCTGATCTTTTTGTTACTTTTACTTGCAATCCCACATGGAAAGAAATAACCGAGGAGCTAATGCAGGGCCAAAAAAGTACTGATAGACACGATTTAGTTGCTAGAGAATTTAGATTATAAGTACAAAAATTAATGTATGTAATTAACAAAGGGAAAATTTTCGGAGAGGTGCAGTGCTTCATGTATTCAATTGAATGGCAAAAAAGAGGATTACCGCATGCACACATTCTAATATGGCTTAAAGAGAAGTTGCGGCCCAGCAAAATAGACGACATAATAAGCGCCGAGACTCCGGATCCTGAGCAAGATAAAGAATTGTATGATACCATTGTCCGAAATATGATTCACGGTCCATGTGGAGCACGAAATTCAATATCGCCATGTATGAAAGAAGGAAAATGTACAAAGAAATTCCCTAAACAGCTATTAAAAGAAACAGTGCACAATGACAATGGCTACCCTTTATACAGACGCAGAGCTCCCGAAGATGGTGGCAGGAAAGTTACAATCAAATCTCGCTCTGGAGCGTTCGAAACCTTAGATAACAGCTGGATTGTCCCATATTCGCCCATTCTATGTAAAATGTTTAATGCCCAAATTAATGTAGAAGCATGTAGCTCTGTCCGCGCAATAGAGTACCTATATCTGTAAGTACATATATAAAGGAAGCGACCAAGCAATATTTAATCTCAGGAGTGAAGGTGAGGAAAATCCCGTTAATGAAGTTCAGACCTTTCGAGCAGAGCGCTATGTCAGCAGTAACGAGGCAGCGTGGCGTCTCCTTGGCTTCCCTTTACACAAAAGGCACCCAACAGTTACTCACCTTGCTGTGCACTTAGAAAATGGAGAGCGTGTATATTTCACCGAAAGAAATTTCCATGAAGGAATTGCATCAGCGCCAAAAACTACACTAACAGCCTTCTTTCAACTTTGTCAAACCGATCCCTTTGCAAAAACGTTGCTATATTCTGAAGTCCCCCGACATTATACTTGGAACACATCTAGGAAGGAGTGGAAACGCCGTATTCAAGGCACGCCTGTTGCAAATTGGCCCAGTGTAAAGTCATCAGATGCCCTTGGTCGTGTGTATACCGTAATTTTGAATGTTTCTGTTTACATTTGCTGCTGCACCATGTTTGGGGTCCTACAGGATATAAAGACTTTAAAACTGTCAACGGTCAGGAATGCGCAACTTATAGAGAAGCATGTGAAGCTCTGCATCTTTTAGAAAACGATAATCACTGGGATGAAACCATGGAGGAAGCTGTGCAGTGCCAGTCACCAGCCAAAATTAGGGATCTTTATGCAACTCTCATATCATCTTGCGGGCTATCTAATGCACATGAATTGTGGGACAAATATAAAGAGTACATGGCGGAAGATATTTTGCGAAGGTTACAGCAGACACATACGAGAATTGCGAAGGATACACGCGAACATGACATACAATGAACACATTTATAATGAAGCACTTGGAAAAATTGAAGATAAAGTAATGGCAATGGTAGGCAAACAATTAAGCGACTTTGGAATGATAAGCCCTCAGCGAACAACCGAAAATGAACTAAGTGATATTATACGTGAAACAAACTACGATATACCAGCTTTGCAGCAGCAAGTAGCCAAATTTGTACCCCGCTTGCTTCCCAAACAAAAACGAGTTTTTCACAAAGTATTAGGACAAATTGAATCTGGAAATGATGCACTTTTCTTTTTAGATGCCTCTGGAGGAACTTGGAAGACATTTTTGTTAAATTTATTATTAGCGCAAGTACGGAAAGATAAAAATATTGCTGTGGCCGTAGCTTGCTCCGGTATAGCCGCCATGCAGCTAAGCGGGGGCCGCACTGCACATTCTGTTTTAAAACTCCCTCTAAATCTAGCCCAGGAAGAATCGCCGATCTGCAACTTTAGCAAAAATAGTGCACGAGGTATAATGCTACGACAACGCAAACTATTAGTGTGGGACGAAAGTACAATATCGCATAAAAAAACCGTAGAAGCACTAAATCGAACGCTCCAGGATTTGCGCAGCAATACCAATGTAATGGGAGGAATGGTGGTTTTACTGGCTGGTGACCTTCGCCAAACTTTACCTCTCATTCAAAAGGGCTCACCTGCAGATGAAATTAAAGCATGCCTCAAGTCGTCTATTTTATGGAACAAGGTGACAAAATTCAGTTTAACTACGAATATGAGAGTGCATTTGTATAATGATATCAATGCTGGAAACTATGCTGACACACTATTAAAAATTGGCGATGGGCGGTTGGAAACGGATGCTGAGGGCTGCGTTAAATTGACGAGAGATTTTTGTAATTTAGTACAGAGTCATTCCGAATTAATTGCGAGCGTTTATTCAGATTTAATGAACAACATGCATGAAGACAAATGGTTATGTTAAAGGGCGATTCTTGCACCAAAAAATGAGAGCGTTAACAAAATAAATTCGAACATATTAAGCGAAGTAGCAGGAGAAATAACAGAGTATTTGTCAGTAGACACAGTTATGGACACAGAACAGAGCACTTCATATCCCGCAGAGTTTCTAAATTCTCTAGAGTTGTCAGGTGTGCCCTCACATAAGCTTCAATTAAAATTAGGCGTCCCAGTCATGCTAATGCGAAATTTAGATGCTCTCGGTTATGTAACGGGACAAGGCTGCGTGTGACACATCTTGGACGGAACATAATCGGTGCTACAATTTTGACAGGCATAGGAAAAGGTGAAAATGTTATTATACCACGATCCTTATAAATCCCACAGATCTTCCTTTTCAATTCAAAATGTTGCAGTTCCCTATTAAGCTCAGTTTTGCAATGATAATTAATAAAGCGCAAGAGCAAACGTTACAGGTAGTGGGGGTCAACTTAGAAAAACCGTGCTTCTCTCATGGTCAGCTGTATGTAGCATGTTCGCGTGTGTCAAATGCCCAGAATCTCCACATTCTTTCCCCGAATGGAAAAACATATAACATTTTGTACAGTAACATCTTAAAATAGTGTTCAATTAGTTTTTTTTTTCCAAAATTCCCACAATCAATTAATCAGAATTTCCACAGATCTTCCCTTTCAATTCAAAATTTCCTATTTAGCTCAGTTTTTTTTTTCAATTCCAAATGCTGCACCTCTGACGGACCTATTAAGCTCAGTTTCCTTTCAACTCAAAAGGCTGCATCTCTGACGGATCTTTTATTTGGCTCAGTTTCCTTTCAATTCAGAAAACTGCATCTCTGACGAATAAATTTAGCTCAGTTTCTTTTCAAAAGTCTGCATCCCTGACAGGATAATAATGCTCAGTTTCCTTTAATTAAAAAAATATCCCATTTCCATTTGGAATAAACAGGGTATTTTCATGCTTTCCTATATGCTGCATTTCAAAACATTTAAATAGGCTGACGAATTAATTTTGCTCAGTTTCCTTTTAATGGCTGCATCTCTGACAAATCTATAAAACTCAGTTTTCTTTCAATTCAAAAAGCAATGGATAGTTCATTTCCCAGTGACCATGCGGGCGAAGCCGCGGGTAACACAGCTAGTTTCCAATAATCAGTAGTTAATTCATTTTAATTTGAATTTTAATTTCTACATCCTTCTATGAATTTGAAATTTTAAAGCAATCATATTCTTAATATCAGTTAACACAAGTACAATAAACAGTTCTTTTGTTATAACACATACCATTGTATGTGTATGTGTTGCAATTATTAGTCACATCTCAAGGCTATATAATAATTGTTAATAAATTCATTTGACCCAAAAGAATAAAAGAAAACATAAACAAAGAATATAAGATATATTAATGTAACTAAGTTATAAAGTTTCACATCACTATTTCAATTAAGAGGAAAAATTGCACAGGTATTTTTTTCTTAAATATCAGGGAGCATAACAAAACTGTAAACACAATCACATTGTCCTTTATACAAATACCAATTTTTAAACAACTTATCTTACCTCTGTGGATTAGGATATCTTTTCCAGTATCCGCAAGCAACTTGGTCCCAACTGAAGTTAAAAGTTGTGGTATTCTCAAAATACCTGGCCATATTTCACTTTGTTGATAAATTTTGTAAATTGGAATGATGGCGACTATGGGATCGACGACCTTAACACCGCGTCATATTTCAAAAAAGCCTAGTAAACACGCAAACAAATCACAATGACATATTTAAAAAAATCATAATATAAAACTTCTGCAACTTTATCCGATTACATAAAGTCAAAAGTAGGTCACTAAAAGAAGCGTATTAATTTATTTAAATTTAATCAAACACTTTACGCAATGACTTTGTGATGATTGTCACGTACGACTGCTCGGTTTCGATACGGTTAAACGTTGAAAACATTAAAAACCGATTTACGCCGAAGGACAACTTTGTACACAAATATGATAACAAACAACTCCTTTCAATGGATTTTTTCTATTGTATCGATTATAATAAATAACATCTTAAATTTGAATCACCTCTTTACCGGAGCAAACGTTGAACTTGTTCTTATCGTAACTTTTTATACAGACTTTTCTTACAATACCCGGTATAGTCTTCAACGCCTATTTTATGGTCGAGATAAATGCTCTTCCGAAAACCGCGTGCTATCATTCATGTTTTTGTAGGTGTTTTTATAAAATTTCGAACGATTATTATTTTGACAGAAAATTCCAAAGTCCATGGACATGCAATGAACCATAGATTAAAGGTATAAGGTACACCTTAGAATACATTACAGAAACTTGAAGAGCAGAAAGTATCGGTCTCTAATTTAGGTAGAGTCTGTCGGATTCTTAGCCAAACAGCCAGGTTACTGTCGAGGACAGCCAGCTACGATCTTTCCCACAGTCTCCCTCCATATACTCTAAGTATAAACTGAAAGTTACAGTTACAGGCGGTTACAGGCGTAGACAGAGAATCCTAGCATTCTCTGTCTACGGTTACAGGTGTCATTACTAAAATGTATTATCTGTAGTTCTAGGTTCTAAATAAATAAATATAAATAAATAAATTTATTCACAAGAAATATGGTACAAGGATGTTCTTATAAAATAATAATGTATCACATATTTCACCAATTTTGGTATATGAAAACTTATTTACTAATTAACTTATTGTTAGAATATAAAAAATTTACACGTATCTCACTTTACAATATTTATATTAATCCTTTAAAACACCATCAAAAAAGAAACAGCGTTTAACAGTCAATACAAACGTTCTTTTATTTTTAGCAGTTCATTTACCGAATAAAATTGTTTTTCTAGAAGCCACTTTAATAAATTACGTCTAAATCGATTATAATCTAGTTGCCTTATTTCATTTGCAATTTTATTAAATACTTGAACAGCCATCACATAGCAATTTTTTGAGTACAGGCTTGTTTTTAATGAATAATTTTATCCGGGTATCTGGTACTATATGTTGCTGTATCTTTTAACCTAGTAAAAAAAATGAGGATACTTTTTTACAAATATTGAACGTTCAAAAATGTACATGGATGGTAGCGTAAGAACACCCAATTCTTTAAATAGTGGTTTGCAAGAAACTAGTGGCCCGACACCACAAAGCATCTAGCCTTTCTGCAGGGGTACATGAAATGAATTCACTACAGACTATCACATGTTTATTAAATCATAGATTATTATCGACCTGATCTGCAAAAATATACTTCTTATTAGTTTCGGGCAGTTCCGAGACGAGACGAAGCGAAACAAGACGATACGAGACGAGTCAAGACGAGACCTGATGAAACTTGACGTGACCAGACGAGACCATACGAGACCAGACGAGGCCAGACAAGACCAGACGAAACAGAGTAGCATAGAGTAGCGTAGAGAAGCATAGAGTCGCGTTGGGTATGATTCAATTGATTAGTGACCTAATCTACAAAAATGTACTTCTTATTAGATTCGAACAGTTCCGAGACGAGACGAGACGTGAGTTACGATATGACGGCGAACGAAAACCTTTTAAAATCATAATAATAACTTATTTTCGGGAAAGTTACACTAATAATTTCAAATGAACTGTTAAAAGACATAAATAAGATAAGTGATGCGTGGATGGTAACAGATTGCAAGACAGTTCCATTGTCTCCACGACGATCCTTTCCGAAGGGCAAGCATTTCTCATTTGCCATTGATCTGTGTAACTGCTATGTCGGCCCGATTTCAGGGTTACAAAACCTTAATCTTTTCCCTCCTTAAGTTGGAAGCTGGTTCTGCAGCTTCCAGCAGAAATTTCACGACTTGCTTTACTCGAACGCTTAATCCAATTGTATATCTTCCAATTTGCAATATATGCTGCTAGTATGTAGAGGAGCACTGTGGACCAGCTAGGAATTGCCATCATATGAGATCAGTCTCAAGTTTCTGTTTCTTGAATGTCTTCAACCTTGTTCATGGACACTATCTAGTGAGATGTCTTCTAGGTGTATCTTGTACTGGACTTCTTCCTGGTGTATTAGGTTCTCGTTGGGTAGAGGGATGATTTCGTTTATAGAGACGCTGCTAGTGTGTGTTCTTATCGTTGTATTCTTGATATTAACTTGACAGTCCTGTAATGATTTCTTATATTTACGCGAACACTACACATTGAAATAATACTAGTTTTTACGGAATTTATCGCATATATTTAACTTTTTTAAATACCCGACGTTTCGAACGCTTTACAGCACTCATGGTCACGGGCGGGACTGAGATGTTCAACGTCCAGATGTCATAGTTAACCGCGGTTACCATAGATTAAAATTTTAACTTTTGTTCCGATCTACACAGTATGAACTTTTGGTATCTTGAAGTCTTGCAGTTGTATGCTTGGGTTGGGATTTAATTTTATTTATTATAGGATCCCAAGCAGATGGTAGCACCCAGCCATCTTCTCTATTGAAATTAAGATGTTTTTTGATTTCAATAGCCTCGCGAATCATCCTTGGAAGGAATCGGTGTTCTTTAGCGAGGATTTGTGGTCTATCAAATCTGATGTAGTGATGGGGGCGATATACGTGTTCACAGACTGCAGACTTCCCGGAGCGTCGATTCTTCACATCAGCTATATGTTCTTTAACGCGGGTTTTAATTGATCTTTTAGTTTGTCCTATGTAGGAGACCACATTCACAATCAAGCTTGTACACTCCTGCATCTTGCAGAGGGACATTACACTTGACTGATGGTAAAAACTGACCAATCTTCTTCAGCGGCTTGAAGTATGTTTTGATGGAAGCGCGCTTCAAGATGTAGCCAATCTTGTCAGTGACTTCTCTAACATATGACAGTACAGCAGGTACACGCTCGACTGTGGCCGGCTTCACTCGTTCACTATATTTTTGGGCACCCTCTTTTAAGTAAATAGATACCTGTAGTAGAGGGCCCCGCTTTTCCTTATTACAATTATATTACTACTTTAAATTAGAATTAAGTAAATAACACAAAACAATAAAATAACAAAAAAAAAAAATCAAAAGCTAAACAATTTAAACTGCAAGTAAGGTATAATTAGCGATATTTGCGTGATATTGTGAAAAAATGTGTGTGTGCATGGATGAGCGTGGGAAGTCTGTATGAGTGTAAAAATTCATAAGGCAGTGTTTTCGAGAAGAATTCGATTTCTTCATAGGAAAGTTTTCTTAACCAGTCTGTTACGGTTTTTTTACAGTCATGGTAACTCATAAAGTAAATATTGATTTTTTGGTTTATTTTATTATATAAGTAAACTGAACATCTAGTATACTGTCTTGATGCAAACTTAGTCTTAAATTTATCTTCATAGGGTATTTTATACTTTCTACGTCTGGTGATTGAAGACATATGGTAATTCATGGAACTATGAAGTTTTAAAACTGTTGCTAAAATGTAAAGTTTTCTTACCAAAAGTAAATAACTCCATTCACAAAGTTCAGTTGTAAAACATATAGGAATACAGTAGCCCAAAGTTGACTGAGCCAGAGCTATGTGTATTTTATTAAGAAAAGACTTGTGGAGACTTGTCGTAGAGACTTAAATATCCAAATAAGTTTTCTGAGCCGAGTTTCCATTAATTCAAGATGTAAATACCAAGATAGTCGTTGGTCAACCATGACTCCAAGGTACTTTATATTTGAGACTTTATTTATTTGGGAGCATTTACAACTAGAGCTTTGGACGTCAGAGCAATCGTGAATTTTAATATGAAAAGCAGGTGTACGTTGGGTGCTGTTATACACAGTAAAGCAGATATATTTAGTTTTGGATATATTCAAGGTTAGTAGATTCTGATTGAGCCAATTTGCAATACTAGCAAGGCCTAATTCTGCTGCTTTCCTTACGGAGTCCCATGTGTTTCCTGTAAATACAATGGAAGTGTCATCTGCATATGAAAAAATCTGCCCATTATAAAGTTTCATATTATAAAGTTCCTTAATGTATATCAAAAATAGAGTTGGACCCATCACACTTCCTTGTGGGACTCCATAGTTAACAGTTACAGTTTCACTTACAGTTGCTCCAATTTTTACCGACTGTTTTCTGTTTCTAAGATAGCTGCCAAAAAGAGATAGAGTTTTATCTCTTAAGCCAATACTTTCTAGTCTTTTTAACATTATGGGCACGGAGACTGTATCAAAAGCTTTCTTTAAATCCAAAAATACTGTTATACATTTTTTTAATAATTTTCCTGCACAATTAATTTAGTAAGATCCCCAACCGCATCTTCAGTAGATAAGCCCTGTCGAAAACCATACTGCAACTTTGAAATTAAATTATATTTATTAAGATAGCCTAGTAGTCTTTTATTTAATATTTTTCCATAATTTTAGAAATTGACGTTAATACTGATATTGGCCTATAATTAGTTACTTCATCTCTGTTACCACTCTTATATACGGGTGTGATTATAGATTTTTTGAAGGCTTCCGGAAATATACCCTTTTCGAAGCTTAAGTTTATTAAATTACTAATTGCAATGATGACAATATTTTTAGACTTCTTAAGAAAATTAGTCGGAATGTTATCCCATCCTGTTGCGCTATTTGAATTTAAGGCCATAAGTGTACTCTCTACTTCAGTTGGATCTGTATTTAATAAGACAAATTAATTCATGTGAAAGTCAGTGAATGAATGGGATTTCTAATATAAATGTTAAAGAATGTTCTGTAGTAAAGTCCAGTGTTGCCAAGTCTAGACCGGTCCGAGTCGCAAAAAATTTGACGCCAAGTAGCCTTAATTCGCCTGATTTTCTTTTTTTTATAGAAGAGGGGGCAAACGAGCATGCGGCTCACCTGATGTTAAGTGACTACCGCCGCCCATGATCAACCGCAACACCAGGGGAATTGCAGGTGCTTTGCCGGCCCTGTAAAAAGAAGTACGCTCTTTTTTTGAAGGTCCCCAGGTCGTATCGGTCCGGAAAAATCGCTGGTGGTAAACTATTCCACAGAGAGGTTGTACGCGGAAGAAAACTCCTCTTGAAACGTACAGTGGTGGACCGCCAAGCATCCACATGGTGTGGATGGTATCGGGACGTTTGCTGCGTAGTGCGTTCACGAAATTTGGCGGCTGGGATTAATCCGAACAATTCCTCAGAGCATGCTCTCCGTGGTATATGCGAAAGAAAATGCAATGAGATGCAACATCTCTTCGCAGTGCCAGTGAATTGAGCCGATCGGAAAGCACTCGGTCGTCGACGATTCGAGCCGCTCTGCGCTGGATGCGGTCAAGTGGAAGGAGCTGGTACTGGGGAACCCGAGCCTAGAGGTGGGAACAGTATTCCATGTGCGGCCGAATCTGCGCCTTGTAAAGGTGTGCCGGCATGAAATACTGTCCCGCTCTGCTGAGCACGCCAAGCTTTTTAGAGGCCAATTTGGCCTTCTCTTCCAAGTGACCACGAAACTGCACGTCACTCGATATTTCGACGCCGAAGATTCCGATACTGGCTGAGGCAACAAGGGGAGTGCCTTGAAACTGAGGAGATATGACAAAGGGGTTCTTTTTAGCGGTTAACGCGCAAACTTGTGTCTTCTGGGGGTTAAACTGGACTAGATTTAGTCGCTCCCAATCCGAGACTCTCTTCAGACACAAGTTTGTCTCGGCACTCGGAGACGTTTTCCCGAGAAATATTGGCTCGGCCGATGTAAAGAGCATCACCAGTGCTGTCATCTGCATAGCAATGAATGTTACGAGTTTGCAACATATCATTGATATTGTGACTGCCCAATATTATTATTAATAATTAAATTCAATATAAAGGGGCGTCAAAAATAGTCTTAAAAGATATATATTAAACAATAAAATTACATTAATAACCATAAAGTTAATATAAATACATTTCGGACATTAGACCAATAACATAGTAAATTAAAGGCAAAATATTGTCTTCCATAATAAATAAATTTATTAAAAACTTGAAAAAATATTTAAAATAAGATAATTAATAGAAATACAAGTCGAAAATATTATAAAAATAAAGATAAATAACATTTATAAGATAATTAGAAAATTTGTTGAAAATTGTCTAAGTCGTGGAAGGAGTTCATGTATAAAAGAAAATTTTCCTAAGTTGTTGAAGGAGTTCTGTATAAAAGAAATTTCCTAAGTTGTGGAAGGAGTTCACGTATAAAAGAAAAGTTTCCTAAGTTACGGAAGGTGTTCATGTATAGATGTCTTGTATAGAGGAGCTGCCGGAGATACATACTCGCAGTTGTACATATATATGGGGTGGTCGGGAGCCCGACTGCTGCAAGTACTGTAGCACAATGACTAGTCCTATATTAGGGACTTATGATATTAAACTCACATGATACAAAAGCAATACTATAGAAGGTCTCCATGATGAATTTGCATTACAATAGTAGGGTCGTGGGTTCGAACCCTATATATTAATGACTTATGAAAGTAAGGTCTATGATACAAAAGCAATACTATAGAAGGTCTCTATGATTAATATGCATTACAATAGTAGGGTCGTGGGTTCGAACCCTATATATGAATGACTTATGAAAGTAAGGTCTATGATACAAAAGCAATACTATAGAAGGTCTCTATGATAAATATGCATTACAATAGTAGGGTTGTGGGTTCGAACCCTATATATGAATGACTTATGAAAGTAAGGTCTATGATACAAAAGCAATATTATAGAAGGTCTCCTTGATGCATAAGCATTGTATGGAGTGGTTGGGTGACCGACTGCTCCTAGTACTGTAGCAAAATGACTAGTCCTTATTAGGGACTTGAAAAGGAATATTATGGTGGCGTGTGTGCTGCTTCACGAGCAATTGGTCCGAGGTAAACTTGGACTCGCTAACCGATGTGTCCTAGACATATCATCTTAGTGCTGGTGGTAAGCGGGTTTGTTGTAGCAATACGACTTTCCCGTGGACATCGCACACCCATACCGTTTGTGGGCGACGTCGTAGCGCATAGCGATGCGTCGTCTATCTTTCCAATTAGGATGAGTGTGTTTGGTAGCACTTTTAAGTATAACAGGCATACTCAACTTCATGTCTTAGTGCATTAGCGCTATGATACGTGAGTTTTGTTCATTGGCGTCTTAGTAGCGTGCTACTACGATACGTTGGTGATATTTTTTATATAACAACAATAAAAACTTTGTTACCAAAATCGATAGGGATCATGTGGGTGTGTTGTGAGGGGGCGCCATCCGTATGATAGTTGCATTGATGCTTACTGCTACTTGCGGTATTGCGTCTTGTGATGGATCTGCGGGTGTGCTGCGCCTGATTCGACGCATTCCTGTGGTTTTGGTCGATGGAGGTATACAATTAACATCTTAGTGTCGGTGGTAAGCGGGTTTGTTGTAGCAATACGGCTTTCTCGTGGACATCGCTCACCCATACCGTTTGTGGGCGACGTCGTAGCGAATAGCGATGCGTCGTCTATCTTTCGGTTTGGGATGATGAGTGTGTTGGTAGCACTTTTAAGTGTAACAGGCATTCTCAACTTCATGTCTTAGTGCATTAGCGCTATGATACGTGGAGTTTTGTTCATTGGCGTCTTAGTAGCGTGCTACTATGATACGTTGGTGATATTTTTTATATAACAACAATAAAAACTTTGTTACCAAAATCGATAGGGGTCACGTGGGTGTGTTGTGAGGGCGCGCCATCTGTATGATAGTTGCATTGATGCTTACTGCTACTTGCAGTATTGCGTCTTGTGATGGATCTGCGGGTGTGCTGTGCCTGATTCGACGCATTCTTGTGGTTCTGGTCGATGGAGGTAAACAAATAACATCTTAGTGCCGGTGGTAAGCGGGTTTGTTGTAGCAATACGGCTTTCCCGTGGACATCGCACACCCATACCGTTTGTGGCGACGTCGTAGCGCATAGCGATGCGTCGTCTATCTTTCGGATTGGGATGATGAGTGTGTTTGGTAGCACTTTTAAGTGTAACAGGCATACTCAACTTCATGTCTTAGTGCATCAGCGCTATGATACGTGGAGTTTTGTTCATTGGCGTCTTAGTAGCGTGCTACTATGATACGTTGGTGATATTTTTTATATGACAACAATAAAAACTTTGTTACCAAAATCGATCATGTGGGTGTGTTGTGAGGGGGGCGCCATCCGTATGATAGTTGCATTGATGCTTACTGCTACTTGCGGTATTGCGTGTTGTGATGGATCTGCGGGTATGCTGCGCCTCATTCGACGCACTCTTGTGGTTCTGGTCGATGGAGGTATGCTGGTGGTGATGTCTGCTGGGTTGTATGGGGGACCTTGGGATGGTGTAAGCTGACGATAGTCGTATTGATGCTTGTTGCGTTCTGCAGCATTGCGTCTCTGCGATGGTTGTTTGGTGGGACGCTATTCTCAATGGCGCTCTCTGCGTCTTGGTTTGACTCACACCTGGGTAGCTTTGCCCAAGTCGGGTCCCTTCATTACGGGGCTGCAGGCTGTCTGCCCTCCACGATGTTTTATGTAACAACATAATATTATATCTCTGTAACTTTCCCACCTCTGAATGATTGAAGGCAACTTGTTGGTGGGTGAGACAAACATGATCGAAAATGCATTTACTCAACGTCAGTGACACAAACCCTTTCTGATGGCGAATTATTACTCTTATCTTATAACTGCCTTTTGGCTATATCTGCCGTTGTATTGGTTGGTGGAGCATATGTGTCGACCTCATGCGGGTGGTAGCTGGCGGGAGGATCTGAGGAGACTCTCAAGGCTGCGGCCGAAAGCCGCACAACGTGGGACCCCATTCCCTTGAGGTGAGCGGTAGACTCATGACACGCTCTGCGGCTAGTGGCCGTGCTGATCATGCAATCGGTGGTGATGCCATACACTTACATCACGTCTGCAGGAGCGGCGGTCTGGCAGGTGGTGGCGCTCACGGAGGGTTTACGGCCAGTGTGCCTATTTGCCTAAACCGTGTGACGTACATTCACTGTGGCTGGATTCGTTCGTATTCTGTTTGGCGTTTACACGCATTGACATGCGCGACTTCGGTCGATGTTTGTGCTTACGCACTAGCAAGGGGCCAAGCCTCTTTTACTGGTTCGCCAGTTATTTTGCTGTGGACTACGGTCCAGTTCCCGAATTAGCTTTCCCTTCGGGGGGAGTGCATCAAAATGGTTGGCGCTCACCGTGCACGGCGTGTGTGGGGCCGTGTGCCTCCCCTACATTTTTTTAATAAATGTAGGAGAGCGAAGCCCTTGTATCGGGTATTTTGTATAAATATATTTTGAGCCTTTTCCGAGCGGGAAGGGATAAATAATATTAAATTAATAATGTAAACCTGATACGAAGTGGAATTGGGATGTTTTATGTTCTTAACCTTTCTCGAGCCCTGTCTTCGTGAACGGGGTTCACTTAGCTTATAAGGCACTACCAACAGCTTTCAATTGCTCTAGCGAATATTCATTCTTCCAAAAGACACCTAAAAGAACTAAGTTACTAAACAAATACAACGTAAATAAGGGTCCTAACTAAGACGATCACGCCAAAAATATTACAAACGGCCTATTATTAAACCTTTAGAAAGATCATTTAGAAAGATCAAAACATATCTTAATTATCTTGGTCACATATATATAATTTTTATCGAAAAGGGGTAAATTAATTACATCTAATATATTTATTATATGAGAGAGGGGGGAAGCGTTACAATATGCAGAAGAAACAGCGTTGGCGATAGCACGCAGCCTTGTGGAACACCAGCATTAATAGGCTTGCAATCGGAGCTTGCACCGTCTACAACGACCTTGATGCCCCGATCTGCAAGAAAGCTGGTGATCCAATCGCACAATTTCTCGGGAAGCCCATAGGATGGGAGCTTCGAAAGAAGCGCTTTGTGCCAAACCCGATCGAAGGCCTTCGTTCAATGTCCAAACTAACGGCCAATGCCTCTCCCTTGGACTCTACTGCCTCCGCCCATCTGTGAGTTAGGTAGACCAGAAGATTACCAGCTGACCGACCACGGCGAAAACCGTATTGGCGGTCACTAATCAGCTGGTGGTCCTCAAGGTACCTCATGAGGTGGCAGTTTACAATGGACTCCATTGTTTTGGAGAACAAGGAGGTGATGGCGATAGGCCGGTAGTTGGACGGGTCTGAGCGGTCGCCTTTTTTTAGGGATCGGGTGGACGAAAGCCGTCTTCCATGATTTTGGGACTACGCCTAGGGGGTAGGAGTACCGGAAAAGACGCGTTAAAACCGGTGCCAACTCTGGAGCACACGTCCTCAGCACAATTGGGGGATTCCGTCAGGACCACTCGACTTGTGGATGTCCAAGGAGAGGAGTGCTTTGCGAACCGAGCTCTGTGTGAACTGCACTTCCGGCATGGAGCACTCACACCGCGGGATGGTCGGCGGCGTACTCCCCCCGTCATCGAGAGTCGAGTTGGACGCAAAGAAAGAGTCTAGAAGATCGGCTTTCTCCTTTGCGGTATGAGTCGTCCTCCCTGTGCAGAGAAGGAAGAGATGGCTGACAGAAATTCCCCTGGACAGCCTTGGCGAGATACCAGAATGCACGGGTTCCAGAAGGAAGGCGAAATAGTTTCTCGCCAATTCTGCCTATGTGCTCTGACTTTGCCTTGGCAATGACTCTTTTGAAGGACCTAGAGGCGGAATTATACTTCTTTTTTAGCGCGCTGGTCTTAACATCCCGGGACGCTGATGCGTCAGCCCAGGCTTGGTAGCACTCCTGCTTATAGCATGATGCTATTTTACAGGAGCGACCAAACCATGGCTGAGATTTGCCTCCAAAGGGCACCACAGAGGAAGGAATAAAAAGTTCCATACCCTGAAGTACCACATCAGAGACAGAATCCGCAACAAAGTTGGGATCGTCCGGCGAGAAGCAAACCCGCTCCCAGGGGTAGGATGCAAAAAAAGACCGCATCCCATCCCAATCGGCTGACCTATAGTGCCAAACACAGCGGCAGCCTGCAGAATGCAACTGAGATTTCAGCGTGAGTGGCACCACACTCCGAACAAGACAATGGTCCGAGGAGCCTAAAGGGGCGTCGACGGAAATCTGATATCCGTCCGGGTGAGACGTCAGCAGAAGGTCCAACAGTGAAGGTGCATGATCCTCCACATCTGGAATCCACGTAGGCGAAGTAACCAGTTGTGTCAGACCATATGCCAAGGCAAAATCATGAACAGTTCTCCCCGCATGATCGGTTAAACGTGTTAAAGTCGCCAAGGATCACGATCTCTGCGGAGGGGATCTGCTGTAGCAACGAATCTGTAGCAATGGTCTTTCGGCATTACCCTTATAGAGGCACCCGTAGACGCGCGGATGGTCGTCGCTGTCTACGCGTAGCCAAAGGATGGACAGGTCCGAACCTTCAAGTATGCCGAGGCGTTGGGACATGGGATGCGCGAGGACACCTGCGTCTCGGTCAGAAAGAGCAGAGCCGGCCTCGCCGTCTCGAGATGGTAATGGACGGCGTTTAGGTTAGAGTGAAGTCCCCTGATATTGCAGAAATTCACGGACAGCGTGGCAGGGGTCGCCTTGGTCTTGTTGCTCCGTTTGCCCCGAGCAACTGTATTCTTGAGCGGAATTTTGCCCCCCCCCCCCCAGAATACGCGGGGCAGCCTGAGCACCCACACTCAGAAGTGGAGAAACATGGTCGTGGATGCTCAGCGAGGGATTCTCCAGGGGGTGCTGATACCCTCCTGGGGTAGTCTATCATCATTTAATTCCGATACCATGTTGATAGGGGGGAGGGTATTTGGGCCTCCGGCCACCTGCACTCACCAGATAAAACGCAGAAGCGGAGCTTCCACTTCACGCCGGTATTCTGTGAGATCGTGGTACCACCCCGGTTTGAGCCGGCCCATACGTGCAACAGCAAAGCTGCCGCGTGGCTCTACCACTGTTGTTTTCTTTAATGTAGCCTAAAATCGCCTACTGAAGAGTCGGGTAGCCTAAAAAGGCTATTTTACACGAAGACATATCTTAATCAACCTTTGTATAATTTTAACAACATAAAATTCGAAGCAGTTTATCGTAAACGTGAAAGAAAAGATCAACACATAAAATATATATTCTGTCTGTTTATCATTATTAATATTTCACAAATTAAAACGAAATATTTTAATTACTACTGAAGAGATTAACGAAACAGATATTATATACATATATACACACACACACACACACATATATATATATATATATATATAATAAATATAAGTGGTTTGGATGAATTATGTATGAAGGAGTTAGACTTGGAGAATGTATGGCAAAATGTAAAGAAAGGTTTAGTGGATGCAGCTACCGAAGTATGTGGTGTTAGTAAGAGAAAGAATGAAAGGAAAAATAATACGTTATGGTGGGATGATGAGGTACGTATGGAAGTTGAATCAAAGAAGAGAGCATGGCTAGATTTACTAGCAACAAAGGCTGGTAATTCTAGCGGTACGAATGATGATATTGAAAGAAAAAGGGCAGTCTTTAGACATGTTAATAAGAGAGTAAAAGAAGTACTTGAAAGAAAAAAGCAAGAAAGAACTTATTAGAATGATAGAAGAATATCGGATAATTTCCAGGAAAATATTAAAATGTTCTGGAAACTTGTAAGAACTGTCAGGGGACATTCGAAACAGCCTATGATGAATGCTATAAGAGACGAATTGCTATATTCTGAATGATGAAGTTTTGAGTTTAAAGAGATGGAAGGAATATTTTGAAAGCATATTTATGAGTGAGGAGACAACGTGTGTACTAAGTGAAGTAGAAATTCCGAAAGAAGAGGAAAGAGGTAGCGAGAGAAGTATAGGTGAAATAATGAAAGCAATGAAAAGCATGAAAGCAGGTAAGGCTGCTGGATATGATAGAGTTTCACTCGAAATGCTAAGGGCTGGAGAGGAAGTGGTGGCAGGCCTGCTGCACACCTTGTTTAATTTATGCTGGGAACTGAAGCGGGTACCGGTAGACTGGTGCAAAGCCGTGATAGTCCCAGTATATAAGGGAAAAGGGTCGCAGCAGGACTGTAAAAACTACCGTGGCATCAGCCTTCTTAGCATTGTGGGAAAACTGTATGCTAAGGTACTGATTGAAAGAGTCATGAAAGAAACTGATGGAAAAATTTGGGATGTGCAAGCGGGATTTAAAAAGGGAATGGGATGTACAGATCAAGTCTTTTCCATGCGCATGATCGCGGAGAAGTTTTTGGCCAAAAACCAAAAGGTTTTTTGTGCGTTCATGGACTTGGAAAAGGCCTATGACAGAGTGAATAGGGATGTGCTATGGCAAACACTGAAGTCATTTGGGTTGGGCGCTGGCTTGATACAGGCATTGGAGTCTCTTTATAGGGACTCTAGTGCTTGTGTTAGGATCAACGGGGTCTACTCGGACTGGTTTGACATCCATAAAGGTGTCAGACAGGGCTGTGTGGCTTCCCCTTGGCTGTTCAACCTATTTATGGACAGTTGAAGAATGCGGATTAAGAATGGGTGAGTTAACCGTCAAATGCCCTTTGTACGCCGATGATCAAGTTATCCTTGCGTCGTCGGCGGCCGAGTTGCAAATGATGGTTACATTAATGAACAGATCATTAAAAGAAAGGGGTATGAAAGTGAACGCAAGTAAGACGAAGGTTATGGTTTTTGAAAGAGAAGAAAGTAAAACGATTTGCGAAATAAGAATAGAAGGGGGAGTTGATCGAGCAAGTAGATGAGTTTGTATATTTGGGCTGCGTATTCAGCAGGGATGGGAGATATGATAAGGATATAGAACGACGAGTGAATGCGGGAAATAGAGTAAATGGGGCCCTGCACTCTATTGTGAAGAGTCAAAATGTGTCGAAAAAGGCACGTATGGCAATTCACAATGCTGTGTTGGTCCCTACTTTAACGTATGGTAGTGAAAGTTGGGTGTGGCAGAAGAAGCACGAGAGTAGAATGAACGCAGTAGAAATGCGGTCGTTAAGGAGTATGTTAGGGCTGAATCTTAATGACAGGGTAAGAAATTTTGTAATAAGAGAAGAGTGTGGTTTGCAAGATGATGTTGTGACCAGGATTAAGAAAGGAATGCTTCGGTGGTTTGGTCATGTGGAAAGAATGAATGAGGAAAGAGTGACAAAGAAAATTTATGTTGCAGAAATGAATGGCAAAGTCGGAAAGGGACGTCCTAGGCGAAAATTTATCGACCATATTGGCGATTTATTGAAAACGGGCCAAATTAGGAGTACCCTTAACCGACGAGCATGTATGCGGAGGTGTATGGATGTGAAGGAAGCGAGAGGGGTGTGTCAGGATCATGCCAAATGGAAGTCTGTAGTCTCTGCCTACCCCTCTGGGTGACAGGCGTGAGTGTTTATGTATGTATATATGTTATGTATATATGCAAAACAAAAAAAACGAACAATCGAATAGGTGCAGGTATAGAATAAAAAATAGTATACTAGTGAAGTACAGTGAAGATTAAAACACATTTGTTTTGGTCTTTATGTTACTACATACTATAAGTTTGTATTTCACATATATTAAGGTTAACTTTTTAATACCTTTACAATGATCTACGAAAAACAGGTCTTTTTCTTAGGTCTTTTAACCTTCAAATGTAGTTTTCATCGAAATTTCTCTGTATCAAAAACATGTTTCATGACACGCGTTTTCATTATATATCCTTACTTAAAAAGAGAGAATTTATGGTAATTTTTAATCACCCCGACATCCTAGGAGATAACTTAAAAGGCGAAAAATCCCCTAACTTGGCACCACTGCTAAAGTCATATTTTTAATTCAAGGAAGCTGTCTGACATTTACTGGGTTGTCAGGTATTAATGAATCAAAAATAGTGAATGACTGAACGGAAAACAAAATAACTGACTGATAAAGAAAACGACTGAATGGTAAAAAAAATATTTTTTTAAATGAAGTTTTTAAAAATTACGTCTAAATTTATTTAAGGTACATCCATGTTGTCAGCTCATCAGGCGAAAATTATCCATAGTGTATGTCGTCATAGGGATTTCATTAAAACTATGCTTAAGCGGGCTACATACGAGATGATGGTGGCGATCTAGAGCGGAAAGAAATTGGGGCTTTTATCGGGGCAGACCCTACACACGGGCCTGCCTAACAGTACGCGTTCGCACTTGGAGCGGAACGCATATGCAGTAGAGCGCTCCAAAATGCCTCCAACTCTCTTAAAACACCAACGTGTTGGTTTGGCATTAACTCTCTCGGTTAATTTATTCGAAAATAGAAAATGAGGAGTTGCTGGGCGAAAAAGTGGCTCCAAAAGAGACAAAAAGTAAGCCACATAAACGTACTAAATGTACAGACCATTTCTATCGAAAATTCAAAATCTATCGAAATTCAAAGCATATCCAACCTAGCCTGTGACACTGGGAAGTGACATGGCCAAGAATGCCTACTACAGAAATCAATTAATTGTTTTAATGCTGTTCGTAAAGTAGGGAGTATGAAGTAAGTAAGGTGAGGGTGAAGCCTCTCCTCAACAACTAACTCCTATTCCCACGCTATCAACACAAGACTGCACTCATATCTCTTACGTGCCTTCATCCTCTCATCAACAACTAACTCCTATTCCTACACCATCTCCACAAGACCACAGTTAGATCTCTTAGGTGCCTTCATCCTCTTATCAACAACTAACTCTTATTCCTACACCATCTCCACAAGACCACAGTTAGATATCTTAGGTGCCTTCATCCTCTCATCAACAACTAACTCCTATTCCTACACCATCTCCACAAGACCACAGTTAGATCTCTTAGGTGCCTTCATCCTCTTATCAACAACTAACTCCTATTCCTACACCATTTCCACAAGATCACAGTTAGATCTCTTAGGTGACTTCATCCTCTCAACAACAACTAACTCCTATTCCTACACCATCTCCACAAGACCACAGTTAGATCTCTTAGGTGCATTCATCCTCTTATCAACAACTAACTCCTATTCCTAAACCATCTCCACAACACCACAGTTAGATCTCTTAGGTGCCTTCATCCTTTTATCAACAACTAACTCCTATTCCTATACTATCTCCACAAGACCACAGTTAGATCTCTTAGGTGCCTTCATCCTCTCATCAACAACTAACTCCTACACCATCTCCACAAGACCACAGATAGATCTCTTAGGTGCATTCATCCTCTTATCAACAACTAACTCCTATTCCTACACCATCTCCACAAGACCACAGTTAGATCTCTTAGGTGCGTTCATCCTCTCATCATCAACTAACTTCTATTCCTACACCATCTCCACAAGACCACAGTTAGATCTCTTAGGTGCCTTCATCCTCTCATCATCAACTAACTTCTATTCCTACACCATCTCCACAAGACCACAGTTAGATCTCTTAGGTGCCTCCATCCTCTTATCAACAACTAACTCCTATTCCTACACCATTTCCACAAGACGACAGTTAGATCTCTTAGGTGCCTTCATCCTCTCAACAACAACTAACTCCTATTCCCACGCTATCAACACAAGACTGCACTCATATCTCTTAGGTGCCTTCATCCTCTCATCAAAAACTAACTCCTATTCCTACACCATCTCCACAAGACCACAGTTAGATCTCTTAGGTGCCTTCATCCTCTTATCAACAACTAACTTCTATTCCTACACCATCTCCACAAGACCACAGTTAGATCTCTGGTAAGTACAGTATACACTATGGATAATTTTCGCCTGATGAGCTGACAACATGGATGTACCTTAAATAAATTTAGACGTAATTTTTAAAAACTTCAGTTAAAAAAAATTTTTTAACATTCAGTCGTTTTCTTTATCAGTCAGTTATTTTGTTTTCCGTTCATATTTTTGCTCGCCACCCACTCTTGTATTCTTGGTTTATTCCAAGACTACAAGACTTACTAACTTTCTGGAGTGATAGGGACATTATCCATCACCACTGCGGAATTAGGTTTTAGTTTGGACAAAACCCCACTAAACCACTCCTCAAAACACTCAGCATAAATCTCTTGATGGTAATCTTCTTTTCCTTTTTTAGCCTCAAACACATGTAAGCTATCTTCTACAAATCCTTTTTCGCTAATAATTAGCCGTTTTCCTTTTCCTGAAGACCCTTTCAAGCCGGTGGTCAACCCATCTCAGAATGCGGACGATTGTACAATCTGGTAAATACATTGCTTTTTCGGTGTATGACCTTCGAGAAAATGAAAAATACCAATTGCTCTAAATTCACCGGTGGCATTCACCCTCGGCTGTCCAAACGCCATATCCTAGGGTCTCAAATATATACTATATATATATATATATATATATATATATATATATATATATATATAACCTACATATATATAACATATATATCTCTAAATTTGATTTAATAATGTGTTTTTTTTTTGTGAACCTCCTTATTTTTGTCCCGATGTCGAGTAGAGCTAAGTGAGGCCTTTCTCGACCTTGTCGTAAACAAAAAAATTATGAAAAAATATTTTTTTATTTTTTTTTATAATTAAATATGCTTTGGACGTACAAGTGAAACAAATAGTACTTGAAATAAAGGCTTTAATTTATAATTATTACACCTTTGCAGAAAATTGCGGAAAAAAAAACACTTTTCTTACTTTCATTTTCAAATTAGTATCACTTTCGAAGTAAACGTATATTCAAGTCATACATAATCTGATAGCTTATTTAATAAAGTTTCCATTGATATATCATTTTAATATAGCTTTTATACAAAATGTCTTGGAAATAGACATTTTAATGAACAGCAGGAAGTAGTCTGGAAGTACTTCGGGAAGTGCTCGACAGATGCACCATATTGGCCAAAACGACCCCGACATACGAGTGGATAACAAATTAAAAATAGCTTGGTGCGATCACCCTTTCCAGGGGTTATTACCATCCATAAATTCCTTAATATTAAAATAACCCTTTTTATACAAACTTAGTTTAATAAAGTTTTTGAACTTTGTGTACTTACGTCAAATTTTGTATATTTTCTGGGATTTTGTTGTAAAGGCGTATACATACATCTCCCCAATAATGAATTACTGACTGTGGAAACGAGTAAAAAAACTGGTACCGAAATGGCGGGATATTGAAATTATGTAGTGGTTATTTTAGCATAGCCTAATATATGAGTTTTTTGCCTACACAAACTTACTTTGACAAAGTAAAAATAATAAACTTGTTTTATTCATGATTCATGTAATTTATGGAATTTTAAAAATAAAATTTGTAGCGCGCCGATACTTACCTATGCCATCCGATGTCTTGCTATCCCCTCTCGTACGATACGCCACCTGTGCCGCGGGGTCACGCACCTGCCACGTCTTGGCTCCCGTATAAGCAGTCTTTCCGTTTATACAAATTACTCTGTGAAGCAGTCCGTTCAGGCGCCTCTACACGTTGACCAACACAGTGGCGAATGTAGTGGCCAATAGCATTGGCGAACGTGTAGACGGGGTGTTTGGGCTTCATTGGTATGTATTGGAACGATGGCCCGCAAGTTGGCGCGAGATCCGTGTGGTGTCGGTTTTTTACAAAAGATCAAAGGATTGTTGGCAGAGTTTGGTCGCCGTGTCCACACGTTGGCCGCGAGTTTAGTTTCCTTTTTTAGAGTTTAGCTCCCAGAGTGATTACACGCATCTGATTAAAATTTTATATTCACGCTTTGTAGGTTGGATGACCCAATTACCAGCCTTTTAGTGCTAATTTCCACTTTAAACATTCCTACTACTTTAATTCGCGCGATTTAATTATTTTTAAACATTTGTTTTAATCGATAAGCCATTTATAAAAAAAAAATAATGAACATTTATTTGCAATCAGATTATTACGAGAACAATTTTAAAATCAAAAAAAAAAATGAAGCACGTCGTTTATACGTGGTAAAACCATGCAGTTATATTAGAAGTATAGTTGTAGCACGAATGGGTCGGTTCGACCGGGGAAGGACCACGCTCTCACAGAATATCAACGTAAAATAGTAGCATGATGCTGTGTTTCGTATAGTGAGTGTAGAGAAACAGAGACACTTTTTAAAGGAAAAGAGGCATTTCATCTTAGTCCTCACGGGTGACAACGCATCTGCATTTTGATTCGTAATCGAAGATAGTTGTAGATGTCTATGGGCCACAGCAACCACTTACCATCAGGTGAACTGTGTCGAGCACACAGTTTGTCACCCTATCCTATATAAAAAAGCGTCGATTTCTTATAATTTTATCGTGCAAGTTTTCGAATCATCATCATCATTACAGCACTTCACAAGTCCACTACTGAACATCTTCCTCCACAGACTGCCGCAAAGCATGGTCCTGAGCCACTTTGCTCGTCATGAGTTTTTCATTTATGTTCTAAGTTATAATTAGTACCTATTATTAAGTCAGTGTTAATTATATTTATTGCTATTGTTTTTGTCTTTCTCAAAAAATAATTAAATTACCAAATAAATATAAGGTGTTTTAATACATCAAATGTCTTATAAAAATGCAAGTACATATTTTCCTAAACTTTAAAATCAAAACCCAATTTTAAAACATAGACTAATCGATTATAACTCCTTTAACTTTAAAATAAGTTAAGTTCTTAATAATGGTATTTATTCCAGTTTATGATGCCTGTAAATAATAAATAAAGCTAATCGTATATCGTATATCTATTTACAGCCCCATTAATATTCACTACAATTCTTTTATAAAAACGTTAACCCCACACTAGGATTTTCTCCCGTATCGCGCAGGCAGTTTACAAACATAAATTGCACAAGGACACACATCCAGACCCGAAACAATTATTTTTAGGACATACAAATACTTGTTCCGTGCGGGATTTAACCCGCGGCGCCCGGTGCAGCCACTCATTGCTGAGCCACGGTGATTATAAATTCGTCCGCACATTGGCCCGAACCGAAGTACGAACGACAACTGAACGACCTTCCAACGTGTGGACGCCGTCACCAACTCTCGGCCAATATATTCGCCACTCCATTCGCCACTGTGTTGGCCAACATGTAGAGGCGACATTAGGCAACTAGCTCTGAGATATAATATGTGTTATCGATCGCTCGTTCCCCGCTCGCGCTTCGTTTCGCGAGACGTCGTTTTAAGTACTTACTAGCTTTCTACATATTTATTTATCTATGGTACTTACTTATTAAAGGACCTATATTGTTACTATTTATGTGAATATTTGTGACGTTTAATTATCAACCGTGACTAGTGAACGTTATAAATTTAAATTAAACAAATAATACATTAAAAAATTAATGATTCGATTAATTGATTTTTTAGCGATAATATTAATATTTTGCCGATTATTCGCATAAAAATAATTTTAGTCATCCAAACACCACGGTAATGCACATAGCAACATATCATTGAACCGACATAAATTAAAAAAAGTTGATACTGATTTTTTTTAAATATATTGCTTTGTTTGAAAGATTCAAATTTAAATTGGTGATAAACGTAAAAATACACGTTGTAATGAAATATAGATAACTTTATAATTCTTCGTATTTACGTAAAAGGTGACCTACGGAACCGAGACGTGGTCCTTCACTGCTGGCCGTATGAGGACGCTCAAAGTCGCTCAGCGAGCTGTGGAGAGGGCTATGCTTGGATTTTTTTTAGTTTTAATTTATTAATTTATCATATCAATTTATTAATTCAGATAACATAAGATCCATATCATTAAAATTGATTGATTTAAAAACATTAATTAATGGATAATAAATAATAATAATATGTCATTAAAATACAATAACTAACATATAAACACAATAATAACTAACACATAATTATTATTTAGTATCTTCTCACTCCCATAATTGCTGGGACATGTTTGTTGCAGCAATGCCGGAGGATAGGACAGTCCAGTCTGTCTTCTATCATTTTCAGAATAATATTGGAGCTGACCTGCACTCTGCGCACCAGTGACGGGCACCGCTTACGCATGTTCGCGTGAAAACAGGCAGTGCATGCCTCTGCAAACATGCCTGAGGCACTGCAGAAGCGGGGCAGTCCCAAAACCATCCTGAAAGCGTTATTGTGCAGGACGCGGAGATCGTTGTAAGTTCTTATTATTCTATCTATTATAGTCTGCCCACAGGCTTGATGAATAGAGTGACGTACAATAAGTTCTAAATAGTGTAATTTTTACCTCCTGTGAGCAACGCGCAAATCTGCGGGCTTTCATGTTAGCTCTAATGGAGAACGCTCTCCGCTCCCACTCAATGTCCGCATTATCCTTGAGGTCATTAGTTATCATTAGTTATTATGTGTCCCAGGTACTTAAATTGTTTGACAACTTCCAGGGGCACCCTATTTAGTAACACTGGAGGTAAATAAAAGGGACACTTGGTACCTGCCTTGAAGACCATGCATTGACTTTCTTCACATTGTACTTTAGATCGTGTCCACTCGCATACTCCTCACAAATGCGTATCAGTTTTCTTAGGCCACAGATCGACGCACTCAGCAAAACCATGTCGTCAGCGTAACTCAGATTGTTAACACATACGCCGTCGATATGGCAGCCGACGCGCTGGCTGCTGAGAGCGACGATCAAATCATTCATATACAAATTAAAAAGTGTCGGAGATGTTAATCCGCCTTGCCTGACTCCACATTCAAGCCAATACGGATCCGACACTGCTCCCGCCCAACGTACGCTGTTAGATTGGTGTGAATGTACTGGAACACGCTAATGAGTTCCTCAGATAAGTTTATGCTTCTCAGCTTATTCCATAAACGGTCGTGTCGGACTAAATCAAAAGCCCTTGATAAGTCGAGGAAGCAGGCATATACAGGCGTCTTGCGGTTTGTATAGTATTTAACGGTATGCTTAAAACACAATATTGCGTTTTCAGTCGACAGCTGCGGTCGAAACCCGAACTGGTTATCATTCAGCTTTACGTTTTTATAATTTAACTGTGCATTAAGCAACCCGTCAAACACCTTTGCTATAACAGTGACAAGGGAGATAGGCCTGTAGTTACTTTTGTCGGTAAGATCACCAATTTTATTTTTCACTACAGGCATCACAACTGTCCTCATAAAATCGGCTGGTAGGTAACGCACAGCGAATAAAACATAGCCAATACCCTAGCGACAGGTGCTCAATACTAAGACCGTCATGTCCCGGTGACTTACATCTTGATATACTTTTTATGGCTTTTGAAACATCTTTTGCCAAAAACGCGGTCGTTAACACGTGACTACTCATGTTACTATTGATTACACCCCCAGCCGGGCCCAGTGGCGATTTCACAGAAAAGTGGTCCCTAAAGATATTTGCAATGTCCTTGGGGTCGTTTACACCATCGGCATTCACAGGAAAGCCAGGCCGTACATTAATTTTACTACTGTTTTTCCAGAAGCCCTTAAAGTTACCCTTCGAATGCTTTCCCGCAAGAGAGTCCATTTTTATTTGTTCTTGGTGGTCTTGGCCACTTTAATCTGGACTTGAAAACTCGTCTGCTTTCACACATTTCTCGGTAAACAGGACCCGACTTTGGCTTTCCGCACATCACCCATTCAAATAACTTGGACCTAGCCTCCCTATGAGCAGCACTGACGTGCTTGTTCCAACCCACTATGCACGAGCCACTCCCCCCCACTTTCATGCTTCCCCGACTTACCACCGCTGCGTCACGAAAGGCGGTCACAATGTCGGCGTAAAGTTTATTTAGAGTATGCCAGCGGCCACGGTCATTACAAGCATAATCAGCACAATTCACACAATCCGAAGGAAAGTCAATCAATCTTAGCCTCTTATGACACTCACTGGTATACATAGAGATTTGTTCAACACTTCTTTCACCCCATAATATATCTTTATTTGGATTCATATGTAATTTTAGGTAATATTTTAGAGATAAGTAATTTTAAGTCGCAACTTATAATAAGTGGAAAGTAGTCCGACCATTGAGTGTCATATATTACATCAACATTAATCACAGACTGCTTTGCCGACTGAGTAGTAATGCAGTGATCCAGCCAGCTGCATGTTCAGAACACATCACTAATGAAAGTAAAAGTGCCCGTGTTTAACCCTAATATCTCTGTGTCTATACACGACCATAGTTGGCCATTACAAAAATTAATAAGTTCACTGTAAAACAACTCACCCGGGTCCGCATTAAAGTCTCCCAAAATAAATACGGCGTCAATTCCGTATTCGTCAACAATCGCACTCACCGTACTCAAACAGTATAAATTCTGGTAAATTTTCTACCGAATGTGTTGGCATATAAACACTCTTTATGATCACAGGTCTATCACACGTTATAATTTTTATACCACAAATAAGGCTATTATCGCACTGTAATATTGACACCTGTTGAAACGCACTATATCGCCATAACACTGCAGTTCCCCCAAACGGACGTCCTCTAAGGATGCCCGCAGACATATCCATCGCCGATGTTGCCGTGTATCTGAAACCGCTGTCAATGGTACCGATGTAGGGTATGTCGCACCAAGTTTCCTGAAGACACACCATACCACATGATCGGCAGAGTTCTCGGACATCGTCTATTGATCGCTTTATATTTTTGCAATTAAATGTGGCAAGTCTAAATGGCGAACTAACCATTATTGGGTTGTTTTGACCGTTTACGCTGGTAGAACCTGCAACGTTCGTTTTCCTGTACTTAAAGTTTACAAAACGTCGGAATATGACACCTTCGGGCCATAGCGTTTCGTCCTTGTTTCTCGATAAATTAGCCTCAGATATTAAAAATTTATATGTTTTATGTCCTCTTTCCACTTTCATATTTATTTTCTCTAGATTCACTATTTCCTTTGTCTTATTATAAATATGGTTAGTTATGTCTTCTTCTGTTGCAGAGACATGCACATTCGTAATGAACATACGAATTTTCCTATCGGCAGCTCTGAAGGTGCATTCTAGGTCTCTTGCTATGCCCGGCTTTCCTATGTAACGATATTTGTTTTGTTTTTTACGGTATACCACTTTTTGCCAGTCTTCGCTGTTAATATTTTGCGAGCGCTCCGGTTCACACGTTTCTAACGCGCAACTATCGCCTGCCTTATCAGTAGTGGTCAGCTGCTCCGCTAGCTGTAGATTCGTGCTCGATGAGTGTAACGTCACCGCCGGACCGGTTCGAGTGTTCGCCTCATGATTCACTTTTGGCCTTACTCCTCCCTCACCGCAGCCTGCACGTGCGCTTGCCTGAGCCCGTTCCACCGACAGACGTTGCCGGTCGTTTAGTTTATTTTCTATTTGCTTATGTAGTTCTACCCTCAATTTTTCAGATTGCGTCGAAGGCGATTTTATGATCAATGATTCGTTTATGTTTCTTGTACTTATCTCATTAGGCAACATATCATAATCATGTGAGAGTCCCATCGGTCACTGTCTAACTTCCTCATTTCATGTTCATTTTGAAGCTGACCCGGCGGTGGGGAATCGGTTTTTAGCTGATAGACTTCCGTTCTTAGTTCATTTACACACTCTAGCGTAGCATAAGTCAACTTTATGCCTTCGATTTCAGTCTTCATCGTTATCATGTCCTTCAACAGTTTAGAACAGTCCAAATGATCCCATAAGATTGGTGGCAGTTTATCTAACTATCTTGCCACAAAAACTGGAATAAGTTCGGGCTCCGTAGTTTTAAATAAGTTTATAATATCTGCTACGTAACGCTCTTCTTTCCCTTTATTCTTGCGTAATATTTTTCTTTTGTCCGTTGGGACAGACTCAAACAAAAGTGTCTTGGAGTTCTTGATATCCTCACTTGTAAATGCCGACTTACAAATACGCACTAGAGTTTCCTCGTCTGCGATCGATATTTTATTTTGTATATATGACAACATCTCGTCAATGACGATGTTACATTTATTGCACTTCACTACGTTCATCATATTTATTGAAATGCGCTCGTTAACGCTCATTAAAAGTTGACACGCCCAACTCGTAAGGGTGCGCGCACGCGACTGGAGATATCCGCAGTAGAACCAGAGTGACCGACATAGCCTAACTCTCCCAAGTAATGCCAAAAAGCGCGGTTCTAAGCCACCTGCATCCATCGACTTCCTGTATGTCTTACCAGTCCTAAGCCTTAAGAAAGTATGAGGGCAAGTTCATTTCAATTATGTCAACAGATGTCGTGTAATGGCGGTTGTGAATATCCACTACCCCCTATCTTCCCGTGGCTGTCGTAAGAGGCGACAGAGGGAGACAGGGAGGATATGGGCCGATGGATTCCTGATAACAGCAATTATACAATAAAAAACTGCGGTTGCCAACCCGCCCGCCAAGCGTAGCAACTATGGCAAGCATCCCCTGAGTAACGATACAAACAAACGGCCCTCAGTCCCTGACAGCCCCGCTATTCCTGGCTTCGGTGTGACCATAGTAACGGCGGGGCAGTGGGTGCTAAGAATCTCCGGTGGAGGTTCGGTTGCCACCTAAGACGATTCGACCTGGCAACATATAACGCACGCAATCTGAGGACTTACGAGAAGATTCTGGAGCTGGAAGAAGAGGTAGACAAGTTGCGTTGGCATATCATAGCATTATCCGAGGTCCGAAGAGGGGGAGGACACGGTAATCCTCGAATCCAACAACTTGTTCTATCACCGGGAGGGCAACCATCTGTCCCAAGGAGGTGTCAGATTTATCGTACACAAGTCTCTCGTCAACAACGTTGTAAAGATTGCGATGTTTCGACGAGAGTTGCGTACCTGATACTCAGAATCACCAAACGATATCCGCTGAAGGTCATACAGATTTACACACCACTCTCGTCACATCCCGATGAGGAGGTGGAGGAAATGTATGAGGATACCTCTAAAGCTATGCATTCCTCCAAAACCCACTATACAGTGTTGACTTCAACGCAAAACTAGGTACAAGAGAGAGAGAGAGAGAGAGAGCGGTGAGCTAAAGTTAGGGAAAATTGGAATAAGGCAATGGAACCCAAGGAGCCAGCAACTAGCTGACTTCATGGAGAAAGGGGGACTCTTTATGATGAACTCTTTTATTTAGAAGCGTCCCCACAGGAATTGGACCTGGTCGAGCCTCGACGGTGTGACGAAAAATGAGATTGATTTCATTATGTTGACTAGACGCCAACTGTTCAGTGTTGTATCAGTAATCGCGATGGTGAAAACTGGCAGCGATCACTGAATGCTTAGCGGCACACTGACCATAAACATTAATTTGGAAAGGTATCGTCTAATGAAATCAACGCTCCGTCCCCCTCGTACGCTAATCAAGGATCTCGACAAATTTCAGCTCGAATTACAAAACCGTTTTCAGTGCCTATAAGACTGATAGGAAATGAAGCTGCAGTCTCAGCAGATTTGACAGCATACAGGCTACTGAATAGTAAGATCACCAAATTCATGCGGCGGGACTTATGTAACTTCAATACAGCTCGTAGTGAAGAAGCAATTTAGCGGAACCAGGGCTCCAAAGTCCTTGCTAGAGATCTGTGTGCCAGAAAAAGCCAACTGTCGAAGCTGAAGACTGAGTGTGGCAGCATCACTTCCGGGACACCTGAGATTTTGAGTGAGATTGAGGGGTTCTATTGGCAGCTTTATGCCATTGTTGGAGCCACACGCAAGTGTGAGTAACGATCCAAGAGCAAGTCATATCCGATACTATTCCGATGATATCCCGGACGTCAGTCTGAGCGAGATTGGAATGGCTCTCCAGCAACTTAAAAACGGAAGAGCCCCCGGGCGAGGATGAAATTACAGGGGAGCTTCTAAAATCGGGTGGAAAACCGGTACTTCAAGTCCTTCGGAAGCTCTTTAATCCTGTCCGCCATGGTGGCACTACTCCAGAGGCGTGAAGCAGAAGTGTGGTGGTCTAGTTCTTTAAGAAAGGTGACAACGCTTTCTTGAAGAACTACAGAGCGATTTCCCTTTTGAGCCGCGTCTCCGTCCTGATTTCGAGATTCGTTACGAATCGTCTCGCATGCAGACCCGACGATTTCCGGCCTCCCGAACAACCCTTTTCTGAAAAGGCTTCAGTACCATAGACCACATACGTACCCTTCGGCAAATTGTACAGAAGACCGAAAAATACAACCACCTGGCCTATGTGGACTATGCGTAAGCCGCATTTGATTCCGTTGAAATTCGGGCGGTGCTACAGTCCATTCAGCGGTGCCAAGTTGAATGTCGGTATATCGAAATATTAAAGCGTTTGTACAGTAGGTCTACGATGGCTATACGAGTATAGAACCAGAGTACGAAACCTATCTAACTGCAGAGAGGTGTAAGACAGGGTAACATTATATTCCCGAAATTCTTCACCGCTGCATTGGAAGATGTTTTCAAGCTACTGAACTGGAAAGGATACGGTATTAACATCAATGGCGAGTACATCGCTCACCTTCGATTTGCAGACGATTTAGTTGTTATGGCAGAATCGCTGGAGGACCTAAGAACTATGCTCAATAACCTCAATAGTGTCTCCGAACGGATAGGTCTTAAGATGAACATGGACAAAACAAAGATCATGTGTAACGTCAATATCAAAAATATCATAATGCTTAATTTGAAAAATAAATAGTTATTAATTAATAATATATGGTTGCCCGATGGGCGTCGATTATGTGCAAGCCTAGGGCGCCATCGACATTTGATCCGCCTCTAAATGGCCTTATAGAAATACTCTCATTCTACAAAAATATGGGCACGCCTTAACATAGGATGCAACTTATATTGAGATATTAGCGCCACCACATCTTGCGGCGACTAAACAAATTTATTTATTTATTTATTTATTTAAAACTTCATATACACAAGTGGTATATAGGCGGACTTAATGCCTAAGGCATTCTCTCCCAGTCTACCTTGGGATGATGCAGAGATAGAATGAAGTAGGTGTAATAAAAAGTTAATATGCGAATACTAAAATAAAATAACAAAAAAAAAATTGTAATACATGGAAATAAAATATATAAGATATAAACGGTACATCGCAAAAAATAGATAAAATTATATTAATATTCATACACATATATGTATATAAAATATATAATATACATAATTACAATAAGAACAATAAGAATATATATATATATATATATATATATATATATATATATATATATATACACATATAAACATACATATGTACAAATATATATATACATATATATATATACATATACATACATACACACACATACATACATATATACACATATACATACACATACACATGTACAACCAGTGCGTGTTGCCAGTGATGACTTACGGATCAGAGACGTGGTCCTTCACTGCTGGCCGTATGAGGACGCTGGTTGGAACAAATATCAGGCAAGGCTCCTGCTGTTGCCGAGTCTAATTAAAACTGTCTAAGTAAAGGGATATCCCGTATTTCTACCGAGAGGGAAATAATGTTAGAGACACATTAGAGACACATCCGATAAACTACGAAAAAGAAAATGAGATATTTAATACTATTTACTATTTGCATTTTATTCTTAAAGTGTTATGTAATTTTTAAAGTAAAACTTCTATAAGCACGCTTGACTTAGTGAGTAAGCTGGCGATGGCGTGACGAAAGCGTTACGAAAAGTGTGATCGGGCGAGACGAACGGGAGTTCAGTGGGGATAAGCAAGAACAAACAAGTCCTCGTGCACATTTTCTTTATCTCTTTCTCTTATAGCCAGTTCGTTCAGTATTTTATGAATTAATATTTCGTTTAATACATTAAATATTCTACGTTAAAAGTGGAAAAGATTTAAAAATTAAAATAAATTTAAAGTTCCTGTTTTGTAAATTTTCGGGTGAATAATAACAAATTATAGAAGGAAGCCGATAATAAATTCAAATACTTATAGACAATTTATATATTTATATGTATATACATGTATATATTACACATATATACATATACAATATGTAACGTAATTAACGCACACCCTAAGACACCCCAATTAGTATATTATGTTATAATCATAATACATACACTGAATTTTTAGTTAAACATTTTTATGCACTGATTATTTATCAAATTAGTTATACTAATTCCGGAAGAATGTTGTGGTCACAGTACAAATCCACGAACTCCAAAGACTTTAACTTTCTTGAAATAAAGTCCATAATTCTTTATTTTTATTGAATGACAGAATTAGTAATAAGTAATAAAAGTAAAACTGCGCTCTTAAAAGTCTTATTGCCTTAAGTTACGGTCCATTTCAGTTTGTTTTGACTGTACAGATTTAGTGTGACTGTAATTTACGTAGTTTTAATTATTTTTGGGATAAAAAATTACCTATATTAAAAATGATAGGAATCGATTCAGTAAATGATTCTGAACAAACTACTTTCTCAAAGTACGTTAATTATGTTACATGTTGTATATATATATATATATATATATATATATATATATATATATATATATATATATATATATAGATGTAGCTAAAGAAGTTTTGCTTCAGTCGTGTGGTAATAGGCACACTCGTTTTTTTTATAGCATATGGGTGACAAAGGAGCACACACTCCACCTGATGATAAGTGAAAATAGATCTATTTTCAATTAAAAATAAAAATTTATTGTCGCCCTTGAGGACTAAGATGGAATGCCTTATCTCCAGTAGTTAGGGTATCCTACGAGTATATGTTATTTTTTGAAATCTATCATATTTAATAATGTCATGAATATAATGATAATACAAAGTGTGATCATTGAGAGCGTGTCTTGGCTAAAATAATGTTTTTTTTTCATTATACTATATCAATTTAATAATAATCGTCATGAAATGAAGTGTACAATCACAATTAATAAAATAATGACTTCAAATGCTGTATAATATATTGTATTTTAAAATTCTTCCGTACAATAAATCATGTATAGAAAAAAGCCAAGGAACGAATAAACTCCTGTCTGGCGATATGTTCGCCGTACAAAGCCAGAGCATCTCCTTCGCCGGAATCTTCGGGCTTTGAACGTTTTGGTTGCTTTGCTTTCCATGCTTTGCTGGCAGCTATTGCTTCCTGTAATTAATTTTATTGATCACTTCTCAACGAAATATTTGTTTTGTTTGTCTTATTCTCTAAATGTTAACCCAAATCATAATAATTGACGATCATGACTCGAGCAATCATAACACATAACTCTTGCCAAATTTCAATGTCTAGTGATGGTGCAACATTACCAGTACGATGGTATCAACTATCAACACTGCCCTCACCATCCGCCTACCTATTCATTAATCTGAGCTGTTATACTTCCAAGTCACCTTTTGCGTGGTCAAATATAGGTGGTTTTAAAGTATAACTGCTCAGATTAATGAATAAGTGCTCTTAATTTCTCAGCAACTGTGAGCAATTACGAGTACTTATTCATTAATCTGTACGGTTTAGGCCTTAGGCAAAAACAATTTTGTACGTTTAATTATTAATTACTAATTAAATAATTAATTAATAATGTGAGCAATTCAGATTTAAATTCAGCATTTTTGAGAAATTAAAAACACTTATTCATTTTTAGAAAAGTTCATTGATTTTAAGTATAATAGGCAAAAAGAATTTTGTATTTTTAATTATTAATAACATATTAAATATTCAATTAATAGTGTGATCATCATCACCATCATCATTACAGTCCTTCACAAGTCCACTGCTGAACATAGGCCTCCCCCAAGTAATGCCACAAAGCACGGTCCTGAGCCACCCGCATCCATCGACTTCCTGCATGTCTTACCAGGTCGTCACTCCATCTAATGGGGGGTCGCCCTACACTACGCCTACTGGTGCGAGGCTCCACTCTAGAACCTTTCTTCCCCATCGGTTATCGGTTCTTCGAGCTATATGGCCGGCCCATTGCCACTTCAGCTTACTAATCCGTTGGGCTATGTCGGTCACTCTGGTTTTACAGCGGATATCCTCATTTCTGAGTCTATCTCGCAGAGAAACTCCGAGCATAGCCCTCTCCATAGCTCGCTGAGCGACCTTGAGCGTCCTCATACGGCCAGCAATGTAGGACCACGTCTCAGATCCGTAAGTCATCACTGGCAACACGCACTGGTTATACACTTTAGTTTTCAGAGATTGAGGTATACCTGTCGAGAAGATGTGTCGTAATTTCCCCAACGCTGCCCAGCCGAGTTGTATCCGTCGATTGACCTCTCGGTCGAAGTTGGACTTACCTAGTCGGGCTATTTGTCCCAGGTAAACGTACTCGTCAACAACTTCGTGCATAGTGCTCCCAACAACTACCGGCATAGGTGTGACATGGACATTAAACATGATCTTTGTTTTGTCCGTGTTCATCTTAAGACCTATCCGTTGGGAGACACCATTGAGGTCATTGAGCATAGTGCTAAGGTCCTCCAGCGATTCTGCCATAAGGACTATATCGTCGGCAAATCGAAGGTGAGTGATGTACTCGCCATTGATGTTAATACCGTATCCTTTCCAGTCCAGTAGCTTGAAAACGTCTTCCAAAGCAGCGGTGAAGAGTTTCGGGGATATAACGTCACCCTGTCTTACACCTCTCTGCAGTTGGATAGGTTTCGAACTCCGGTTCTGTACTCGGATAGCTATCGTAGCCCTACTGTATAAACACTTCAGCACTTCGATATACCGACAGTCAACTTGGCACCGCTGAAGGGACTGTAGCACCGCCCAAATTTCGACGGAATCAAAGGCTTTCTCATAGTCCAAATATTCCCGTGGGTGTCGTAAGAGGCGACAGAGGGAGACAGGCAGGAGATGGGCAGCAGCATCTTCCTGATAACAACTGTGATATAATAAAAAACTGCGGTTGCCAACCCGCTCGCCAAGCGTGGCAACTATGGCAAATATCCCCCCATGAATAACGACGCAAAAAGGCCCCCAGTTCCCGGCGGCCCCGCTATTCCTGGCTACGGTGGCGACTATGGTAACGGCGGGGCAGGGGGTGCTAAGAATCTCTGGTGGAGGTTCGGTTGCCACCTACGACGCCTCGACCTGGCAACGTATAACGCACGCACCCTGAGGACTGACAAGAAGATACTGGAGCTGGAAGAAGAGGTAGACAAGTTGCGCTGGCATATTATTGGATTATCCGAGGTCCGAAGAGAGGATACGGCAATCCTCGAGTCCGGCAACTTGTTTTACCACCGGGAGGGCGACCATCTGTCCCAAGGAGGCGTCGGATTTATCGTCCACAAGTCTCTCGTCAACAACATTGTAAAGATTGGGAGTGTGTCGAGGAGGGTCGCGTACCTGTTACTCAGAATCACCAAACGGTATTCCCTGAAGATCATACAGGTTTACGCACCAACCTCGGCACATCCCGATGAGGAGGTGGAGGAAATGTATGAGGATATTTCCAGAGCCATGCATTCCTCCAAAACCCACTACACGGTGTTGATGGGAGACTTCAACGCAAAACTAGGCACAAGAGAAAGCGGTGAGCTGAAGGTGGGGAAATTTGGAGTAGGGCAACGGAACCGAAGAGGCCAGCAGCTGGCCGACTTTCTGGAGAAAGAGGGACTCTTTATGATGAACTCTTTCTTCCAGAAGCGGCCCCACAGGAAGTGGACCTGGTCGAGCCCCGACGGTTCGACAAAAAATGAGATTGACTTCATTATGACGACCAGACGCCAACCGTTCAGTGATGTCTCAGTGATCACAAGGGTGAAAACTGGCAGCGATCACCGAATGGTTAGAGGCACACTGATTACGTGGTAGAGCCATGCTGCAGTTATATTAGTAGTATAGTTGTAGCTAGCGCATGCAAACCGATAATCAATAACTGATAATTTATCGGTAATCAGTTCATTTTTTTCACCGATAATTATCGAAAAATTTCTTAAAAATACCGATAAACGATAATTTCATAAAGGTTTTATGCAATCATTTCCATCACTACCGCGAGTTATTTTTTGGAATTCGCGCTGCGCGCAGTGGCATTCCACTAGCCCGTGTCTATAGCTCTCTTGCTCACTCATTTCATGACCAACACAAGTGCGCAGTCGCGTGCAGGACAGAACGCGCCATTAAGCGCGGCGTGGGAAGTTTGTTCAGTGTGATCCAGTGTGGTGTGATGTTTGGTTGGTTGCGTTGTGTTCTGTTGAGCGTGCTTCGCTTTTTTGTCGACACGACGCTAAAGGATTTACAGTAGGTAAGTAAAATAATCTAGATAGATAGATTTTAAGTAGATTTTTTATATTATGTACTTGTTTGACGTTCGCTTTATAAGCCCACTTCATATTCATACATCTTCTTTACTTCATAGCCCACAGTGGTCAGTCATATAAGTAGGTAATTTTATATAATATTTTAACTTTAGGTAGGCACACGTTATTTAAATGTTACGTAGTGTATTTAAAAGTTTATTTACTTACACAATACTTAAATATCATTCGCAGTATTACCAAATTACCGTATTTTTATCGAGATCACGTCTCAGTGTGTCTCAGTCTACCAGTGTTGCCCGTAGCTTCGAATTTCGAATCATAATATTATTAGTAGTGTGAATATTAAAAATATCTTTTGTTTTAGGTACTTACTGCAACGAGTGAATTAATCAATAATGTCAAATAAAATAAACTACATTCCTGTATACAAAAAAAGTTCCGATCCAACGTCGGTTTGGTATCATTTCCTAAAGGCCGATACGGGTGATTCTGCAAAATGTAAAACATGTGAAAAAGTTATTAAGTGTGCGGGTGGTACTACAACAGGACTACGCAGCCATTTAAGATTACATAATATTTCACTTGACAGCGAAAGGCTTGCTTCAGAAGTAGCTAGGGAAACTGCTGGGACTTCCAAAAGAAAAAATGATTTCACCCTTGCGATCACTGAGACATCACTGAACGGTTGGCGTCTGGTCGTCATAATGAAGTCAATCTCATTTTTTGTCGAACCGTCGGGGCTCGACCAGGTCCACTTCCTGTGGGGCCGCTTCTGGAAGAAAGAGTTCATGATAAAGAGTCCCTCTTTCTCCACAAAGTCGGCCAGCTGCTGGCCTCTTCGGTTCCGTTGCCCTACTCCAAATTTCCCCACCTTCAGCTCACCGCTTTCTCTTGTGCCTAGTTTTGCGTTGAAGTCTCCCATCAACACCGTGTAGTGGGTTTTGGAGGAATGCATGGCTCTGGAAATATCCTCATACATTTCCTCCACCTCCTCATCGGGATGTGCCGAGGTTGGTGCGTAAACCTGTATGACCTTCAGCGAATACCGTTTGGTGATTCTGAGTAACAGGTACGCGACCCTCCTCGACACACTCCCAATCTTTACAATGTTGTTGACGAGAGACTTGTGTACGATAAATCCGACACCTCCTTGGGACAGATGGTCGCCCTTCCGGTGGTAGAACAAGTTGCCGGATTCGAGGATTGCCGTATCCTCTCTTCGGACCACGGATAATCCAATAATATGCCAGCGCAACTTGTCTACCTCTTCTTCCAGCTCCAGTATCTTCTTGTCAGTCCTCAGGGTGCGTGCGTTATACGTTGCCAGGTCGAGTCGTCGTAGGTGGCAACCGAACCTCCACCAGAGATTCTTAGCACCCCCTGCCCCGCCGTTACCATAGTCGCCACCGTAGCCAGGAATAGCGGGGCCGCCGGGAACTGGGGGCCTTTTTTTGCGTCGTTATTCATGGGGGGATATTTGCCATAGTTGCCACGCTTGGCGAGCAGGTTGGCAACCGCAGTTTTTTATTATATCACAGTTGTTATCAGGAAGATGCTGCTGCCCATCTCCTGCCTGTCTCCCTCTGTCGCCTCTTACGACACCCACGGGAATATGTGGACTATGAGAAAGCCTTTGATTCCGTCGAAATTTGGGCGGTGCTACAGTCCCTTCAGCGGTGCCTAGTTGACTGTCGGTATATCGAAGTGCTGAAGTGTTTGTACAGTAGGGCTACGATGGCTATCCGAGTACAGAACCAGAGTTCGAAACCTATCCAACTGCAGAGAGGTGTAAGACAGGGTGATGTTATATCCCCGAAACTCTTCACCGCTGCGTTGGAAGACGTTTTCAAGCTACTGGACTGGAAAGGATACGGTATTAACATCAATGGCGAGTACATCACTCACCTTCGATTTGCCGACGATATAGTCCTTATGGCAGAATCGCTGGAGGACCTTAGCACTATGCTCAATGACCTCAATGGTGTCTCCCAACGGATAGGTCTTAAGATGAACATGGACAAAACAAAGATCATGTTTAAATGTCCATGTCACACCTATGCCGGTAGTTGTTGGGAGCACTATGCTCGAAGTTGTTGACGAGTACGTTTACCTGGGACAAATAGTCCGACTAGGTAAGTCCAACTTCGACCGAGAGGTCAATCGACGGATACAACTCGGCTGGGCAGCGTTCGGGAAATTACGACACATCTTCTCGACAGGTATACCTCAATCTCTGAAAACTAAAGTGTATAACCAGTGCGTGTTGCCAGTGATGACTTACGGATCTGAGACGTGGTCCTTCACCGCTGGCCATATGAGGACGCTCAAGGTCGCTCAGCGAGCTATGGAGAGGGCTATGCTCGGAGTTTCACTGCGTGATAGACTCATAAATGAGGATATCCGCAGTAAAACCAGAGTGACCGACATAGCCCAACGGATTAGTAAGCTGATGTGGCAATGGGCCGGCCATATAGCTCGAAGAACCGATAACCGATGGGGAAGAAAGGTTCTCGAGTGGCAGCCTCGTACCGGTAGGCGTAGTGTAGGGCGACCCCCCACTAGATGGAGTGACGACCTGGTAAGACATGCAGGAAGTCGATGGATGCAGGTGGCTCAGGACCGTGCTTTGTGGCATTACTTGGGGGAGGCCTATGTTCAGCAGTGGACTTGTGAAGGGCTGTAATGATGATGATGATGATGAACTATATAATTAATTGTGTGAGCAATTGCGAATTTGAATTGAGCAATTATTGAGCAACTAAGAGCACTTATTCATTAATCCGAGCGGTTAGCCAAAGCCAACCAACCCCAAGCCAATCCAAGCCAACTTTTTTGTGGTCTTTATTTTTGTGCTAAAATTATTTACGTCAATTATAAGTTATCTGATGACTGATAAGTTTAATATAATATGAAATTAAATTAAATAAATAACAATAGCGTTAAAAATCGACGGGTTTTGGGTCTATTTTTTTTTATAATTGGCCGCGTGTCTCCGACGTACATACTCAACCGTACGATCTTTTCTTCCTATATAGGACAGCTTATATATACAACATGTAACATAATTAACGCACTTTGAGAAAGTAGTTTGTTCAGAATCGTTTATTGAATCGATTCCTATCATTTTTAATATAGGTAATTTTTTATCCCAAAAATAATTGACAAATTACAGTCACACTAAATCTGTACATCAAAACAAACTGAAATGGACCCTAACTTAAGGCAATAAGACTTTTAAGAGCGCAGTTTTATTTTTATTATTATTAATTATGACATTCAATAAAAATAAAGAAAAATGAACTGTATTTCAAGCACGTTAAAGTCTTTGCGTTCGTGGATTTGTACTAAGACCACAACTTTCTTCCGGAATTAGTATAACTAATTTGATAAATAATGAGAGCATAAAAATGCTTAATAAAAATTCAGTGTATGTATTATGATTATAACATAATATACAATGGGGTGTCTGAGGGTGTGCGTTAATTACGTTACATATGTATAATATGTAACCGGAAGAAAGTTGTGTAAAATCCACGAAAGTACTTAACATGCTTGAATTATTTTTCTTATTTACATATATACAATATGTATATATATAATACTATGGAGTGCAGAGGTAAGGAGTACATACTCTGTATAAAAAGTGTCTGTAGGAAAGCGCTAAATAGGTGGCGTCACTGTAGCTACAGTCTAAATTTTAAAGTACTTTTTATAATTTTTTTATTGCACAGACTTTCACCATAATTCTTTTTACAATAATTATTTTATTGCTTCCAAATTTTTTATTTTCAAAATCACTTTCAACGTATTTTAAGGCGATTTATCATACCCTGTAGCTACTCGAGCGCTGTTGTGGAGAGTTTTTGAACTGTTATTTACTGCTTACAGAAGGACACATTTTCAACTATTCTCCTATGGGAGATTGTCCTCCTTACCTCTATACTCCATGTATTATACTCTTTATACAATCTTGTCGCATTTGGCACGAATGGACTATGGATACCAGTCATAGAGTCTTTGTATAGCAAAGATACAAATATTATTTGGTTTGGTATATATTTGGTAGTTAGGTACGAGTCTATAGTATCTCTTTATTGCTGTGGTCAAAAACATTTTAGAAATACTGAAGTTACTGACATTTTCGCGTTCGCGATATACATCTGCGCGATACTTTTCCGCATCTTCTCTTCTCTGCTGCATTTCTTTTAAAGTTTTATTGCATCTGCGGATATAAATTAATGCAATTTGAAAAATCTTTTTTTTAATTCTCAACGACATCTTTTTCTAATTCAAATTTAAATTCATTTATTCATTTGTGAATATATGGGTTGCAAAAGCTCTTAAAAATTCAACAAATATGAAGTCAGATTCTATCTTTCGGAGTGTAAACTAATTACTTAAATAAAAGACATTTTAATAATGATATTGGAAATTATTGATAATTCGTTTACATAAACTGCTATTTACATATATTAAATATTAATATATGTAAATATATATTTTATATATTTAATATTATATATATTATTATTAACTTAACGCCAAATGTAACACTTAACTTAAAATAAATATTTTAAATTTGAATTAAGTGTTATTTTTACTACCAACATCATTACAATTTAAAATTTAATATAATAAATGTTATATTATGTGATATAAATTTTATTTATTCTCTATAATATTATGTAAATATAAAAAGCTGCTCTACGTAACATCCCGGCGCGGCAATAAATTATGGCCGTTACTGATTAAGTGTTAGCATAAATCGTGACGAATATATTACTTAATAGATTAACATCTGATTACATTTTTTTGTTATATCCCGAAACAGTTTAACAGAAAAAGAGCCAAAATACATTGAGCATTGTCAAAAAATTACTTGTAACGGGCCAATTTATGAGCGAGAAAGTGTATGGGATTCTTGGGTTGCTCGCTCGCCACTTGATACAATACTTCGGGCAGAACATGGCCAAAACTATCCCATAAATACAGCGCCGTGTTTTCGTCAAGTGCACCTGAAGTAAACGTCACAAAATAAAAATTACTTAATTACTATATAATTACTTTTTCTTAGATGTTACAGTTAGATTTTTTATTTTGAAAATGTGGCGGCGCTGACGTTCGCGTTCTGCGGCGGGACTGAACCGAAGCCTAAATCACGCTATCAAAGTTTCCGAAGTACTCTCTTCCCCGGTAAGAGATCTCCACTTTTATTTCCATGGACAAAAGTATTTTAATAATCTTGATAACTACAAGAGGTACCGAAACCTTAAGAAACTTAAGTTTTTAATTTAAGGAAACCAAGATAAAACCGGTATTGATATTGATTGTAATTGAAACTTTCAAACTGTTTATCAAGGAGGCTTATTGTACGTAGCATTAAAGCATTAATAACAGCTTTTAATTTTAAGTCTACTTTTATACCTAATTCAAATAAAATAGCAAATCACAAAAGTCTATGAATGTAAATAAAGTTAAATGTATAAAATCTGGATTAAAGTAACAAGGGAATTTTGACAAAAATCTAGGAAGTTAAATACTAGGTGAAAGTGGCAAGTAGTATCAATAATCCAATGAAGTTTTTCGATTTACCTACGAAAACAAGACAGTTTTCTAAAACATTTCTTTTGTGGCTAATTATTATAAGCATAGTAAAAGTAGCCGCTTAGGTAATGTATAGTCATTCCCCATTTTCTGCTCAAGTAGGGAAGGGCGACACACGTACATAATAATAGCAAATAATCTAGGAGTAAGAGTACTTTTGTGCGTAAGACTGAACTGAAAAACCTTTTTATTTAAATCATTGCATCTGTAATTGTCATTTGCATTTTGATTCTTAATCGAGGACTCCCCTTCTATTCTTATTTCATATATCGTTTTACTTTCTTCTCTTTCAAAAAACATAACTTTAGTTTTACTTGCGTTCACTTTCATAGCCCTTTTTTTTAATGATCTGTTCATTAATGTAACCATCATTTGCCACTCGGCCGCCGACGACGCAAAAATAACTTGATCATCGGCGTACAAGTGACATTTGACGGTTAATTCACCCATTCTTAATCCGCATTCTTCAACTTTCGAATTTTTCAAGCAACTGTTTATATATAGGTTCAACAGCCACAGGTAAGCCACACAGCCCTGTCTAACGCCTTTATGGAAGCCAAACCAGTCCGAGTAGACCTCGTTGATCCTAAAGCAAGCACTAGAGTCCCATAAAGAGACTTTAATACCTGTATCAACCCAGCGCTCAACCCAAATGAGTTCAGTGTTTGTCATAACACATTCCTGTCACGCATAAGCCTTTTCCAGGTACAACGCACAAAAAGCTTTTTGGTTTATGGCCAAAAACTACTCCGCGATCATGCGCATGTAAAAGATCCTCCGTACAAGAACAAACAAGAAAGGCCGTACACCCCTTTCCCTTTTTAAATTCCGCTTGCACATACCAGATTTTTCCATCAGTTTCTTTCATGACCCTTTCAAGCATACAGTTTTCACACAATGCTAAGAAGGCGATACCACGGTAGTTCTTACAGTCCTGTTGCGACCCTTTTCCTTTATATATTGAGACTATCACGTCTTTGTACCAGTCCACTGGTACCCGCTTCAGTTCCCAGCATAAGTTAAACAAGCTGTACAGTAGGCCTGCCACCACTTTCTCTCCAGCCCTTAGCATTTATAGTGAAACTCTATCATATCCAGCTGCCTTACCTGCTTTCTTACTTTTCATTGCTTTCATTATTTAATCTAAACTTATCTCCATATCTCTTTCCTCTTCTTTCGGAATTTCTATTTCATTTATTTTACACGTCCTCTCCTCACTCATAAACACTCTTTCAAAATATTCGTTCCATCTCTTTAAGCTCTAAACTTCATAATTCAGAATATAGCCATATAGTCTCTTAGAGCATTCATTATAGGCAGTTTTGAATGTCCCCTGGCAGTTTTTACGAGTTTCCAGAACAATTTAATATTTTCCTGAAAGTTATCCGATATTTTCTATCATTCTTATCCGTTCTTTTTTTCTTTTTCCTTTCAACTACTTCTTTTTCTCTCTTATTTAGATGTCTAAAGACTGCCTTTTTTACCAGCTGACCAGCTTTTGCCTCTAGTAAATCTAGCCATGCTCTTTACTTTGCTTCAACTTCCATACGTACCTCATCATCCCATCATAAAGTATGAATGACATATTCATACAACCAGTGGGTGTTGCCAGTGCTGACATATGGAACTGAGACGTTGTCCTTCACTGCTGGCCTTATGAGGGCGCTCAAAGTCGCTCAGCGAACTATACAATACAATAAATACAATACTTTATTGTACACCAAAAAAATAAATAAAAAAAAAAAAATAAATAAAACTAGCTACAAGTTTCCAGACAACCCAGAAGAGGAAATTAATAAAAATAAAATAAGATTAATGGGTAGGGTGCAAAATAAACTTATATACATCAACTACTTTACAAATATACCTAAGGTATATTAGTGACCATAACTAAGAGGAGGAAGAGAGAAGAGTTAAAGAGACAAATATTGTTCCTTAATTTGTTTGTTGAACACATTTAAAGATTGAGCACTTTTAATGGACTGGGGTAAGGAGTTCCAGAGTTATACTCCAAGAACATCAAAAGATTTATCATAAAATGTCGAGGAGTGTACAGGACATTGGAGCGAAAGATTTTCTTTGGACCGTAAGGAAAAATCGTGACAAGAGCTAAGAAATTTAAAACGTTCTTTTAGATAGGGAGGACTTGATACATTAAATAAGACGCAGTAGAGCTCAGAAATTATATGAGTATTCCGACGAAGACGGATTAGGGAGCCATTTGAGTTTAGTGTGGTATTCCGAGACATGGTCATATTTACGAAGCCCAAATATGAACCGTATACAGAGATTTTGGAGTCGCTCAAGTTTATTAAGTTGCTCCTCGGTGATATCCGTCTGGAGTAGCAAAGATTGTGCAAGCGTAATTTTAGTGGAAATGGGTAAAAATTAGTTAAGCCTTCGGAGTGAAGCATAAGCCGCAACCAAACATTTTTCGGCTCACTGCGTTAATTTGGGGTGTCCAAGAAAGACTGGAATCCAAAAGCATACCTAAATTTTTCACTACTTCTTTATATGGAATAAGAATACCATTATATACAACGGGTTGAAGTTGACATTTTTTAATTTTGGAAATAGTTCTTGAACTCCCAATAATGATAGCTTGCGATTTTGAAGGGTTAACCGTCAACCCATAAGATCGTGTCCAGTCGAAAATAAAAGCCAGATCCTTATTGATATTGTTACGCGCTCAACGTCGTACACTAGCGCCATCTAGTGTCAGGAACGAGAGCGAGGGGAGCTTTGCAGAAAATGACATCACAAATCTTTCAATCGACAGCGCCATCCGAAGAACTAAGTTTCTAGAAAATCTACGCTCGAATACTCGTCGCTTTGCACGCATTTACTTGAATATTCCGGATGCTTCATTGCTAATTTATATATATAGGCGCTGCAAGATGCGATCGGGGCAGTATTGAATTTGGCGAGACAAGCGAAGCTTCGGAGCGGAATAAAGTGAACTAGTGTGTTTAATTATTAGTGTTTTAAGTTTTAATTTGTGTAAAGTAAATTAAAGTGTTAATTTAGGTAATTTTATCGGCAATTTTTATTGTCACGAACCTCAAGCTCGTAACAATTGGTGTCAGATGTGGGATAAAATAATGCCGATTTTACCTAAGGAGGAAACGGAGGGTGTCCGTACCCGAAGTCAACGCCAGCAGGAGACGGACCAACGAAGATTTGGTGGTGCAACGCCGCAGACGTCGGAGGGCCAGCCACCGGCTGCAGGCCCGTCGGTAGCTCCTACATCTGCAGCACCTGACTTAGGTGCTCTGATGGTGATGCTGCAGGAGCAGGCTCGCCGACAGGAGGAGCAGGCTCGCCGTCAGGAGGAGTAGGCTCGCCGACAGGAGGAACAGGTCCGTCAGTTGAAAGAGCAGCTGCAGAGCGGACAGGAGGAACAGGTCCGTCAGTTGAAAGAGCAGCTGCAGAGCGGACAAGAGGAACAGGCCCGCCGACAGGAGGAACAGATGCTCTTCATGAAGGACCTTCACGCTACCTTTGCGAAAGAGATAAGGGAGGTGAAGGATAGGGTTGCTCAACATGACAACCGCCTGTTGGAAGCTGAAACCCGAATCGAAGAACATGAAACCCGAATCAACCATGTGAACAATCGGATTGACAACGTGATGGCTGACGTGAAGAAAACGCTGAACGACCTCAAACTTAGGGATGGAACTACAGCTCCAGTAGTAGCTACAGCACCTTCGCTACGTGGATTCAAAGTGCCGCCGTTCGACGGGACTTCTTCCTGGTCGGCCTACAAAATCCAGTTCGAGGCCGTCATGGAGGCAAACGGCTGGAATAAAAGCCAGGCCATGACTGCACTCACCTTTGGCCTGCGCGACCAAGCCTTAACCGTGTTGGAAGCTCTCGGTAAGAAAGTGACCTACGAGCAGCTCCTTGAGGCATTGGAGGCGAGATATGGTGACGCTCACCTGGAACACGTCTTTCGCGCGCAGCTTAAAGATCGCGTGCAACGCAGCAACGAAAACCTGCAGCAGTGGGCCCTTGAGGTGGAGAAGATGGTTCAAAAAACATACCAGTCTGTACCTGCGCTCATTGAAGGGAACCTGGTGCAGACATTCATCGACGGCATCCGCGACCTGAAAGTCAGAGCTGCTGTGAGGCTCGGGCACCACGAGACGCTTAAGGACGCCTTGGCCCATGCACTGGAGGTGGAAGCCGTGTGGCAGGATCATCGTTCCCATCGCGTCAGGGAGGTTGCAGCAGCTACAGTTCGCGACCGCAACAAAGGATACAGCCCTAGGTGCTATGGCTGTGGGGAAAAGGGCCATCTTCGATCCAGCTGCCCTAATCGAAGCGCAGAAAGGGAAAGTGAACGATATCAGGAGGGTAGTGCAGCTAACGGCACTGCCTGGCGGCGACAGGATCGTCGTTCACCTCACGCTAGGGAGGTTGCAGCAGTTACGGTTCGCGACCACAATAAAGGATACAGCCTTAGGTGCTATGGCTGTGGGGGAAAGGGGCCATCTTCGGTCCAGCTGCCCTAAGCACACCCTAGGAAGGGAAGGTGAACGGTCTCAGAAAGGAAGTGCGGCTAACAGCACCGCCCAGCAGCAGCAGGAATACGACCTTACTATCAGACACTGCAGCGGGAAATCTCACGGCAACGCAGATGCATTGTCAAGAAGACCTTGTCCTGAAGATTGCAACCATTGTAGTAGGCAAGAGAGTAAGGAAGTGGTATCCGTGAGGATGCTCAGGACAGACCACCTCAGCAACGGGTGGAAGGACAGCCTACGAAATGCACAGCAGGAAGATCCGGACATCAAGCCGATTCTGGGATGGATGAAGGCCCGTGCTACCAAGCCTAAGTGGAGGGACGTCTCAGCGATGAGTTCAACCACGAAAAGCTATTGGGCCCAATGGGACAGCCTGCTGCTTCAGGATGGAGTCCTGTGCCGTAAATGGAACAATGGTCGAGGAGACAGCTGTCGTTTGCAAATGGTTGTCCCTAAAGCTAAAGTGCCGAATGTTCTACAGCTGTGTCATAATGGTCGTTCAAGAGTCCATCTGGGAGTTAAACGAACTCTACTGAAGGTCCGAGAACAGTTTTACTGGGTCCATTGTCGTGACGATGTCGAGGATTGGTGTCGTAAATGTACAAGTTGTGCGGCCGTGAAGGGACCTCAGACACGTAGTAGAGTAGAGAAATAGAGAGTAGTAGAGAAATTGTACAATGTTGGTGCACCATGGGATAGGACAGCCCTAGACATTGCGGAGCCGTTACAGAAAGGCGCAAGAGGGACTCCTAAGATCGCCCATGTGGATCGCCTGGCGCGTTATTATGGGGCCGATAATGCTCGGGACGAGCATGTCTTAGGAGGGGGCAGTGTTACGCGCTCAACGTCATACACTAGCGCCATCTAGTGTCAGGAACGAGAACGAGGGGAGCTTTACAGAAAATGACATCACAAATCTTTCAACCGACAGCGCCATCCGAAGAACTAAGTTTCTAGAAAATCTACGCTCGAACACTCGTCGTTTTATCGGCAATTTTTATTGTCACGAACCTCAAGCTCGTAACAATATATTCAACAGCTTTGTCAAGATCTCCAATGGTTGTTTGTAAATATATTTGAAGATCATCTGCATGCAAGTGGTAGAGAGAAGATATTTGGGATGTAATCGTATTAATAAAGATTGAGAATAAAAGAGGAGATAAGACACCACCTTGTGGAACGCCAGCTACGGTATCAAGCCACGAAGAAAGTCTACCTTGGACACGTATACGTTGCCGGCGCCCGTGCAAATAACTATGAAACCAGGAAATTGCAGTTGGAGATATGTTAAGAAAACGCAGAATCCCTAACAGGATATCATGATCAACAGTATTGAAGGCATTGCTGAAATCCAGCAACACCAATACTGTGACTTGATGATTCTCTATACCGTGACAAATGTCGTCGGTGATTTTTAATAACACCGTAGTCGTAATATGACCAGATCTAAAGCCAGATTGAAGAGGACTAAGGATGCTATTTCTTAAAGAAAAGGAATTAATTTGTTGTTGGACAAGGCGTTCTAAAACTTTGGAAAGGAAAGGAAGAATTGAAATAGGACGATATTCAGAAAAAATTGAAGGATTTGCTTTTTTAGGCAAAGGTAAGATTTGGGTGTCCTTCCATTGGGAAGGGAAAGAAGATGGGGATATGGAAGAGTTTAAGATATGGGTTATAATAGGTGTTAAAAAGTCCAACAAGGGAATGATCATTTTACGACTGACATCATCACTTCCGACAGCGTCGGAATGGATAGAGAGTATGTGTTTCCTAACATCACAATCTGCAAATTGCCTAAACACAAATGGAGAAAAGTCAGAAGTGGGCAACGATGAAAGTTGAGTAAGTGTTGCTGATTTTGCCATATTGTTCAGGCAAGAAACGGAAGAAAAATGCTGATTAAGCAAATTTAAATCAACGTTATTTGGAAAAGGACATGAACGAGTTTTTCCAACTTCAATAGACTTTAAGAAGTTCCAAATACGACATGGATCTTCGTTTTGTACTGATTTATGGATGTGGCGGCGTCGTAAATCTCTACACATCTTATTGCATTGATTCCGCAGGAGTCTGTACTTCTCCCGAATCCTGTCATTCTTAGGATCTGACTTGTAACTCGACTTTGCACTATTCTTCCTGCAGATTAATCTTTTAAGATCTTCGGTCAACCACGGAGCTGGAGGATGACGTATTCGCACTGGACGGACAGGAGCATGAGTATCATAAAGTTGAACAAGAAGTGAATTAAACAATGCTACCTGTTCGTCAACACCACAAGCCTTCATTATAACGCTCCAGTCCATATTAGCAGCGTCTTTTTGAAGATTTTCCAAATCCATTTTCTCAAAATTACGCTGCAGAAGTATCCTTGATTTGGCTTTGGGTGGTCTTATTTTATAAGATAGAAACAGGAGATCATGATACGAAAACGCATTGGCAGCACATTGGCCAAAACTATCAACATGGTCAAGAGAAGAAACGATAACCAAATCAAGGAGGGATGGGATACAGTTAGGGAAAAAATGAGTTTCAGAGAGAGGAAGGATATTTAAATTGGCTGCTTCTATAAGGGACTTAAGCCGGATAGATCGGGCATCATTCTTGAGAAGGCAAGTATTAAAGTCGCCCATAAGCACTGTATGTGTATATAATGGAGTTAACTCTTCAAGAAGGTTATCCAAAGTAGTAAAATAGTCCACTGTAGAAGAAGGACTATAAAAAACTCCGAGAAGTAATTTGTTGTGCGAAAGAAGTACTTCAACAAATAAGTATTCTGCTTCGTTCTCAGCTTGAGATAGAGATGATAAACAACAATAGAAAAAGGAATATGAGCACGAATGTAAATGGCAACACCACCACCACCTCGCGCAGTTCGGTCGTTGCGTATTAACTGGAATCCTGGAATGGAATAGGATATAGAAGGAAGACATGGCTTTAACCATGACTCTGAAACGAGAATTGCGTGAACATTATCACTTTCAAAACTAGCTAACATATCGGGATAATGAGCCGGAATACTCTGTGCATTTATGTGGACTATATTGAAGTTTTTGATAGCTTGAGAAAAATGGGGGTCAAGGGTCTCTTTTAATGGAGGAATGCTCTCAAAACTGTCGTCATTACTTAATACATCAGATACTGAAAAGAAAGAGGAGGAGCTTTGAATATGATCACTTTCACCAAAAGACATGTTATCCTTACAAAAATATTTAAAAAAAATTCAAACAACTGTAAATTATTAAAAAAAATACTAATAACTATAAAAATATAAAAATTATAAACTAAACCTTTTAGTTAAATTTACTACCTACCAGCATTTACAGAATAAAAAATAATGTAAATATTTAAAAAGAAAAAAAAGGTACTACACATATGCCATTCAGATCATATTTGATTGAACAAAAAAATAAATAAAAATAAAATATAAAACAAGGTTCTTATGAGAAATAACTGAAACCACAGATTAAATAGAATTATGTACTGTAAGTAGTACATTTGATGAATGACTCCTAACGTACTGATGAACTATGGAGAGGGCTATGCTCGGGGTTTCTCTGCGTGATAAGCTTAGAAATGAGGATATCCGCATTAGAACCAGGGTGACCGACATAGCCCAACGGATTACTAAGCTGAAGTGGCAATGGACCGACCATATGGCTCGAAGAACCGACAACCGTTGGGGAAAAAACCAAGCCTCGTAACCCCAACCCTTCCATTAAAATCTCCTAACATTAAAATATTTTTATTTCCCTTACATTTTATTAACACCACTCTTACCATCTCCCAAAACTGCTCTCGGATATAAGTGAGCTTAGACATGTCTGGAGCGTAGACCCCAAGAACAAACAACTTCTTTAAGCCCACTTTCATTCGTATCCATAACAGTCTTAGCATTCATACTCTTTCACACATTGACCCATTCTTTCCGAAAGGATGATGCCGACTCCCTGACATGCCCGCTCGGTATCGTCTACACCATACCAGTACGTGGTACACATGCCATGTGTAGTGACATCCTTTCCCTTCCGTTTCGTCTCATTTACACATAACACATCTATTCCTCTATCATACATCATATCGCAAACTTCATCCATCTTGTCATTCATTGCTCCACATACATTCAGCGTAGCCAGACGGGCTTCTGCAATTCACTTTTCGCCCCTTCGGGAGACAGAAAGGGACGAGTGGCGAACCTCGTCGCCGGTTTTCCTCCCGGAGATTCTTCGCACCCCTGCTCCATTAACGGGGCGCCGAAAACTCGGGGCCATTTTTTTCTCTGGTGCCTCATGGGCGAAAGTATGAGGTAGTATATTTTACGCCGCTACCACACGGCGAGTAGCCAAGTCTGTACTTTTGGCTTGTCGGCTTGTCGCCCATTTAGCACCACCCGGGGGACACGTGTAGGGTGGGCCTAGGATTGGGTGGTCGTGGCCTACAGACGCGAGTGACTTATATAGTTTAGTTTTATATTAAAAGAATAAGGGTGTCAAACGAGTACACAATCCACCTGATGGTAAGTGTATACTGGGGCCCATAGACTAGATAGATTAATAAATGGATCGGCTTGACCTGGGTAAGACCACGCTCTCACAGAATGCCAGCGTAAAATAGCAGCTTAGTGAGTTTCGTATGGTGAGTGCAAAAAACCAGCTAGCAGACTTAGTTCTGCAGCATATGCTGTGAAAAAGATTAGAACTCTTACCAGTGTTGAAACAGCTAGAATAGTTTACTTTAGTTATTTCCATAGCATTATGTCGTATGGTATTTTGCTATGGGGACACGCGACTGACAATGAAATTATATTTATTTTACAGAAGAGGGCCATTAGAGCAATATATAATTTAAAACCAAAAGAGTCACTGAGACAAAAATTTAAGGAAATTAATATATTAACTCTGGCCTCTCAATACATTTATGAAAATGAAATGTACGTACACAGAAATAAAAGTAGTTTTGCGAAAATAAGTGATATTCATTCTGTAAATACTAGGAACAGACACAAACTAGTAGTACCAGTTACTCGACTCCACAGAGTCAGTAATTCATTCTTGGGGCGATGTATACGCTTTTACAATAAAATCCCAGAAAATATACAAAATTTGTCATACACGAAGTTCAAAAATGTTATTAAACTAACATTGTATAAAAAGGGTTATTATAATATTAAGGAATTTATGGAGATAGTAACAGAACATTTTTAAAAATTTGGGAAAAAAACCCCGAACAAAGAAGAAAAAAAAAAACTCTTTTTACTGGAAACGAGGCATTCCATCTTAGTCCTCAGCGGGACAACGCATCTGCATTATTATTTTATTTTTATAGAATAAGGGTGACATTCGAGCAGACAGTCTACCTGATGGTGAGTGGATGATGTGACCCATAGACGTCTACATTTATCTTCTATTAAGAATCAATAGTTATAGTTCGTATCGTATTTATGGACCATATCATCCACTTACCGTTACCGCCAGGTGAAGTCGCAACGCGCTTATCACATTGACTTGAATTCAACAAAAATTTAACAAACAAAAGCTTAATTAATTAGTGATAACACAAAAGTATCGAATACCCTTAATATCAAGTTTTCCGGTTCCACCTCCACTAGGCAACACCTCAACATCTGAATGGTCTTTTATATTCATCCTGCAGTTCTTATTCGGCTGCTCGGAGTGCCCACAATCGTTCGTGCTCTTCACCAGCAGGTCGTTAACCAGCTTGTAAGAGCTGGTGCATGGGGCGATCTTGTAAATTTTCTCACCTTCCTCGTTTACCACATAACGACCGTTTGTGTCGTAGTAATACGCCTCCGTGTCTTGAGCCTGATTAAAGAACTGCTTATAAAAAATACATCAACGGAGTTTGAAATGTACGTAGGGTTGCCAACGATACTGTTAAAAACGGTGTCATACCTTATTTCGCTCTTCAATACCGTTCTGTTAAAAGAAGTATACGAAATAAAGTTTCTATCATCACTGTTATCAGGGCCTATATACTATGTGATGTGCGGTTTACACAACGTTAAAGGTGCATGCAAAGCACTCCTCTCCCTGGACGTTAACAAGTCGAGTGGGTCTGATGTAGTTTTTTTTTTAACTTTTCTAAGCCATCACTTAGCTACAATCCCTCCTGATGGTAAGTGGTGATGTAGCTTAAGGTGGTAAAGCGCACTGACTTAACAAAAACCTATTCACTCTTGCCTTGACGACACCCACATTGTAATCGGATGGAGAGCTAGATGCTGGCAACTTATTCCACTCCTTTGCTGTACGCATGACGAACGACGTAGCAAACCGTTTGGTTCGAATGCGTGGTAAGTCAATAACGAAAGGGTGGAGACTGGCCGAACGTCTAGTTGTCCAATGGTGGAAGGGAGAGGAAGGAATTAAATTATGCAATTCCTGCGCACACTCTTCGAAATGCATCCTATAGAAGACCGAAAGGCTGGCTACTTTACGCCGGTGTTCGAGGCTGGTAAGATTGGTTTCAACCAAATTCAGGTCACCTATAAGCCTCTTAGCACGCCTTTCCATTGAGCTTAAGGCCGCCAGGTGGCATTTTGCAGCACCAGCCCATATATGGCAGCAATACTCCATGCACGACCGACTTAGGCTTTATATATCCTCGTGTAGTTCCTCCTATTGTACTGAATACGGGTGCTCTGAAGTTAGCACCAACTCTAACGCGTCTTTTCCAGTACACTTACACCCTTCGCGTAATCCTGGACTTATGGGAGAAACGCGCTAACTCTTTTAAAAGCGCCGGCAAAGCACCTACAAAAATCCTGGTATTGCAGTTGTTAATGGGCGACGGTTGTAATGTGGGCGAAACCACGTGTTGGAAAGCTACTGTAATATAAAAATCTAGTAAATATATTCGGCAGGTACAGACAGAAAGGCCGGTGGAGGTCGTAAAATTCGTACTTAGCCTAGGGCTGTCGAAAGTCTAAATTAGGCACTGGCTGTTATTCGGAACCATAAAACCTGAAATAGAGCTATTTTCTTTACTATTTTAATCCAGCGCTTAACTACAATCCCACCTGATGGTAAGTGGTGATGTATCCCAAGATGGTGAAGCACCCTGACTTAACAAAAGCCCATACACTCTTGCCTTAAAGACACCATTGTAATCGAATGGAAAGGCAGATGTTTACAACTTATTGGACCCTTTGCTGTGCGCATGAAGAACGATGCAGCAACCGTTTGATAAGAATTCATGGTGAGGTGGAAACTTTATACGTGGTACTTTATACGTGGCCATGCTGCAGTTATATTATAAGTATAGTTGTAGCACGAATGGGTCGGCTCGACCGGGGAAGGACCACACTCTCACAGAATTCAGAATACCAGCGTGAAATAGTAGCTTAACCCTGCAGTTTTTCGTATGGTGAGTGTAGAGAACCAGAGACCCTTTTTACTGGAAACGAGGCATTCCATCTTAGTCCTCACGGGCGACAAAGCATCTGAATTTTGATCTGTAATCAAGGATAGATGTAGATGTCTATGGGCCGCAGCAACCACTTATCGTCAGGTGAACTGTGTGATTGTTTGTCACACTATCCTATAAAAAAACTAGCCGGACGTCTGGTTATCGTATCGTATCGATGGAGAAAGTAAGCAGAAGGATTAATCTATTAATTTAATAAAAAATTGGCACCTCATTAACTTTAAATTTGACTTAAATCGTGAAGAGGCTTACGAATAATATAAAAATAATAATAAATTATTAAATTGCGCAAAAAGCTTCAACAATATGTTTTTAAGACTAGAAAAACACTCTAATATATATTCCACTCATATATATCTCTAATTATCCAACCAAATATACTTATATAAAAATAAAAAGATGGCAACCGTAATCATAGACAACAACGGTAAAGTTATCACAGTAAAATAATACTATATTAATGATGACCTATCTCTTTCTTATTATCATCATAATCATCATAGGTGCTATTTATAGCCTTAAAATACTTTATTAGATAGACCTTTCCTCGGTATTGTTTTTTGGAAATCGTTTTACAAATTACATACTGATGAAACATGAATAATATTTTTTGATCTTATTGACATAATAGAAAAAACTGAACTGGTTATTTGAATAAAAAAATCATGAGTGCAATTAGTTTAATTAAAATTTTCGTATTTTTAAAAAATACTAAAAAAAAGGGCTCGAAATAATAGATTTTCTCCCAAAAGAAAGGAACTTGGAAAACGATCATTAACACAGTGTCATTATATTGTTGCAGTTTTTCACTGCCTGAAAACACGGACAAAAAGACATTTTCTAAAAATGAATCCTAGCTAGACGATTTATTGGCCTCGAAACTCCCTGGACACTAAATTTTATGAAAATCGTTGGAGCCGTTTCCGAGATTCCGATTATATATATATATATATATATATATATATATATATATATATATATATATATATATATATATATATATATTATATATAAGAATATAAAACAATAAAAGCACCTCGACAAACTCGCCGTCACAGTTCACGTGGTACATCTTAAGCCCATAGTCATAGAAGTAGACCTGGTGGCCATATTCATCCACGTAGTAGCGGCCAACACCGTCTGTGTAGAAAATGCGGTCGGGACCTGTTGAAATACACTTATTTATAGAATAACTACAATAAGGGTAACAAGCGAACACACAGTCCAAATAATCCAAAATCCAATTCTTTTATCTCAATAAACTGTACAATTAATTGAAATAACGTCTTAATTAAAATTGTCTATACTAACAGGCTAGGATAAACCTGTATCTCAGGTGTATGTACGATAATATGGATTTACTTTGTAAATAATTCACTAATCTCTGTTAATTAATTTTTAGAGTATTGATAGGGGCCGATAGTTGCAAACGATTTTTTTGTCCCCCAATTTAAATACTGGAACTACAATTGTTTTTTTTAAACAATACTGTACAGTACTGGACCCAACCAACTGTGCTTGTTTCTTTAAGTCCCATTATAATCCTTTCCACCTCATTAGCGTCCGTATCTAATAACGTAAACGAGCTAAATTGGCAGTTTCTTTGAGTTGCGAATGGGGACCTGTATTCCTGATTATTTTTAGAATTGTTCATTATCTGCTCAGCAAGATTTTTACCGATGTTCACAAAGTATTTGCTATATTTGTTGATATAAGCGGTGTGAAATTATTTTGTTATAATTCTGATAAAGATTCATGCTGTTAAGATATAAATGACATATATTTTACATGTCGCCAAATCTATTTATTATCTCTACCAGACTCTTCCGGTAAGTTTGTAAGATAATTATACTACAACTTTTTAAATAAATTGTTACAAAAATTCCTATATCTTTTATATGAAACAAACACAAAAAGATCTGGTTGCTTACCTCACAAAGCAGCATTATACTGCTATGCAGTTATTTTGTGAAAGCAAGGTCCTTCCCTAGTCAAACCGACTAATACAAGCTACATTATACCTATAGCTATAGCGTGATCCCTAACATGTATAACGATTTCTTAACTTATTTTTAATTCCCGACGTTTCGGGCGCTTTAAAGTACCCGTGGTCACGGAGGAAACTGAGATTTTTGCCGTCCCTATGTCAGAGCTAGCCCAGCTACCTTCAGTTTCTTAATATTAATTTTTGGAACGATCTGCGCAGAGCGAGCTTACAGTATTTTGAAGTCTTGCAGTGGTATGCTTGAGTCTGGATGTAATTTTGTTAATTATAGGACCCTAGGCAGATGGCAGCACCCATTCATCTTCTTTATTGAAATTAGAATGTTTTTTTTAATTTCAATAGCCTCACGTATCACCGGTGTTTTTTGCAAGGATTTATTAGCAAATCTGAAATAATGACGGGGACCATCTTGAACATGTTCACAGACTGCAGACTTCCCGGAGCGTCGGTGCTGATGTGAAGCATAATTAGTTTTATTCAACGTGTAGTGTTAGCGTAAATATAATAAATTATCAAATACCTCTAACACTAAAAAAACTAATCAACGTCCTAGCCGCCTCTGTTTTCTTTTCCTTGACGTATTCCAGTTTTGATTTAAATGCTCCTAAACACACCAAGCACTTTACTTTTCCTTCAGATATTGGTTTATCCCTTTGTCACATGAAATTGATAAGTAATAAATAGTTAGACACATTAAACATAGAAAGTTAAGATACTAAAAATTTTTGTCATGTTTTTTTACATTTAGAAATGCCTACGCATACCCAATTCGCGACGGGGCAAGGACGGCTTCTGTCGGATCTACAAGTACCTGAAACCCGATGGTGTTCCACCTTACTGCATATTGGCAGGGCCAAGGGAACGCTTTCGCTCACATCCGCGGCAGCTCAGGCCAGCGAGCGCAGGCTGCCCCATGGCAGCCCTAGGGAGAGAAGTACTCCTCCCTCATTTCTTTCTCAGGTAAGGCGCATCAGAACACACGTTTTTATAGGTGGTAAAACCACGCTGTAGTTATATTAGTAGTATAGTTAGAATGGGTCGACTCGACCGGGAAAAAACTACGCTCTCAAAGAATACCAGCGTAAAATAGTAGCTTAATGCTGTGTTTCGTATGGTGAGTGTAGAGGACCCGAGAACCTTTTTACTGGAAACGAGGCATTCCATCTTAGTCCACATGGGTGACAACGCCCCTGCATTATTATTCGTAATCGTGGGTAGATGTAAATGTCTATGGGCCACAGCAACCATTTACCTTCAGGTGGACTGTGTGCTCTTTAAAAAAACACGCACCGTGCGTGAAGGCCATGGGGCCAGAAAAAAGAGCATTCAGAAGCACTAGCCTTCCTGAACCTAGCGGTGGATCTGGTCTTTGGCTCCGCCGCTAACCAAGAATCGGCTGCGAAAGTCTCAATACGGGGCCTCGTCATACCAACACTTGATATAATTCTACTCGTGAATTTGTCGTTACACTGAATCGAAAATAGTATCTTCGAAAATAGTAAATCCCAATCGGTTTTGGATTATACGTTTTCTAATTTCTCCATCCTTCAAACCCGATGTCGCCGCGGTGGTCGCGGGTAACGTTCAAATTAGCGCCTTCAGTCACAAGAAGAAAATGCATATAAAAAGATATTGGCACTTACTTCAATTCAAGCTCCATTTGTTGCTGTTCTATAAGTTTCTGCTCCACGTCTTTTAATTTCATTATAGTCGTGGCAATTCGATTTAACTCTTTAAGCTTATCATTCCAATATTCGAACTCTTCACTGAGACGACACAGTATCACGTCGTTATGATTTTCTATGTTGTTTTTCAATTGTTTCATGCTTTGTTGTAGCTAAACGTGTGTCCATTAGACGATTAAAGTATAAGTAATTATCATTAAAAAATACTTGAATATAAAATATATAGATATCTATACATATTATAAATTAAAGATCACTGCCACTTTTGTCTGTATGCATGTGGATTTTTATTCGGCTTCGATTATCAGACAATTTGATACATAAAGAAGGAATTAGTGTATTTAAAGTTGAAACGTTAAAGTTACAGCCTATATACGTCCCACGGCTGGGCACAGGCCTCCTCTCATTTGTGAAAAGGTTGGGCAAGGAATTGTCCGCCGCGCTGTCTCAATGCGTGTTGGCGAACTTCACACGCCTGCGAATAATTTTTTTTTCTTATTTCTCAGACATGTAAGTTTGATGTTCCGCCAAGCACGTGGTAAATGAGAACCTAACATTGCATGCATAATTAATTTAAAATAGCCGGTGGTGATCGAACCCTGGTTGCTCGCGTACTGTGTACAGCGAGCGCTAACCATCTCAGCTACCACGGCTCAGTATTTAGTAATATTTTTTGCAAAATACCTAATGTTATGATGATTTTCATCATCGTTGATCATGACGTACACTGCATAAATCGAAAGTTTATATAATGAAGTTAATGTATGGGAGAATTGCTCTTCAAAGAGTTGAAAGAAAAGTCCGCGACGGTAAAATGTCCATCTATTAAAATAAACTCGCAACAACAATCCATGTAGTGGCGGTGTAAGTATATCTATTACCCCATATCATCCCGTGGCTGTCGTAGGAGGCGACGGAGGGAACAAACCAGGAGATGAGCAGCAGGGTCTTCCTAATTAGGATTAAAAATAAAAAACTGCGGTTCTCAACCCGCTTGCCAAGCGTGGCAACTATGGCAAAAGCACCCTAATCTATGGGGGAGGTCTATGTTCAACAGTGGACTAATAGTACACAATAACAAAATTAAACTAATTCGTATCAACTAAAACTTCAGATTATTCAAGAAGTTTGTGTAAGAAAGTACATAACCTTATCAAATCATTTAAAATCATAGCTTTCTGCATTTTATATAAATAAGAACAGTGTGTTTTAATACGTATAAATGACCCGATTTATTCGTGCTACGACCCTAATATACTGAATGACCTTTTTTTATCGATAGAAAAATAAAAGTGTGTAACATGTGTTACGAGTACAATCTCTGATATATTGTACAAAAAATAAAAACAAATATTCTGAATTAAATAAATAAATTAATTAAAATCTATCGAAATTCAAATCATATCCACCCTACTTTACGAACGGCAATAAAACAATAAAATTTACTCGTAGTCTTTGACCTTGTCACTACGCAGGGACACAGGCTAGGGTGGATATGATTTGAATTACGATAGATTTTAATTTATTTATTTATTTAATTCAAAATTTTTGTTTTCATTTTTTTGTAAAATATAAAGCCGAAACTGTCAAATATGATGAGAACCCGATTTTTTGAAAATCATTGATTTTCATAGCGGGAAGTAAAAAAAATCTATGAAACTGACGTAGGCCTTATTAACAGATGTGGTAGGTCACCGACGTCTTACTTCAGCGATTTCGTCCGAGTTCCGCCTAGCCTGTCTTGTTACCACGAGATGCTCTTTATTCTTATTGTACAGCTGGTTTCGTAAGTAGATCAGTTTTTCGTCATATTTCTTCTGCAGCTTTTGTAGGTTGTTACGCGTTCGATTCACTATCTCTTCCAAGCTGACGCGTATATTATTTAACTAAAAATAATAGACGATAACTTTTACCAATGGGCATATGAGGAAGCTCATAGTCTCTGTCTGTACCAATCTACGACTTCGTACCAATTAACTGAACCGAACGAATTAGTAAGCTGAATTGGCAGTAGGGGGCTATATAACTCGAAGAACCGACAACCGATGTGGAAGAAAGGTACTCGAATGACAGCCTTGTATCAGTAAGCCAAGTATCTAGCAACTTACCACTAAATGGCCTAGCAGGAAATGTGGGAAGGCGATGGATGTAGGTGGCTTTAGACCGTGCCTTGTGACACTCGTCGCGGGAGGCCATTGTCCACCAGTGGACTTGTGAAGGGCTGTTATAATGATGATGATAAATAGACGACAAAATCTCTTCTCTTTTTTATCTTCATCAGCTTTAATAGTTTACGAGTACTGCTGGACTCGTGCTGTAATCGTCACTCGACACACTTGTCCGATCTTTCATTTGTTTTCACTGGTTTGGATACTTTAAAACTGACATAAACGAGATAGCGATATTGAATAAAACTATTATTTACGGATTTTATCGCGTTTAACTTTCCTAGATGTTTTTAGCTTTCCTAGATTGTCTTTAGCTTTCCTAGATGTTTTAGTCATCCGAAATCCTGATAACACTATTGGTCACACTGTGTATAGGAAAAAGACCCATACCAACCGATATTTAAATGGTGAATCTCACCATCATCCTTCACAGTTAGCTACCGTGGGTAAATCTTTGTTTCAGAGAGCACGAGGGATCTGTGACAGAAAACATCTGGCCGCGGAGCTTCAGCACGTCAAGCAAGTATTGCAAGACAACAAGCTTCGGGTCCCGCGCCTACGTCACAGTGAACGAGTGAAGCCGGCCACAGTCGAGCGCGCGCCTGCTCTACTACCATATGTTAGAGGAGTCACAGACAAGATTGGCTACATCTTGAAGCGAGCGTCCATTAAGACATACTACAAGCCGCTGAAGAAGATTAGTCAATTTTTACCATCCATCAAATGTAATATTCCTCTACAAGATGCAGGTGTGTACAAGCTAGATTGTGAATGTGGTCTCTCTTACATAGGTCAAACAAAGAGATCTATAAAAACCCGCGTGAAGGAACATATAGCTGATGTGAAGCACCGACGCTCCGGGAAGTCTGCAGTCTGCGAACATGTTCAAGATCGTCCCCACCATTACATTAGATTTGATAAACCACAAATTCTCGCAAAAGAACACCGATTCCTACCAAGGATGATACGCGAGGCTATTGAAATTAAAAAACATCCAAATTTCAATAGAGAAGATGGTTGGGTGCTACCATCTGCTTGGGATCCTATAATTAACAAAATTAAACCCAAACCCAAGCATACCACTGCAAGACTTCATGATACTATAAGCTCGTTTTGCGTAAATCGGACCAGAAATTAATATTAAAAAACTGAAGGTAGCCGGACTAACTATGACATTGGGACGTCAAACATCTCAGTCCCCCCGTGACCATGGGCGCTGTAAAGCACCCGAAACGTCGGGATAATAATAAAAATAAATTAAAGTAATTAAACGCGATAAAATCCGTAAATAATAGTTTTATTCAATGTGTAGTGTTCGCGTAAATTTAAGAAATCATTATGAGATAGCGATAGCCAATTATCTGTGGTCATTAAATTTTTAAAGTATTTATCATATACACTACAGGAAATACCAAAAAAACATGGCGGCGTAGTAGCGGATTCTCTAAAGCCGGCATAAAAGCGATGAAGGTAGTTGTGTATCTTTTTTAATGACCTACAAAAAGTTCACTATTGGACGCAAACATCTGTTGTAAAATACGTGAGCGTATTATGGTCACCTTTACCTTTGCCGCCCTATAAATCCAAAAACTAGCAGAATAACAGAGACAAAACCACAAAGTTGTACCACAGAATAAATAATAGTACGCTTGTACTAGCTATGGCAATGATTAGGAATACTTCGAAATTCTACTTAAAAAAAAGTAACTACACTACACCATATTAAAATCGACTAAAATATTTACTATAATGTCAACTGTCAAAATGGCGTCGATAAAGCAGCGCCCTTTTAACCCTCATTTGATTGACCGATGAAGAGCTATCGTATAACAAAACCATCTATACAAACAAGGCTGTAGTTTTTGAGTTATAAGAAAGTGACCATATTAACCGGATGACCATATTCCCTCACGTACTATACCTAGTACTATTGTAGAGAGTACCTTTGACACTACTCATCGTCCCAGGTCAGGGTATTTTACGTCGGATGTAAACGAGACACGAGTAATACCGCTTCTATCGAATGTTATGAGATATTTATTTATTATTGACGGATCCATGGCGCAGTGGCTTAACAATGAGTTACAGCAATGAGGGCGCGGGTTCGAATCCAGCACGGAAAAATATTTGTAAGACCTAGTAGTAGTTGTTTCGGTTCTGGATGTTTGTCCTTGTGCAATTTATGTTTGTAAACTGCCCCCATGATACAGGAGAATATCCTAGTATGGGGGTAAGGATTTTTTTAATTGGCAATATCATTAGTAGTCTTTTACGAAATTAAATGAGGTGATGAATTCTCTTAATAAGCTGCCACCACACAGCAGGTGTTCATAAATATATGAATATCCTGCCTTAATGCAACTGCATAAAATAATTTATCACCTCATCTCGTGCGCGATAAAAGAAGACTATTAGAAATGACACAAAGAGCATTGCTTTTATGGGAACGGATCTGCCAAATGTGGCAATTATAAGGAACCCAACAACGGAATGTAACTGGCCGATGATATTATTGTTAGTCATTAACAACGAAGCCAAAACATATAAAAAGATTGGCTCAATGTTTGTTTTATATTCTGAGGACTCAATGTTTATCAGAGTCAATATAATATCTAAACTAATTTTGTTGGCCTCTGACAGTAAAAGACGCAACTTAATTCTGTCCAGAGCTAAATCCTGCCAGTCTCGGAAGTTCAGGCATGTCCTTTCCTACTTAGGTAATCTTTTCTGTAGTAGGTACTTGGGACGAGCAAATAGCCGTCGTCCATACGGCGCTCCCAAGAACACTGCTAAGAGGCAAAATTTTATCTCGCCAATGATATGCGGCTCTGCTGTCAGTTCAGGCTCGGCTATCAAAGACTGCCTCGTTGGTCTAGTGGTTGTAGTAGTGCGACTGCTGATCATGAGGTCCTGGATACGAATCCCGGGTCGGGCCAAAAATATCAATTATTGAGTTCTTCCGTCAAGAAATTATCAGTAGCTGCCCGGAATCAGGAAGTTGGCGGTGTCTCACCCCGTGCTTCGGAAAGCACGTAAAGCCGTTGGTCCTGCGCCCGATCTCTCTCTGGTTGTGTCTGTTTATCGTCCTATTGATTATGCAGGGTATGAGGGAATAGAGAGTACACTTGTGCTTGCGCATATACTTGAGCACTGTAATCCTGTCCTGCTCCGATGACTAGTTTCCGTTGAGACAGGCCGACGTGACCGAAATTCGGTCTAGAGGACATTATTACTCATCAATCTCTAAATTAAGATAAATTCTTTAAATCCTAAAATTCTTACATTCGTCGTTAACAACAAAGCGATATACGTGTGTGTGAAAGCAAAAATCCCGTTTTTCTTTCGGAGGGAATTCGAGAAATGCTTCCGAGAGAAGCTCTCAATTTCCTCTTGTTCATACATTTTGCTAACAGCGTCTTTTATACGATTTAACTCCTGCAAATGTTTTTCGTATAGAACTAAAATTTCATCATACACTTTTTGTTCTTCGGGAGTCTGAATGGGGAGGAAAGACTGCTCGAAGTCTACTTGTTTAATGATCTGCATGTCTATAGTATTGTCCAATAAATGAAGTAATCCTTCTTTATTTATTTCTTTGACTAGTTTATCAGCTTCTTTAATAGCATCAATCATGACATCGGTCCAGTGAATAATAAAACTGTTTATAATTTTTTTAACTTCACCATAATATTCTTGGAGGAAACCATCTTTCAATTTTACATTAGTCAAAAGTAGTATGTAATGATAAAGTTTAGGTGAAATATCTCCACACAAAATAAAACAAACTTCCTGCAGTGATTGTGATCGTACCGTTTGTATATAATCTTTATACAAATTCATAGTTTTTATTTATGATATATGTTTCTACGAAAAATACAGTTCATTTCAAACTCATTGCTATAGAAATGTGAAACACATAAGAAATATGTCACATGTCACATTTGATATTAAAAGTTAGGCCGTTTGTAAAAACCAAAATTTAACTATACATTTTTAACAATTAAAAAAAAAACTTTAGCTTTAAAAGCAACCAGCATAAAGAAACACGGTCCGCCGTCGACGTACCAGACGGGAGGGAATAGACGTGAGACCGGAGTGACCGGACATACGCTACTCAGGATACTCCTACCTACTCCTGTAAAGTAAAGTTATAGCCTATATACGTCCCACTGCGGGGCACAGGCCTCCCCTCATTACTGAGAGGGTTTTAGCGCAAGGAAGTGTCCGCCGCGCTGCCCCAATGCATGTTGGCGAACTTCACATGTCTTCGAAATAAATTTTTTTCTTATTCCTCAGACATGCAGGTTTCCTTACAATGTTTTCCTTCACCGCCGAACACGTGGTAAATCAACACTTAAAAATGCAATTAACAATTTCATTGGTGCCGGCGGGGATCGAACCCGGGTTACTCGCATTCTGTTATATTTACAGCGAGCGTTAACCATCTGAGCTACCACGGCTCTCCTCTCCTGTGCCAAAGTATAAGTCCAAATATCACACAGCGGTCCTATGCGTACAATAAAAATAGTTGCAACCGCACTGCTCACTCGACTAAATTTAGTTGCACGACTGAATCGACGTTCTACAAAAATGCCAAACTGTTCAGTATTTTGCTGCAAAAAGAGATCTGCAAGTACCACGTCAAATTTACAGAAAGGCGAGAAGCCGAGTCTTTATATTTCGGCTTTGTCACTCGTTTAGCACCAACCGGGGGGACACATGTAGGGTGGGCCTAGGGTTAGGTGGTCGAAGCCTACGGACGCGAGCGACTCATCCCTGCATTGTGTAGGTATTTGTTAGTGTTTGTATTTTATTAATTTGTCATTCGTTTAAAATTTGGCGGCATATTCAAAATTGTGTGTGTCACGTCATTATGAATTTAACGCGAGAAAAATTTCGTACAATGATTTTTTATGAATTTCGATATCATTTAAGTCAACAAGAAAGTTATTATAAACTTCGATTGGCCTTTCACGATGAAGCCCCATCTCGTGTCAATGTTTACAACTGGTTTTATGAGTTTAGACGTGCTCGCAATAATCTCACCGATGATCTGCGTTAGGGACGGCCTTCTACGGCGACGACTGAAGATAATATCAGTGTTGTGCGGCGTATGATAAGGAATGACAAAAAAGTGACTTACCAGCGGATTAAGACAAGCTTAGGCGTCGGTATGAGTCAAGTGCACAAAATTCTCCATGAACATTTAGCGGTCAGGAAGCTTTGTGACCGGTGGATATCTCATAATTTGACAGAGGTCCAAAAACTCCGTCGTGTTGATTGATGTCGTGAAATGGTTCAACAATGGTTCAAAAAGATTTAACGGAGGTGACTCAAATGCTGTTTTCGACATGCTTACGGGTGACGAAAGCTGGGTTTATTATTACGATCCTGAAACTAAGAGACAGTTTGCTGTCTGGGTGTTTCCTTCCGAGGAGTTGCCAACTAATGTGAAGAGAAGTCGAAGCATGGGAAAAAAGATGGTGGCCTTGTTCTTCGGAAAGACAGATCATTACGCAACAATTGTTTAAAAGGATCAAAAAACAGTTACTGCAGAGTGGTACACTAACAATTGTTTGCCACTTGTTTTGGAAAAAGTTCGGGAGAAACGACCTCGCAATATAATCCTCCTTTACCACGACAACGCCTAGTCGCACAACGCCAAGCAAACGATCGAATACTTGGCGATGTCAGACGTGGAATTACCTTGCGATTGCCTTGCGATTTTTATTTATTTCCGAAAATAAAATAAAAACTTCGAGGAAAACGTTTTATGCCGAGGACGCAGTGGCTGCGTTTCAAAATGCCGTCGAAGAGACCCCTAAGGACTAGTAGGCAAAGTGCTTTTCTGTGGTTCCATCAAATGCAGCAATGTATTGATGTAAATGGACGCTATTTTTAAAAGATATAATAAAAATAATAACTTGCTAGTTTGTTCAGTTAATGATTTTCTAAGAACTTTCAGTGTCACCCTCGTATGTGGGTGGGTTGGTATGTAGTAGGTATGTGTTTTTCAAGTAAGATTTGAACCACCACTTCCCGAAGTCGTTGTAACTTCAATTACAATGCAATATTATGATATATATATATATATATATATATATATATATATATATATAATCTGGTGCTGCAGCCAGGATTGTCTCCTCACTAGGGAATTCTTCAACGGATAGTAGCAGGGTCACGAAATTTTGTGTGTTAGTTTAATTTTGATACCTATTTGAAACCCTACTAAAAACAATTTTGTACGTTCTTAAAAAGCTTTGACTCTGTTCCGTTTATCCACTCATGTGGTTACGATACAGTATCGATCTATTTATGTGTGATATTGTAATCGATGTCCCTCCCTCACTGAGTGCGAAGTCTCCGAAAATGAAGTCGAGGATAGAGCGAAGTGGAGGCGTAAGACAAGAAAGGCTGACCTCACCACCATGTGGGACACATAGCCAGGAAGAGAGAGAGAGATTGTAAACGTATCATTTTAATTTTTTGAGATTACAAAAAATTTCCCCGCAAATAATGATAGTTTGGTAACGGAAAATAACGCTATGGCTTCTCCCCTCTTGTGCAGAGTCACCGTTTTAGCGCGTTTGGCTCTAGATCTGGTGCAATTCTACGGTCTACAGCGCTTTTTTTAATATCTACGTGCTAAAAATATCTAATCTACTAGTCTACTACCTAGTAGTCTAGATCTAGCGCCAAATGTGCTGAAACGGCAACACTGCTCCTGTATTGCTTTATGGCAACCATCTAATATGTAATTATCTTGGTCGATTTTTTTACATAAACATACATACATAAGAACTCACGCCTGTCACCCAGAGGGGTAGGCAGAGACTACAGCCTTCCATTTGGCACGATCCTGACAGACCTCTCTCGCCTCTTCCACATTCATATACCTACGCATACATGCTCGTCGGTTCCTTAACCGACGAGCATGTATGCGTAGAGTACCCTTGTACTCTTAATTAGGTCCTTTTCAGTAGGTCGCCAATTTGGTCGACAAATTTTCGCCCAGTGCGTCCCTTATCGACTCTGCCCTTCACATCTGCAATATTGTCACTCTTTCGTCATTCATTCTTTCTACGAGGGCGGCACTGAAAATTTCGGGAATCAAGGAAGTGACACAACATTATTATTTAAAAATGTATTTATTGCTTTTCTAAGTATTCTCCGCGAAATTTGACACATTTTTCCGTACGATGGAACCAATCATTGAAGCAACCATTCCATTCGGAAGTTGTGGTCTCCAAAATGACCGTTTTGTAGGCGTCCACAGCTTCTACAGGTGATGAAAACCTCTGTCCACGCAATTTATTCTTTATTTTAGGGAAAGTATAGAAATCATTAGGGCTTAGGTCGGGGCTGTACGGCGGATGGTCTAATAATTCTATGTTTTCTTGCTCTAAAAGCTCTGTTGTTCTGTGTGCGGTGTGAGAACTCGCATTGTCGTGATGGAGGATGATGCGGCGGTTGCAGTTCTTTATACGGAGTTCAGAAACGACTTGTGGCAAACAAATGCTAGCATACCATTCTGCATTAACCGTTCTTTGTCCCTCAAGAGGAATAGTCGTAACATGGCCGGTTTTGGAGACAAACGTGGCCACCATTTTTTTTGCAACACTCCGTGAACGAACAATTTTTGTTGGCCTTAACTCATTTTCGAACACCCAAACTCGTGACTGGTTTTTTGTTTCGGGTTCGTACGCGTATATCCAGGATTCGTCACCTGATACGATGTTGTATACAGCATTTGAGCATCCTGCGTGGAATCTTTCGAGAGTTCTGACGCACCAAGTAACGCGAGCCGCTTTTTGCTCATCACAGAGCGAATGCGGTATCCATCGGGAAAACAACTTTTTTACACCTAATTGTTCATGCAAGATTATTTGTATTTGACTCATGCCAATGTCTAAAGTTGCCTGAATTTCGCGGTATGTCACATGTCGATCTTCCTCAATCAGCTCTCGCACAGCATCAACGTTTTCTTGGGTGACTATAGTTTTTGGACAACCTTGACCGCGATCATCACTGAGCTTGACACGTCCATGTTGAAATTCAGCAAACCAGCGATAAATTGTGGTTTTGGATGGGGCTTCATCAGCAAATGCAGAAATCATCCGGTCAACACACTGTTTTCGTGTTAAACCACTTTGAAAGTCATAATAAATCATCGCTCTTGAATTTTCTCGAGTCAATTCCATTTTTTCAACGACTAAACAAGTTTGACAAAACGTTGTGGCAAGACCGAGAATCTTTTTTTAAATAAATAAATGGTATTCGATTTTTAAAACCAAGGAGTTTTCAATTAAAAAGATTTTAATATGACAGGAACAGTGGAAATATTCCATTCCCGATACTTTTAGTGCAGCCTAGGTACATGACCAAACCACCGAAGCATTCCTTTCTTAATCCACGCCACATCGTCTTGTATACCACACTCTTCTCTTATTACACAATTTCTCACCCTGTCACTCAGATTCAGCCCTAACATACTCCTTAACGACCGCACTTCTACTGCGTTTATTGTACTCTCGTGCTTCTTCTGCCACACCCAACTTTCACAACCATACGTTAAATTAGGCACTAACACAGCATTGTGAATTGCCAAAAAAGGCACGTATCTTTTTTGACACATTCTGACTTTCCACAATAGAGTGTAGAGCCCCATTTACCGATTTTTTTAAAACAATAATTTATAATTACTGTTTTACTTATTAAGCATGTGCTTGATTATTACAATCCCATCTGGTAGTGATGTTGCCCTGTAAAATGAGCTTTATTCGCGACTAGTAGTCGCAGCAGGTGACATAGCTGGTTCTTATCTCGTTCGAAGGTTAGCCCAAAAGCGAGGATGCGAAGTCTTTTTAGAATTTCTTTTTATAAAACTGAAGTGATATTAGTGATTTACAGCCGACGTGATGGTAAGCGTCAGTCAGCGGATAGACCTGCTAAGTCTTATTGGTAACCTTGATTTAGTTGAAACCAAGTGTGTGCAAGAACAACATGCTGTTGAAGAACAAAGGCAACGGCGGCAAAACTAGATGAAAGAACCATCAATACTTTTAAGTGTACCAGCTCAAACGAACAAATCATTCAAGATTGACACATGCATACAGCTCGCCATTTGCGCTACATAACCCACCGTACAGTGTACCAAACAATATTTGTATGTCTTAGGCTGCCTTTATGATACAGGAGAATAACTTAGTGATGGGTAACTTTTTTTTAAATTAAAAAAGTGGTCTGCATTCACCCGCCCGGCTGTTAGGTGCCGAACCGATACCCTTGTAATAATTGCTGCTCCTGGCCACTAACTAAAAATCACACACACGTAAGTAAAAACCTATTTCTGCCATCAATAATTGGTCGCCAAATCTCGTTCAACGAAATAGAGGAGGTTTAGGACTTTAAAACAAGTCTGCATATTCGCCCAAACTCTATATTTTCACGTCATTTAAAGAAAAATGTGTATTCATGTTTAATTCCAGCGTTTTTCGATATACTTGTTTAAGTTTTTCTTTTAAAAATAGAACTCTGTCGTTGTAACCACGTGATCCTATTTATCCGGCTTGGAGGACCATATTTAATAAACTTAAAATTTGATGACAGTTTCAAACACCACTGATATTATAAATATTTATTTCATGTTTAATCTATTTACTATACTACGATTAACCTGTGAATTAAGATATCTCTGTATTTTTAAAATAAGTTTCATTTTTAAATCTATGATTGTTAATACATAAATTATTACACAATAATGCAACATCGCTATATAGTACACAGATATTTTATACAAAGAATAAACGTTATAGATTATATATTTACGGGAGGAAGGTTCGGAAAATTTTCGGAAAAATAAGTACCTAGGTACATAATAGTTAAAATATATCGATTACGAAAATAATAATTTAATTGATGTTAAGCAGTTAATTCAATTTAAACCATAAAATATGTTTATATTAAGTACTATAGTATGTTGTGTTGTTCATTGGAATTAATGTATTTACGACTCAGTGTCACTTAATTATAGCCTATTGAGAAAAATAGGCCTAAAATTAGCCTACAATTGCAATTTATAAAACTTTTGTTCAAAAGCTATATAGAATTCTTTAACAGCATACCTCATTTACAATATTTATTTAAATATTTGGTATTTCGTGAAATAATAATACAAAAAGGAGAAGTATTAGTAATGTTGCCTGTAAAAAAACAAAGAAATGAAATAAAATAATATTTTAAAGGTACGTACAGGTTTTTATTTATTTTTCAAGCGTCTACTAGAGACAATGTTGTAGACTTTCTGAAAGCGAAATTATCTATAATAAAAACAAACAACCAGATGTTAAATCTAAGTATTATTTTGAAAGGACATAGAATTATGCAATCTTCAATCCCACTACCAGAAATATTTGGTCTAATTCACAAATGACAACACTTCATAAAAAGAAACTAAATAACATCGACGAAGCTAAGTTCAGTAGCATAAGCTGGAGCGCGTGTTGTTTCTAGATGGACTAAACATGTTATAATTTAAAAAAAATGGTACAATAATCTATTTGGTAATGTTAGCACGAAATTGGTAAGATTTTGTTTAGTGCAACCGGTAAATGATAAAAACATTCAGATATATGTTAGCCAACCACAGCAAACACAACGCGGCAGTATATCGACAATAGTCACATATGCAATAACGGCTACCAAAATAAATCATCGAGACTTATTATTATTTATAATGAAGATTCCACGTAAATCACTTATGATTCACTTGAACAGGTACAAAAGTATCTCGATCTATATGTACACGAAGACAAAAAATATCGAATATTGAATCCCTAAATTAGTCAAGCACGGATCCTTGCATAATTTCTAATATCGTCTTTAAAATAATACATTTAAAGGCGATTTGAGCCTGCAATGTTACCGCACTCAACTGTCAGTGATTTATTACATTTTATTTCAATTCGGCAATAGATTATTATATTTTTTATTAAATCCTATACGACTAAAACTCAAAATAAGAAAAAGACATGTAAAGGAAAGAAGAACCATACAAAAAAAGATATTATGTTATTTTCTAAGTACTAAGCAATTTCGAAGCACGTCGCAAAAATTCAACAAATAACCAGATATTTAGAAAAAGCTTAATTTAAATTCCAAACGACCAAACACAAAAAAGCCAATAATCTGCCAAATACCGATCAGGTTTTTCAAATCAAAATATCTTAAATAACAATTTACGACAGAAATAATTACAAAATTTGGACACGTGACTACACTGTTGATATATTAGCAAAATTTTATGTACATAGTGCTGGTATAGACAAAATGTAAACTTAGAGATAAATATAGCGATAATTGCGTTTTGACGGAAAACTAATACATAATACTAAACTAATACCTAAGTATAGGTATTATTTTGAATTATAATATATAATTTTGGTAGAGTTTTATACTCTATTGTTTAAATTAAATAATTAAGTATTACGTGTTTTTGCTTTCATGGTTCAGTATATTATCTATCTAATAAAATTTTATTTAGGCAATAATCACATTACTAAAATAGGAATAACATGACGTTGAATTAATTGATATAGACTCGAATTATGACTACAAATTTACATTTACTCAAAAAACAAGATGTCGGTAATTGACAATTATTTATGTGTTAAAACTTGCCGACACGAAAATATACCCTATTTTAAAAAAAGTATAGTATAGTGTCCACGCCATATTTAACTTAAGTTTACAGAAAGTACTTATATGTTTATTAGAATTTTAATATGCGTCATTAAGAGTTGACACAGTTTAGTACACTAACTAAATTGCGACTGGCCTGGTTGGAAACATGCCTACATTGTCTGTGGATGTTGTAAAATATGTAAACAAATCCAATAAAGATAATAATTGGTACACTTTTACATAACAAATCTATTGACCACAGATAATGCAATCGGCGGGAAACGATACAGACACCAAGGGGTTTTCAATAATTATGTTGAGACTATTTTAATTTTTAATATATATTTTACTTGAATCTCTATTTTACACATCTAATATTATGACATATATGAACAAGGTCAATAATATAACAGAAAAAATATTTAAAAAAAATAAGCTACTCAATGAAATGTAATGCGACCAAATTTCAACTCGTGCGCACAATTATATTAAAATAAAACCATTAACTCACGTCTAAAACGAAATGGCCGTCGTGAAAAAAATGGACGTACACAAAACATCTTAAGGTAAAAATTATAATGCAGCAGCTCGAGTATTACTAACTTTACACTCACGCTAGTCCGATGTTTGTAACGTGTTTCCTTCGGCTATGTTCGAATTGCCGCCATAACAGCTACCATAGACACTTATTTTTTCTACGTAGGCTATGGTCACATCTGAAGCGATATTTTTTTGTACAAAGCTTGCAATTACGACTAACGACAATGAACGTAGACGATACGATACATCTTTACAAAAAGACATTTTTATCATTATGCCGGGGCAGACAAATGTGTTTTTGATAAGTTAAATTAATTTGTTTAAATATGATCTGCATTTTCAAATGATTTTTCTGACACTGTTGATGATTGTCTTTTATCCCGTCATAATGACGTAAACATATCCTTTTCTTTAAAAATTAAGAAACAAACAGAATCCCTGCTTTCATTACGTTCTTATGTACAGTTGAGTGTTGCCAGTTTTGGTGTAGTTTATATTTAGGATTCAATTTGATTCTTTATCTATTTTTTTTCTTATTTTGCTAAAATAAACGTAACCGTACGCTCCCACGAGTTTCATATATTTAAAAAAAATTACAAAGAAACAAACAGGTTCTAAACATTGGAAAATGTATATTGACGCAGCATTAATAATTCTGATGTCTTGAGAGACTTCATTCAAAATTTATGAATTTCTATAAATAGAATATTAACAGTTTCCCTCTCCGCGATATAGACACAATAGTAGTTATGGGTTAAGATAAAAATCTTGAACTTTTTCTTATTGTACTATTTAATGTAGATGTAGAATGGTTTGTGTAATATTAAAACATTTACAAACAATTATAGTTTGGTTTTAAAAATATATAATTGCCTAACCGCCCCAAGTTAGTAATGTTCAAGGTTTATGAATTTTTATTTCTATTGATATAATATAAATACATACATCTTGAAACTTTTTATTGTACTATAATGTAGTTTGTGTAATATTAAAACATTTACAAACAATTATAGTTTGGTTTTAAAAATATATAATTGCCTAACCGCCCCAAGTTAGTAATGTTCAAGGTTTATGAATTTTTATTTCTATTGATATAATATAAATACATACATCTTGAAACTTTTTATTGTACTATAATGTAGTTTGTGTAATATTAAAACATTTACAAACATTTATAGTTTAGTTTTAAAGATATATAATTACTGGACTGACCCAGAAGGAGAGTACAGTTTATTTCTTTTTATAACATCAAATTTTATTACAATTAAAACTGCAAATACAATAATAATTTAATTAAGTTTGTTAAAATGGTGGTTTCATTTGACTGTGTAATTAATTTTGGTTGCACTATTCAGTCGTCAATGCTTCACAATTATCAATATATTATATAACTGGAACTCTAATGGCAGATATAAATAAGAAATGAAAACCAGTTCCTAACTATCTCACGGTTCTCTAAAATTCCTATAAAAGATCCAATTTGACAGTCCCAGTTTGGATGATTGATTCTATTCTATTTGGATGATGATTTCTATCTTCTTCCAGGTTAGCATTATTTTAACAGCATTACTTCAATTGTGACAATCAGGTGAGTGAATGTCATGACATTAAGGTCTTTAAAGGTTCTCTTTAGGTTTCAATTTTGAGTTCTAGGATTGTCATTGATATTTTTTAAACCTATGCTATCTCTGCAAGAACACGTTGAAACACTGATGAGCACTGCGAGGAATCGAACTAGTGGTCGCGTACGGGAGTGGTGGGGGTTCAGTTGGCACCGAACGCGTCCGCCAGCTCGGCCTGGCAGTCGAACGTCTCAGTGCTGTCCGCGTGTTCCGGATAGTACTCCCTGTATATCTTGTCCAGGAGCGCTTGCCTGGGAAAGGAAAATGAGATACAATTAAGGACGTAGCTATCACTATAATAACTGTAACAATAAGAGTGGCTTCCGACGGTATATCCTGGACGGCTGACTACCAAGGACAACTACGCACTGCACTGAGGCTCTTCCAACAGTACGGGTCTGATTTTCGAAGCCATTTTGTGATTCCAAAATGTCAAGTGAAAGAGATCTAATGACTATAGCACTTCTGGTATTATTTATACATAGTTAATCATATTTAATGAATCGGATAGGTAACAGCATCTTCCTGATAACAAATCTAAATAAGTGCGGTTAGTCAGGCGCCTAGAGCGTGGCAACACAATAAATAACTGCATTTGGCCAGGCTCAGGCGCCTGGCAAGTGTGTCAACTATGGCAAATATCTCACCTATGAAGTAATTTATAGGGGAGGCATATATGCTCAGCAGTGTATATTTGAGGGTCTGTGTGAATAATTTTATGTGTTTAAAATAAAATCAAAGTAAATAAAATAGGCTACGTTGGACGATAACATTGACTAATTATTGATTTTTAAAAAAATAAAAAAAGTATTATTTGCCCTCCATTTTTCACAGTAGGTACCTAGTACACAGTAGGACATGAAATCTTCACCACACGCGTGCATGGCTGTCAGCTAAATAACATTTATAATTAAAAAAAGTTTTGACTGGCCCGTCCATGTTCACACGGACGCCCTTGGACCGCCTCGTAACTCCCATCGCATCTTAGAAGTTACGGACTTTTTTTCTATTATTAGCCAATGCTAATAAAAAACTACGAGTGTTAATTAAACTAACATCTATTTAATAGCATTATTCTACCCAATAAACCTACATTGTCCTCTGAATTACTAAGTCAGCCACTTAACTTCTCCAAATGTAAACCGGTAAGACTAAGTCAGTGCGCTTTGCCGTAATACATATCATCATGTGGGATAAAGCCAATCGGCGTTTGTGAGGCCCGGTATACATTTTGAGAAGTGACAAGTGCGAGTGGCAAGTGCAACTGACAAATGACAACTGAATGTGTGTGAATATTTTATTCACACATATCACTGCTTGTTCACAGGCACTAAGAACTTGTCGTTTGTCAGTTGCACTTGCCACTAGCACTTGTTACTTCTCAAAATGTATACCGGGCCTAACACAAGCCACAGTATATAAACAAAAGTCGATTGACTCTTGCGCAAACTCGCGGCATATTCAACGCACCGCTACATGCCTGCGCTACGCTACAGTGGCCGTGTGTGAAAAGCGACTTACCAGCACAATGTCCCATGATGATAAATAGACGCTGTGGCCCATAGATATCTACACCCATCCTCGACTATGCTATACTATATCAAAATGCAGATACGTTGTCACCCGTGAGGACTAAGAAGAAAGGCCTCGTTTCCAGTTCGAGCCAAAAGGTTCTCCGGTTCACTACACTCACTATACGAACACACTGGTATTCTGAGCTACTAACTACTGTACTGTGGTAACTATACTACTACGAGGGGCGTTCAATGTATTTAGGTATTAGGGTGATTTGCTAATAACGTGGGTAATTAAAAAAGTCGTTAGCTAACAAAACTAACTGAGGGTATAATAAAATAATCATCTTGATAACTTCATTACTTCCTATGTAACTTTCAGTCATAGACGACGGGAATAACTGACTCGACAATGTTGAAAAAAATCGAACACCGTGCGGTGATTAAATTCCTCACTAAATAAGGAAAAACTCAAGAAACATAAATGAAGAAATGGTAGCCGTTTACCAAGACTCTGCCCCTTCAATGTCAGACGTACAGAAGTGTTCAAGTGAATTCAAAAGAGGCAGGGAAAGCATCGAAGAAGACTACGCCCGGGTGGGCCAATCACAGCGGCTATAGAAGAATATGTGAAAATTATTGAAAACTTGTATTAGAAGATGCACGACTAAGAATTAAGATGTTAGCAGAAATGACTAATCTACCCGTTGCTACCGTACACACCATATTGCATATGCTATCCTCAACCTCACAAGTCAGTGCAAGACAGGTGCCAACAATACCAACAGGTCGGATAGGCGCAAGAAATCCATCTCAGTAAATAAGAGCGCACATGAGACGTGAGCTCTTGCACGTGAGAGTGTAGCTCCCAAGGCAATAACGGGAATAAGAACTTTATTTGTTATAACTTAAGGTTGATTTCACACTAAATGTTATTTATGTCTTTTCATAGTTTATATTCATGTGGACAGTATTTAGCTATGATTTTGTACGTGACCCGTTATCTAGTTGGTATTGTTAATCGAAGGTTGTCATAGTAAAAACAGAATAATAGGCTAATTCCCGCACCGTGCGATGCCTACTGTTGCAGGGTTTTCACCGTATTTTTGTTTAACAGCTAGTTTCATAAGTAGTTATAATATTTACAAACATAATACATATGTACACGTATCTATGCATCATATTTGTTAATCATTTCTTTAGTTTCCTCTCAAAGAATCACTGTCAAAAAAAATTCAGCTTTACTTTACAACAAATGCCAAATAACTAAAAGTAAATACGAGTAAATTAACACTGAGCATATTGTGTCAGCTCAGATTTAATGTTTGAAATTAATTTGATCTGATGTGATATGATAATTAAAATACTTATGAGGTATGTATTTGTGATAATTAATGTACTTCATATACATTACCTCATACATAAATGAGGTAAGTATATATGTATAGATATAGTAATATAAGCTATTAATAAAAAGCTAATTTACTTAAACAAACGCATATAATAATTTATTTTACAAAAAGAAAAAATAAAACGAAAAAAGACTGTTAGCAAAATTTTATTAGAAGTCAGTCAACAAAGCCCGGCGGTGGGCGTTCCCGACTCGGCCCGATCTTTCCGACGTAGCAAGTGTCGTTGTGTGCGTTCTGTGGCTCGTGCGTACGAGTCCGTACTGCCACGTGCCAGGCACGCAGTGGCGAAGCTAAAGCTCCAAGCTAGGGCAAGCCCAAGTTATAAATTGATAAAAATATAGATTGTTGTTTTTAGCAGTTTTATAAAAATACACCAATCTTGATCTGTCTCCACGCTTCAGTTTCATATTCAGTGCTGTCACAGAGAAGGCATACCACTGCTAGATAGATTGTATTACATATCAGCAATTGCATAGCTTCGGTGGCTTTGAAGAAAGCCGTTTGGGTTTGTTTAAGCGAAAGAAAAAAAATATTTACATCCAATACAATACATGAACAAAAGTAAAACACGAACAAAGTACAAACTATGTACAAAATTAAAAAAAAAATTATTTACATTCTAATGGATAAGAGATAAGATATGATAAGTGGAATCGTCTCGCTTTCTTATGGAAAGATTTAATTACGTCCACGTAAAATGTTGGTGAACGTTTTAATTGTACCAATAACTGTTTTTAATTGCGATAATTGATAAGTCTGAAATACACTCTTAACCTTGTGTATTATCTCAACAAAGTTTAAAGATTTCCTCTCCGATTATCACTTTAACAACTTCAATTCATCACAAGGAACACTATTATCCTCCATTTTCATTAAAAATCTTTAAAAAATCATAAATTTTGAACTCGTAATATTAAATCGCTTAAGATAAGCACACAGAGTAAATAAACATTGAAACGTGAAAAATGAACTTGCAAAGGTATTGCCCGCGCGCCACCGCTTTTAACAAATTTATTCCCAAAAGCCTGGCTTTAAATCTCTATACTAATTGCTATATATACAATCGTAGTTATATTTCAATATAGAATATTTTGCCATAGGTTAGAAAGGGAGCGATCGTCTTCTCGAAAGCCCCGTAAAAAGCCCACGCGAGCGAGGAAGACAACTATTAGCTCTATTAAAACTCATTTTTTATGACAGCAGCAGTATCGCTAAGGCAATACGAGGTCATCGGTCGACATGTGTCGAACAGTGGAGTGCGCGGGAAATTTGAAATAGCTTGAAACATTTTACGTTATTTTATTAGTTGATATTATTGATTGATTCAGGTTTAATAAGGCAAGCCCGGCTTTTCGACTTTAATGGAAGCTTCGCCACTGCAGGCACGCACACATATTACTTTCCGACTTAGTAAGTGTCGTTGTGTGCGTGCTGTGGCTTGTGATTACGAGTCCGTGCTGTCATGTGCCAGGCACGCACACATATTACTTTCCGACTTAGTAAGTGTCGTTGTGTGCGTGCTGTGGCCTGTGCTTACGAGTCCGTACTGTCACGTGCCAGGCACGCACACTTATTGCTTTCTGGCTTAATATGTGTCCTTGTGTGCGTGCTGTGGCTCGTGCGTACGAAGCTGTACTGTCACGTGCCAGGCACGCACACATATTACTTGCCGACGTAGCAAGTGTCGTTGTGTGGTTGCTGTGGCTCGTGCGTACGAGTCCGTACTGTCACGTGGCAGGCACGCAACATATTACTTGCCGACTTAGCAAGTGTCGTTGTGTGCGTGCTGTGGCTCATGCGTACGAGTAGCGGCGTTTGGTACTACATAGTTATAATAATGGGTACTACGTAGTTGTAGGGAGTTTTTAGAGCTGTGTGGTGACGACTCAACAATTGTTTTCGATATCATAGTTACAGGGATGAAACGTGGGTTCACTACTTTACCTTGAGAGTTAATAGGAGTCTATACAATACCATAATAAGTGATCAGAGCACTCAAGACGTTCAAAGTCACTCCTTCGGCCGGTAAAATCATGGCCGCAGTGTTATGGGATTACAAAGGAATACTATTGATCAAGTACACAAAAAAAGGTGAAACCATCAACGCAGACAAATACTCAGCCACTTTACGCCGTTTAAGAGAAGCAATATAAGAAAAGAGAAGAGAGAAGCTGACCAAGGGAGTGTTGCTTCTTCATGACAACGCACCGGTTCACAGGGTTCGGCTCTCCAAGGCTGCCGCTTTGAGGAAATTAACTACCCAGCATACAGCCCAGCTCTAGCTGACTACTTTTTATTCCCAAACTTAAAAAAAAGACCTTCGGGTAAAGTGATTTGCTGACGGTAGTAAACTCAAGTCTGTAAATGAGTATTTTCAGGCCAAGACGAAGAATATTTTTTCAAGGGAATAGAAAAGCTTATTTAACGAATAAGTAAATATATTGATGTTATGGCAGACAATTTTGAAAATTAAAAATATGTCAAAATGTTAACTTTTTTTCTAACACCCATACTGAGAATACATTGAACGCCCCTTGTAATATAGCTGCAGCATGGCTCTACCACGTAACAAACCCTTCCTACGGTGCGCCGATGCGGGCTTGTCTACGTCTGTCAGCAATATCATGGACAATGGTAACTCACACTAATACAGAACCCAAGATTTAAATAGATGCGCCTTCACCTTGAAAACTGTGGCATTATTTTTGGATGTGTTCGTTTGCAAGACGCTGACGCACGCACACTAATGCAATAGTGTCATCTCTTATTATCTTACAGAAATTGTGTATAGTACTTTCTCTGTCGCACAAATGAGCACTGATTGCGAATGAGTGAGCTCACTTATTTGAGAATGGACACATTTCGGAGTGGTCATACTATGGTAAGGGCGCATCTAACTATTTAAATCTGTACAGAACCCCAAAGTGTTCGGTTGGAATATATGATGAAGAAAGCCCCCTAAAAATGTGCATACAAGGCCCATTAGAACTGGGCTATGCTACTGCTTCCAATAAAACAAACCAAACGTGACTACAGTAAGGTAGCTTTTCCTAATCGTTGTTCATACAAATATAACGATTAAGAAAAAATTCAAAAAAAAGCCGTGGTAGCTCAGAGGCTAAGCGCTCGCTGTGAATTTTAAAGTAGGTTAGCCGGCTTCGATCCCCGCCGAAACCAATAAAATTGAAAATTGCCATTTTAAGTGCTCGTTTATCACGAACTTGCCGGTGAAGGAAAACATGGTAAGGAAATCTGCATGTATGAGAAATTTAGAAAAACTTTCGGCGAAGATAACATCTCAAGTCCGCCAACACGCATTGGTACAGCGTGGCGGACATTTTTCGCTCTAAAATCATCTCATAATCGAAACATTATTTGGAAGATCTTCGTTACTTACTTGGCTGCGAGACCGCCGCCTGGGGGCAACCCGGGTATGTTCTCCTCCACGAGCTGCTTCAGCACTGTAGAGAAGTGGCACGTCGTGTCCTCTCGCTCTTCGTTACCAGCATTGCGCTCGATCAAGGCTGCCGGAGATACAAAAACAAGTCAATATTAAATATAATCAGCTGACTCTAATTACAACAAAATATACGTGATAGAGCCAAGCTGCAGCTATATAATTGTAGCACGAATAGGTCGGCTCGACCGGGGAAGGATCACGCTCTCACAGAATACCAGCGTGAAATAGCAGCTTAATACTGCTGTGTATCGTATGGTGAGTGCAGAGATCTGGCGACCCTTTTGTACTGGAAACCAGGCATTCCATCTTAGTTCTCGGGGTGCATTAGGAGGATAAATGTAGATATCTCTGGGGTTATACAGCATCCACTTACCAGCGGGTGAACTCGTTTGTCACTATAATTCTATAAAAAAAAAAAGAAACCAAACTACAAAATTGATTTCAATAAAAACTTTATCATGAATTTAAGATGCAATTGAGCATCTAATGAAATTACTTTGGAGAAAATATTATCATTTCTTCTCTTGAGAATATCTTGATTTGTGCGTTGGAATAAATACATTAAGGTGTATCCGTATCCCTGACCAAAATGTTGCGAAAGTGCTTTTTTCAGACTCTATTATTTCATTAGTTATGAAAAATAAACTACATCTAAAAGCACATTTTTAATGTTCGATATCTTATCATCACATTCCACGTTCTAATTTGCTTTTATGTGCTATAAATACATTTAAAATTAACTTGCATGCATGCATCTGTTGCTAAACGCAACGCTCTAATCATTTGAGGATTACACTAATAGATAGATAATTTAAAAATCTATATTCTCCACGTTTTATTTAATTTTTTTAAGTTCGTTTTCCTTTTTTTATTTAAATAATTCCAAAAATTGTGTGAATTCTATGATAAAGGGGCGTGCGCAGGGTGCGGGCGGCATTACGCTGTATGCGTTCGTACGAGGTAGCTATGTCGCTCGTCGCCGTCGTCGACGTTCCCTATTTCGACGTAAACATAATATTATTTGAGTACCTACCAACCGATGCGCTTACGTGGTTTTTACTACAAAAAGACGCTACGATTGTATTATTGTGAAAATATAATTTTGTGGATTGAATAGTTAGTTAGTTGCAAACTAAATTCAAGAAGAATAAACGTCAACGACGTCAAAATGCTCTAAAGATGAATGAAATTCTGTACGTAATTTGATGTATTATGCAAAGTTCACTTACTTTTATTCCGTTAAATTCCTACGTATTATTACATATTTTTATTTTAGGAGGAGAAGAAAAATACTTGAATACGAATTTGACGACAAAAATAATTATTCAAGTTTACCAATAATTAAAAATGATAATGGGCAAGTCGGGCGCACTTTTGAGTCCATAGAGTTATGAAATCATAACCAGAATTTATGAAATTTGATGTGATATTTTTGTGGTTACCATATTATAAATAAGTACCCGGTTGACCGAGCTTTGCTCGGTATTTTTCGCTCGGTTTTTTTTTTTTAATTCGTGTGTTTTAGAAATTATATTTAGATACAAATTACACATTGATGAAATACGAATAATATTTTTTGATCTTAGCGACATAATAGAAAAAACTGAACTGGTTATTTGAATAAAAAATCATGAGTACAATTAGTTTAATTTAAATTTTCGTGTTTTTAAAAAATACTAAAAAAGGGCTCGAAAAAATCGATTCGATTCTCAAAATAGAAAGGAACTTCAAAAAAAAAAGTCGGTCGGTCGGTCTGGGCTCGAACCATGGTATTACGATTTTGTGACCGCCCAATATACCAATTAAGCTATTTGTAAACATTAATAAACTGTCAAAATTTACCTTCTTATTCTAACGATATTGTAGCAGTTTTTCATTGCCTAAAAACACGGGCAAAAAGACATTTTCTAAAAATAAATCCTAGCTAGATCGATTTATTGCCCCCGAAACTCCTTGCACACAAAATTTTATGAAAATCGTTGGAGCCGTTTCCGAGATTCCGATTATATATATATATATATATATATATATATATATATATATAAATATATATATATATATATATATATATATATATATATATATATACCTGTGTACTTACCTAATCAAAATACTTTAGTAGGTATTGTGATTAGGTACACACTTGTGCCTTTGATTAGGTAAAAGATATCTAAGTAAGTACTGTAAAATGCCCTAATTTGACTTACCTAGCCTTACTTTGCCTAAACCGATCATTTGAATTTCATTAGTAGGCTATTCGAGCTAGAGTTAAAGTTAAACTTCAAGTTATTGCCTATATACGTCCCACTCCTAGCCACAGGCCTCCGCTCATTTCTGAAAGGGTCCTAGGGCAAGGAATTGTCCACCGCGCTGCCCCAATGCGTGTTGGCGAACTTCGCATGTCTTCGAAATATTTTTATTTATTATTTCTCCGACATGCAGGTTTCCTCACAATGTTTTCCTTCACCGCTGAGCACGTGGTAAATCAACACTATTTTGAATTGCAATTACAATTTCATTGGTGCCGGCGGGGATCGAACCCAGGTTGCTCACTCACTGTGAAAATTTCAGCGAGCGCTAACCATCTTAGGAACGGTACGATTTTTGTCCCATGCCAGCGCTTACTTTTGGTTCTGGCGAAAAGTTGTGAAACGTCTGTGAACGTCAGAATTGTGCAAATGTTGGTCGCAGATATTTTTACCCGCACTTCAAAATTTTGTGTGAGTATTTAAACTATTTTTACGGATTTGATAAACCATATTAAATAATAATAATAAAAATAATACCTAATATAAAATAAATAGTCTCCTACCTTTCTCTCTATGTTTTGATCTTCTAAAACGAGTTTGAGTTGGTAAAATTAAGGCAAACTTAGGGTAGGGTTGTCAATTATTATTTTGATAATAAAACTAGTGAAATTCCGCGGTTTTATATGCGCAAGCGTGAACGTAGTTAGAACATAACATTACCTTTATGTTTTACATAAATATCCTAATAAAACTTATTATTTTAATATGTTACTACTACCTATAAAATTAACAAGTTTATTGCATTTTTATTTAAGTAATTTTTTTAGCAATTTCTTTATCTACGTCTATTTTTAAGAACCTTTAGTCTGAATCATACATAACACTATATTACTGATTTACTTTCTTATACGTAGTTTTCTTTTTTGCAGTTACAAATATCTTGTGAGGTTGAAAAAGGCAGTAATGAAAAAAATAATAATAACAATAATAATTGACGTCAGCCACTCCTTTTCATAAATATTTCAAATCATGGTCCATTAGGTTGCAGCTTCACCGAACTACAACTTATCGGAGAAACAAAAAAGGCTTAGAGTCAAAATTTACGTTTAAATGCCAATTATGTAACCGAAAATTTGTAATAGTAAACGATGATTGTAGAGAAAATTATTTATCATTAAATGATTGTGCAGTCGCAGGTATGATTGAAATAGGCGCGGGAAATTCGCAACTAAACGAGCTATTGTCATCAATGAATCTTCCTTCTTTATCCGAATATATATATATAATACTCAATTATTGAAAAAATGGGAAAGTACAAAATATTAGTGAAAATAGGAAAGTTTTTTTTTATAGTATAGGGTGACAAACGAGCACACAGTTCACCTGATGGTAAGTGGTCGCTGTGGCCCATAGACATCTACATCAATCATCTATTAAGATTCAAAATGCAGATGCGTCACCCGTGAGCACTAAGATGGAATGCCTCGTTTCCAGTAAAAAGGGTCTCCGGTTCTCTACACTCACCATACGAAACACAGCAGTATTAAGTTACTATTTTACGCTGGTATTCTGTGAGAGCGTGGTCCTTCCCCGGTCGAGCCGACCCATTCGTGCTACAACTATACTACTAATACAACTGCAGTATAGCTCTACCACGTATAAGTGTTTCCATAGAAAATTAAATTTTGACACAACAAGAGCTGGGTAGGAAGCTCTACTGACTAGACCTTGCGCCAACAGACTTCCGTTCTTTACCCGTCCAATTGTTTTCTTCAAGAACGGCATCAATAAACTACCACTGCGGTGGCAAAGATGCATCACACAGATTGTAATTGATTAATTTAAATATCAAATTAAAATTTTATTCAGATAACCAGTTCAGTTTTATCTATCTATTATGTCAATAAGATCAAAAAATATTATTCATGTAATTTGTATCTAAATGTAATTTATATATATAACCACTTATATATATGGGCGTATGTATGCGCATATCTTCATTTAATAGCTGCAGCTGTTTGTTTATAATTTAAGGAAGTTAGCAAATTTGTAATCAATTTCTTACATTCAAGATAATAAAATTGACTATATTTTATTTTGTTCTATTTATTAATACCCACCCAGTATTACTAATCACAAATAATCAGAATACCTCATTAGTTATTGTTGGGTAAAAAATATCTATTTAGTTACTAATACCTACCCAGTAGGTAAATATTAAAAAAAATAAATGTAGCATTATACAGTATATATATACCTATAACAGTAAATCTCCGTCAAACTCAATTTACTAATATTGTTCCTAAATAAGGAATAGCAGACAAAAGATTAGTAATAACTATTGCTCTTCAAAATTATATTTGACCTCAAGGTAAAACATATCCTAAAATTCAGTAGCTAAATAAAATAATAATACCTACTATTCAAGCATATTTTCAATATGTAAATGAAAATAACAAAACTGAAGCACCATTAGCATGTAAAGTTCGAATCCATAATTAACATTTCGACAAATACGAGGGCGGCACTGAAAATTTCGGGAATCAAGGAAGTGACACAACATTATTATTTAAAAATGTATTTATTGCTTTTCTAAGTATTCTCCGCGAAATTTGACACATTTTTCCATACGATGGAACCAATCATTGAAGCAACCATTCCATTCGGAGGTTGGGGTCTCCAAAATGGCCGTTTTATAGGCGTCCACAGCTTCTACAGGTGATGAAAATCTCTGTCCACGCAATTTATTTTTTCTTTTAGGGAAAGTATAGAAATCATTAGGGCTTAGGTTGGGGGAGTACGGCGGATGGTCTAATAATTCTATGATTTCTTGCTCTAAAAACTCTTTTGTTCTGTGTGCGGTGTGAGAACTCGCATTGTCGTGATGGAGGATGATGCGGCGGTTGCAGTTCTTTATACGTAGTTCAAAAACTACCTGTGGCAAATAAATGCTAGCATACCATTCTGCATTAACCGTTCTTTGTCCCTCAAGAGGAATAGTCGTAACATGGCCGGTTTTGGAGACAAACGTGGCCACCATTTTTTTTTTTTTGCAACATTCCGTGAACGAACAATTTTTGTTGGTTTTAACTCATTTTCGAACACCCAAACTCGTGACTGGTTTTTTATTTCGGGTTCGTACGCGTATATCCAGGATTCGTCACCTGATACGATGTTGTATACAGCATTTGAGCATCCTGCGTGGAATCTTTCGAGAGTTCTGAAGCACCACGTAACGCGAGCCGCTTTTTGCTCCTCACAGAGCGAATGCGGTATCCATCGGGAAAACAACTTTTTTACACCTAATTGTTCATGCAAGATTATTTGTATTTGACTCATGCCAATATCTAAAGTTGCCTGAATTTCGCGGTATGTCACATGTCGATCTTCCTCAATCAGGTTACGCACAGCATCAACGTTTTCTTGGGTGACTGTAGTTTTTGGACGACCTTGACGGGGATCATCACAGAGCTTGACACGTACACGTTGAAATTCAGCAAACCAGCGATAAATTGTGGTTCTGTATGGGGCTTCATCACCAAATGCAGAAATCATCCGGTCAACACACTGTTTTTGTGTTAAACCACATGGAAAGTCACAATAAATCATCGCTCTTGAATTTTCTCGAGTCAATTCCATTTTTTCAACGACTAAACAAGTTTGACAAAACCTTGTGACAAGACCGAGAATCTTTTTTTAAATAAATAAATGGTATTCGATTTTTAAAACCAAGGAGTTTTCAATTAAAAAGATTTTAATATGACAGGAACAGTGGAACTATTCCATTCCCGATACTTTTAGTGCAGCCTATGTATGTATTATAATTTACACTGTAAAAAGCTAATTCAATATTAGCAGTATAGTATATAGTTAAAAATAATCAAAATAGTCATTTTTATTAATCAGATAATATATGAGAATACATAATTCTAATATAATGCAACTAATACCTATACCAAATAAAGAAAATTAAAATACATTTATCATTGTCTGCCGTGTCTATTTCCATAAAACAATTCATTGACATTGAAAAAATAATACTACGTTCGTACCAGTAGGTGGCGTCTTGCAGATTTCTTATGCGATATATTGTAGCGAGAGTCGGCGGACCGAACGCTCAAGGTCGTTCGCTAGGGGTATGCCCTTAACTTATGATCGTACACAGTGGTATAAACGAACGGACGCACGCACGCACGCCCGCACGGACGCACGCACGTACGCACGCACACACGCAGGGAACACGCACGCACGCACGCACGCACGCACACACGCACGCAAACACACACGCAAACACACACGCAAGCACGCTATGCTCAGAGTGTTATTTGCACGCCATTATAACATGAATATATTTAACTATTGTTGATTTAATGATTAACTATTTTTTAAATGTATGTAATATAATAATTACAATACAACATAAATAATGGCTGGCTCGTTGGTCCAGTGGTCTTAAACGTGATTGCTGATCATGAGGTCCCGGGCTCGAATCCCGGGTCGGACCAAAATCAGTTATTGGGTTTTTGTAAAGAAATTCTCAATATCAGTAGGAGATTGGTGTTATTTCTCAGAAAGCACGTCTTTACGACTTCTTAAATTATTTAAGTTTCCCAGCTAACCATATTACAAAAACAACATCAACAAAATGGGATATGGGAACGGTATAAAACCAACTAGCATGTGGTATTTGACTGGTAGGAACAATTTAAGAAAATGATATACAATAAACACGCAGTTGTCGATCACCTTTGGACCAACGGGATAAGGATATGCCCGATATAGCCCGATAGCGTGTACTTGAATGGTCTAAAGTAAACTATCTTTCTCGTTCTAACATACGCGTACACTATACTGTTTCGCTTTTGTTGTCTTTACGAGGGGTGATCCAAAAGTAATGATAATGAAAATAAAATACGGTAATTAAAGTTAAAATAATAATTTATTTTTCTACATAGTCTCCTAACAAATCAATACATTTAGTCCATCTTTTTTCTAAACCCAGGATTCCCTTTGAAAAAAATTCTTTGTCTTGACCCTCCCAAAACGCTTCAACAGCGGCCATTACTTCGCTATCGTCTTCGAATTTCTTGCCTAGGAGGCATTCCTTGAGCCGCGGAAAGAGGTAGAAGTCACTAGGAGCTAGATCTGGCGAATAGGGAGGGTGTTCGAGCAGTTCGAATCCCGTTTCTTGAATGGCAGCCATCGCAACTGCGGCTTTGTAGGCCGGTGCGTTGTCTTGGTGAAACAGCACTCCAGCTCGCAATTTGCCGCGTCTTTTTTCCTTAATGGCCTCCCGTAATCTTATTTGGTTCGTAGTAAGAGCCCGTAATAATGGCTCCCTTTTCCAAATATTCCACCATAATTATGCCTTGAGCGTCCCAAAAAACAGATGCCATAACCTTTCTCGCCGAACTTGAAACTTTGAATTTCTTTGGCGTCGTTGAGGAGGCTCGCTTCCAAGTCATCGATTGTTGTTTCGTTTCAGGATCAAAATGGTGGATCCAGGTCTCGTCCATAGTCACAAAACGGAAAAAAAATTTCTTGATCTGCTTGGAACTTTTCGAGATTGTCCCTCGATATGTCAACTCGATTTTTCTTTTGCTCGTCGGTTAACATACCCAACGCGCAGAGACCTTTTTCATATGCAACTCGTTCGCAAGGATTCTTTGAACGCTGCCATATGAGATCCCTGTGACCTCAGCTACATGCCTGATGGTCACTTTTTGATCTGCCAACACAACATCTTCGACTTTTTTCACGTTGTCTTCAGTGAGGGACGTGGATGGACGTCCTCGCGATGTTCATCTTCAGTGGATGTTCTGCCCAGTTTAAACTCCTTGGCCCAACATGCAACTGTAGAATATGGAGGAGCAGAGTCCCCCAATGTTTCCACTAAGTCACTGTGTATGTCTTTTGAAGACATTTTTTTCAAACAGAGGTACTTGATGACAGCTCTAATTTCGTTTTTCTCCATGTTGATGTTATCACTTTGACAGTTCGTATTCAAATGAATGTATCTCCCGGAAATCGTGATCTATTTATATGATTTTTTTTAGGCTGACATAGTGAGTATATAAGCAAGCAAAAAATATTTTTTTGAAGTTTTATGCGCACCTGAAGTAACCGATTATCATTACTTTTGGATCACCCCTCGTACGTACGTCCTGCGCTTGATCTCGCCGGTCGTGTCGAATTACCATCCCATCGGACTATGAGAGTGAGAGAATTGAGAGTGCACCTGTGCTTGCGCATACACTTGGGCACTATAATCCTGTCCTGCGCAGATTGCTAAACTCCGTTGGGGATGGCCTCCGTGACCGAAATTCGGTCTGGAAGACCATTACATTATAAATAAAATATTTGATAATTTTAGCAGTTATAAAATGTGTTCGGTTTACGATGAAGAAACACTCAGTAACGAAAAATATTGAGATACTTAATTAAAAGGAAATAATACCTAAAAATAATTCTGACACATAAAACTATCACACGAGTTTCTTCCCCAATTTTAAATTAATAGATTAATAGCATTAATTGAAGCGTAAGTAATATCGTAAAGCGAAACCTTAGAACTTAAAACTTTGAGAAAGAAATGCTTTTGTTCATACTTTATAGGGATTCGCACACACTTGATTTTTTGTAGAATTAGGTATATTAGTAGTATATTTACAATGAGGCAAAAGTTTTTGCGCCGTCTCTAGCCAATCTATTCTTCAACTTTCACATTTTTTCTTTAATTTTTTAAATAAACCTATATATATACATTACATAAACACTCACGCCTGTCACCCAGAGGGGTAGGCAGAGACTACAGACTTCCATTTGGCACGATCCTGACACACCTCTCTCGCCTCCTTCACATCCATACATCTACGCATGCATGGTCGTCGGTTAAGGGTACTCCTAATTTGGCCCGTTTTCAATAAATCGCCAATTTGGTCGATAAATTTTCGCCTAGGACGTCCCTTTCCGACTCTGCCATTCACTTCTGCAACATAAATTTTCTTTGTCACTCTTTCCTCATCCATTCTTTCCACATGACCAAACCACCGAAGCATTCCTTTCTTAATCCTGGTCACAACATCATCTTGCAAACCACACTCTTCTCTTATCACACAATTCTTCACCCTGTCATTCAGATTCAGCCCTAACATACTCCTTAACGACCGCATTTCTACTGCATTTATTCTACTCTCGTGCTTCTTCTGCCACACCCAACTTTCACTACCATACGTTAAAGTAGGGACCAACACAGCATTGTGAATTGCCATACGTGCCTTTTTTGACACATTTTGACTCTTCACAATAGAGTGCAGGGCCCCATTTACTCTGTTAGGAAACAGAGGAAACATATATATATATATATATATATATATATATATATATATATATATATATATATATATATATTTATATATATGCTGGTTTTTGCAAACAAAAACCCTGTTTGCCTCAACAATTTCAAGCGTAGTCCTTAACCGACTACGTGTGACATTGACGATAGATTTTATACATAACCTTTTTATTATAGATACAAATAAAAATCTGAAAAATACTCTTACTGCTTACTTGTCATTTAAAACTACAACAAATACAATAAATCTGCTTTTAATCTTTAGAAAATATAAGGGATAATCTACACAGATGAATCCGTACGTGTGTCAAGTCCTAACACCCACATGACAATTTTTTAGTTCGGTTTGTTCCGGATTTTTTGAGTAAAGCTTTATATATTAATATCAAAGAAAACTAATATATTATCAGTGTTTATAAAGTCATACATATAACAGGGTGATAGATGTTATATATGGAAATCATTAAAGACGTTTTCGTTAAAGCCAACTTCAAATACAATATGATAATTGATAACAAATAAAAGTAAAAAGTAAAGTATACAAAAACCCTACATACGGCCTACTTTCAACCCGCTTGCCAAGCGTTGCAACTATGGCAAATCCTCCCTATAAGGCAATCTATGGAAGATCCCTACATTCAGCAGTAGACTTTTATAGATTTTTTTTAAAGGATAGGGTGACAAACGAGCACACAGTCCACCTGATGGTAAGTGGTTGCTGTGGCCCATAGACATCTATATCCATATCTATCTATATGGTGGTGATGGTGACGGTGCATGTGATGTGTCTCAGACATGCCGCTCAGCTCTGATACACGGAGAGTTTCTACGTCTCCGTGTATAAAAAAACAGACACCAGTAAATAGCAAGCTGCTGTGTTTCGTATGGTGAGTGTAGAGAACCGGTGACCCTTTTTACTGGAAATGAGGCATTCCATCTTAGTCCTCAGGAGCGACAACGCATTTGCATTTTGATTTTAAATTGAGAATAAACGTGGATGTCTATAGGCCACAGCATCCACTTACCATCAGGTGGACTGTGTGCTCGTTTGTCACCTAATGTTATGAAAAAAAAGTTTCAAATTCTAATATCTCTCTAATACGAACTTATAAATTACTTTTGCCTCTTCTTTATACTTTCTTTATAATATAACGTTTCATTGGGATAAAATACATAGATATTTATTAATAACTGTTAACTGGAAATTACAAACGCACGGTAATTACACAGAATCTGGAATTGGTCGATGATTGTTTGCGAAATGATTAAAGTCCGCCGGTATCGATTCCACTAGTAGCGAGCCATTGTTTACATAGAGGTGGAGGAGTTCAGCTCGGATACTTCCGATCTATGATTAAATCTTTATTTTTAGCTGCGGTCTGCGACATTGTATTCAATAAAGAAATATGGCCGCTTTGCCGTAACTGTATTTATTATTGACGAATGCATGTGCAAATTATATGCGGTGATGAGGTGTTTGATTATTAACGCTAGTTATTGTTATGATAATTACTTTTAAAATAGATTTATTTTACATATTATATCATACAGAGATAAATGCTAAGCTACGAACTCAAAAGTAACTAGTTTTTTATTTTAAATTTTTAGCTGACTACATAAAAAGCAGGGGGTTCTCTATTTCGCTGTACGTTCTTTTTTTACTGTTTTTGATGATTATTTTTTATTATATAAGTTATATTTATGGGAAATACACCTACGCATACATGGAAGGGTACTCCTAGCATGTATGCGTAGGTGTATGGATGTGAAGGAGGCGAGAGAGGTGTGTCAGGATCGTGCCAAATGGAAGTCTTTAGTCTACCCCTCTGGGTGAAAGGCGTGAGTGTTTATGTATGTATATATGTATGTATTTATGGGAAAATTACCTGAAATTTACATATAAATTTGGAGAGATAATTCCTATCCTAAGAGTGAGAAAATAGTTGTAATTTTAACTATATTACTATAGATATTATGACGTATTCTTGTTGTTGCTTTTTTATATAGAATAGGGTTAACAAACGAGCACACAGTCCACCTGGTGGTAAGTGGATGCTATGACACATAGAGTAACTTCTGAACGATCGACCCATTGAGGTCATACTCACACAATATATTTATTTTGTTAAAACGATGATTCATAGGGTCCGTCAGGCCACCTAACGGATAACTATGTCATATATACAACATATTATACTTATAGTCAGTTTATATAATGACATCAAGTTAATAACAAATTCTATATTTATGGACCAAAATGGCTCATATTCAGAATATAAGTTGGTTAAGTGCCAATGGAGAATATCACATTATGGAATCGAATAAAATAATTTTTATAAAATACAGATTACAGAAATATTTCTTGAAAGCATTGAGCTATTACGTACTATGTACTAGAGGCGACACTGCATTCAGCTACTATGTTCCACTCAACAGCGGTGCAAGCAGTCACTCGCTAGGCGCTTGTAGAGATGTCACGTGTTGTGTTGATTTAAAAAAAATCTCTTGATAAAAATATTATGCTGTCGTGTGTATTTTAGATATTGCACAATTAATTGAAGAAATGCCAGTAAAAACCAAGGAATTACTTTTCATCGGTTAATGAGATACTTAATCAATAAAAAAGTATTATATTCAGATGCGACATTTCAATGGGTACTTAAGTATAAGACGAATAACACATATTTTTTTTGTAAAAACATATATAAGTTATTATAATTAGGCTAAAATTTTTAAATAAAATAATTAGGTTTAACTTTTCATGTTTAAATCTGCTTATTACGCTTTTATATTATTTTTAGGAGTCCACATCAAAGTCAAAGTCGAATAAATTCGTCCATTTTTAACTCTCGCGTGCCCAGCGTTTATGAACGACTCTTATTTTAATTTAAATAAATATATTTGTAACGTAAATGTTATGTTAATAAGTTTTGTTAAACATTCATTTAGTATGGTTTTTTTATATATAACACAGATACCTTTTAAAATATTCAGATAAAAATATCATTAAAATGTAATTGTGATATAATATTATGTAATATTATATTAAATAAGCAAATATAATATACAAAATAAATGACAAAATTTAAATATTGTTCTCGATATAATTTACCTATTTAACAATACAATCTACTATTACCTACGAGTCATTCTACCTATGTTTGTTCTATGATAAAAAAAACAACCGCGCGAACACAGAGTAGCGCACATATTTTGTTTGAGATAGCTGTTCTAGTACGTAAATACATATTACTTCAATGATTGAAAGTAAATTTTTTATTGCTTTACCCATTGCTACGGAAAAAAACTCTGTCCTTTTTTGTGGGATAGGGTGACAAACGAGCACACAGTCCACTTAATGGTAAGTGGTTGCCCATAGACATCTACATCTATCCTCGACTACGAATCAAAATGCAGATGCGTTGTCACCTGTGAGGACTAAGATAGAATGCTTCGTTTCCAGTAAAAAGGGTCTGCGGTTCTCCACACTCATTATACGAAACACAGCAGCATTAAGCTACTATTTTACGCTGGTATTCTGTAAGAGCGTGGTCCTTCCCCGGTCGAGCCGACCCATTCGTGCTACAACTAATATAACTGCAGCATGGCTCTACTCTATCGCGAATTAGGTACCACGTAGAATGTATTTTTAATAAAACTATTTTTGTTTTTGTGTACTATACATTAACTCTTCGTAAATATATTGAGAGGTTAAAGTGGAAAATGTGGAGTCGATAGATGGTGGAGTAATTTATTTACAAATAAATTTTATATTCAAATAAAATTCATCGCGCCGCCTACCGGAAAGGGCAGAACAACGTCTGTCGGCCAGCGAATATAATTATAGAAAAGTAAAGAGTTTATCCACCTCCGTGTTTAGTGTCCCGTGCCAAAATTAATACTACTAACGCACTTATCCAATCACCTCAGTGCGTCCGTCACAAACTTACTCAGAGACAATTTCACGTGGATATTTGAAATCCATTATAGTTATTACATTCATCGTAATCATATAATATCATAAACACCTACGTCTATCACGCAGAGGGGTAGGCAGAAACTACGGACTTTCATTTAAAATATATATATATATATATATATATATATATATATATATATATATATAAAGTAAAAAGTAAAGTTACAGCCTATATACGTCCCACTGCTGGGCTCAGGCCTCCCCTCCTTTCTGAGAGGGTTTAGGGCAAGGAAGTGTCCGCCGCGCTGCCCAAATGCGTGTTGACGAACTTCACATGTCTTCGAAATATTTTTTTTTCTTATTCCTCAGACATGCAGGTTTCCTCACGATGTTTTCCTTCACCGCCGAGCACGTGGTAAATCAGCATTATATATATATATATATATATATATATATATATATATATATATATATATATATATATACCTAAATGGACGTAAAGGAGGCGAGAGAGGTGTGTCAGGATCGTGCGAAATGAAAGTAGGTAGTTTCTGCCTACCCCTCCGGGTGACATGCGTGGATGTTTATGGTATGATATGATTACGATGAATTTAATAACTGTAGGTATAGGTATATATACCTATTACCTAAGCGTAAAATTGCCATAATTCAGTTCCAATTCCAAGTTATTCGATTTAAGAGTACATAGTTTTGGAGGCCAAAATCCGAAATTATTTCTTTTTTTACATTGTCGCGTTAGTCAAAAGATTTTTAAAACAACATTTTATTTCAAAAAAAAAACTAAGGAAATACTTTTAAATTGCTGTACCCGACCGTAAGAAAAAACACAAAACATAAAAATTTTAAACAGAATTACATTTTTTTTACTTTTCCAAAAAACGTTTAAAACTTCTGGTTTTTAAAACTATAAGACAATCATGAATCGAGATAACGATGTAGATATTTTTGACGTGGCAGAGCCACGCTGTAATTACATCATAGTTGGTAGCACGAATGGGTCGGCACGACCGGGGAAAGACCATGCTCTCACAGAATACCAGGGTAAAATAGCAGCGTAATGCTGCTCTGTTTCGTACGTTGAGTGTAGAGAACCGGAGACCCTTTTACTGGAATCGAGGCATTCGATCTTAGTCCTCACGGGTGACAACGCGTTTGCATTTTGATCCTTAATTAAGGATAAATGTGGTGGTCTATGGGCTACAGCATCCACTTACCATCAGGTGGACTATGTGCTCGTTTGTGTAATTTTAGCAGCGTTATTTATTCGTTATTAATTGTTACGAAAAATATAATAACCCATTTTCCAAATATTTATATATTTAAAAATCACGTGTCACATTGTTTGTCCGCGATAAAATTTTGCACACTGTGTGCAGTTTGATCCTACTTGAGAGATAGGATAGTTTTTATCCCGATAAGCACACTGTGTTTGCAGTTTGATCCGACTTAAGAGATAGGATAGCTTTAATCCCGATAAGTGACCCTCATATATTTTTTTAGGAAGAGACATCGGAGAGGGCAGAACAACGTCTGGCCTACTAAACTAAACTTGTAATAGTAATAATCCAAGTGAGAGCCCGATGTCATTGAATACTAATTGAGCGCTTTTTTCTTTCTTTATCGCGTTATTCACATAGACGATTCAGAAGTACATAAATTAAAAAAGATAAAGAAACCATTAGTACTTAAATTTATTATGTTATGACAGTTTTTACTTATTTTAGTTTATTAATTTCTCGTTCTTTGTTTTAATTTTCCATACTGACGTGGAAATTAAAATATCCCAAGGTCACTTTGATGGACACCATAAGGAATCCATTTAAAAAGTCGACTTTATTCCTTCTGTATCGCGACGTGCGTGCGAGGCAGCACCTACGCAACGTTATGTGAAACGTGGAGTAAACTAAAAATAACTACATCAGCACGAATGGGTGGCGATATTAGTGCAATAATTATATAGTAATCTATCAGTATTTTGCAAAAAGGAATTATAATAAGGTGAATTTTTTTAACATCTAGAAAAAAAAATAGAACAAGTGAACGGAATAAAAAGCCTATGGCACTGATGTTTTACATTAACATATTATGAAATTGATCATCAATAAATACTACTAATTGGGTGCGTATTATTTTAATTTCGATAGTAATTGATTTATTTATTAAGTTCAAAATTTTTGTTTTTATTTCTTTATTACCGAAAGTTTATTTCAAATGAGTAGTATTTATTGATAGATCAATTTCATAATATGTTAATGTAAAAGCAAAAAAATTGTAAAATATCAGTGCCATAGGCTTCTATTCCGTTCACCTGCTACACTCTATTTAAAGAAAAAATATCATCGAGCATTTATCTTAATATAGCAGCATAATAATGCTGAGTGTGCATGGTGACAGTTTACTTTTTTTAGAATAAGGGTGACAAGCGAGATTATATAATAGATAAGATTATTTATAAAGATAAGATTTTTAATGTAATCATTTAGACGGCAATGAAGGATCTTTCGGAACACAACTGGGACTCCCTGCTTTGCTTGTTTAGAACGTCACCATAGCAGAACTATCGCCATGACTTTAAAGCTTTAGACCGGTACCAATACATCACCAGAAATGTATGCCCGAGTGTATGCGCAAGCACAGGTGCACTTATAATTCCATTCCGCAGAGAGATCATGCGCAATCCCAACGGCTTTACAAGCCTCCGGGGCAAGGAGGCGGGGACCGCCAACTTCCTGCCTCATAGCCTGTTAAAGTTAAAAGTTACAGCCTATATACGTCCCACTGCTGGGCACAGACCTCCCCTCATTTCTGAGAGGGTTTTACCCTCATTTCTGAGAGGGTTTTACCCTCATTTCTGAGAGGGTTTTAGGGCAAGGAAGTGTCCGCCGCGCTGCCCCAATGCGTGTTGGCGAACTTCACATGTCTTCGAAATATTTTTTTTTTCTTATTTCTCAGACATGCAGGTTTCCTCGCGATGTTTTCCTTCACCGCCGAGCACGTGGTAAATCAGCACTTAAAATTGCAATAAACAATTTCATTGGTGCCGCCTGTAATTATAACTAATCACTTTAAGACAAACGCTTGTGCTCGGAGTGGCAAACGACTGTATTTACTGTGACTGTAAAACGGCTATGACTTCGGACAATTTTTTCATATCGAATAGAATAGGATAGGATATTTTATGCAATATAGATTATTGGTAATTCTTATCAAAATATTTTTTTTACTGTCATCATAGGTTCAGAAAAAAACCTATATCCTGGTAAGAACCAGCAAGAAACCCAGCGGGACTTATTTGCCAAAGATCGCAACCACTACCCCTACCATCGCATTGACTATAGATAACACTGTGGTGTTTTTTTTATAGAATAAGGGAGACAAACGAGCACACAGAACACCTGATGGTAAGTGGATGCTGTGGCCCATATACATTTACATTTATCCTCGATTAAAAATCCGAACGAAGATGTGTTGTGACCCATGAAAACTAAGATGGAATGCCTCGTTTCCAGTAAAATAAGGTCTCCGGATCTCTACACCACCATACGAAACACAGCAGTATTGAGCTGCTATTTTACGCTGGTATTCAGTGAGAGCGTGGTCCTTCCCCGGTCGAGCCGACCTATTCGTGCCACAATATAGCCGCAGCGTGGCTCTACCACGTATAAAAATAGTGTCAATGTTATGCCATCAGCACTATGAAAATATTGGATGGCAACAAAATGTCACTTACCGATGGATCTCTAGCTAAAAGCACTACTAATTGGATTTCGCGGCGTAGGTGAAGGGCGGGTGTAAATCACATTGACCTACTTTGCAGTATGTAGTAAGCTGACAGTTCCACGCGTATGTTCACGCATGTTACGGAATAAACAGAGGAATACAGAAGGGATACGCTTTTACGTTAGAACTGCATTATGAAACATGCTTGGAATGGATGTTCCTTTGTTAATTTATTTATTATTCTTCATTACATTCTCTATTATAAAATAATACAGGAGGAATACGTGGTGAAGCCACGCTGCAGCTATATTATGGTTGTAGCACGAATGGGTCGACTCGACCGGGTAAGGACCAAGTTCTCTCAGAATACTATAGATACATACACAACCGGAGACCCTTTTTACTGCAATCGAGGCATTCCATCTTAGTCCTCAGGGGTGACAACGCTAAGCCACTGCACCACGGACCCGTCAACAAAAAAATTAATGTTTAACTATATAATATACATTCAACAGACAAATAAACGATGTATATCTTTTGTATTTCAAAAAGTGCGCAGTTTTCTATGACGCTTCTACAACAACGGTCGGAAGAACCTGAATGGAAATTTGAAACGGTAGAGGATTTTGAAAGGACAATATTTGGCAACCGTAGTTTTTAATTTTTACAACGAAAACGATTTTTCAAGCTGTTTAAATTTCAAATTTATGGTTATATTGTATGTTAGGGTTGAATCTGAATGACAGGGTAAGAAATTGTGTAAGAGAAGAGTGTGGTTTGCAAGATGATGTTGTGACCAGGATTAAGAAAGGAATGCTTCGGTGGTTTGGTCATGTGGAAAGAATGAATGAGGAAAGAGTGACAAAGAAAATTTATGGTGCAGAAGTGAATGGCAGAGTCGGAAAGGGACGTCCTAGGCGAAAATGTATCGACCAAATTGGCGATTTATAGAAAACGGGCCAAATTAGGAGTACCCTTAACCGACGAGCATGTATGCGTAGGTGTATGAATGTGAAGGAGGCGAAAGAGGTGTGTCAGGATCGTGCCAAATGGAAGTCTGTAGTCTCTGCCTACCCCTCTGGATGACAGGCGTGAGTGTTTATATATATATATATATATATGTATGTATATGTATATATATGTTATATTGTACTAAAAATCTTATTTTAACCATTATCAACCTCAAACAGTCGAAACTGATAAAAAGTCAAATTACAAAAAAAACGGCGGTGGTCACCAACCCGCCTGGCAAGCGTGGTAACTATGGCAAATATCTATGAAGCAATCTATGAGGTCACGTGCAGTGGTGGACTTTGACAGGCTGCAGTTATACGTGGTAGAGCCACGTTGCAGCTAGATTATATTTTTAGCACGAATGGTCGACCAAGCTATCACAGAATAAAGTAAGTAAAGTTACAGCCTATATAAGTCCCACAGCTAGGCTCAAGCTTCCCCTCATTTCTGAGAGGGTTTTAGGGCAAGGAAGTGTCCGCCGCGCTGCCCCAATGCGTGTTGGCGAACTTCACATATCTTCGAAATATTTTTTTATTCAGACATGCAGGTTTCCTCACGATATTTCCTTCACCGCCGAGCACGTGGTAAATCAGCACTTAAAATTGCAATTAACAAAATCATTCGAATCGAGCCCGGGTTACTCGCGTTCTGTTATATTTACAGCGAGCGTTAACCATCTGAGCTACCACGCTCAGAATACCAGCGTAAAATAGCAGCTTAATACTGCTGTTTCGTATGGTGAGTGTAGAGATCCGGAGACGCATTTTTACTGGAAACAAGACATTCCATCTGAGTCCTCAAGGGTGACAACTAGGGTTTTTAGATGGTCGGGATTCGTGTGGAATCTTCCGACACTTTAAATAATCTAATCTAATGGAATCTTCCGACACTTTAAATAATAAGTAAATGTATGGCCTTTGATTTAAGAAAAGCTGGGTTAGTAATTAGACTGAACTTTGAAGTAAATTGTTTGAATTTTGAATATTTTCTGAATACTACTAAAGGATCCAAATTGGTGGACTCTAGTAAAGTCCAATGCCAAATACATGTGGCAACTTAAAAATTAAGTGTACTTAAATAAGTTCTGTTTAAAGTACTTTTTGTTCTCTTAATTAAAAAAAATATACTTTTTATTTTTAATATTTATTTCTTCCGACAATAACCCCAAAATCCCGTCTTTTTCAAAATTTGTCCAGATTTTTTGGTCTTCCGATCTGGCAAACCTAGTGACAACACATCTCCGTATTGATTCTTACTCGAGAATAAATGTAGATGTCTATGAGCCACAGCATCCACTTAGCATCAGGTGGACTGTGTGCTCGTTTGTAATAAGGATGTTATTCTATAAAAAAATCATCATTAATGGTGATGATGACGACTAACACAACACTAACGCAAAGCAAAGTTTAAATATTTAGCAAATAAATAGTAAAGTTAGGGGTGGCAGAAGAAGCACGAAAGTAGAATAAATGTTGTAGAAATGCGGTCTAGGACTGAATCTGAATGACTGGGTGAGAAATTGCGTGATAAGAGAAAGATGTGTCTGATACAGTACCCAAGTGTGACCAGGATTAAGAAAGGAATGCTTCGGTGGTTTGGTCATGTAGAAAGAACGAACGAGGAAAGAGTGACAAGGCAAATTTATCCCGAACGGCAGAATCGGGAAGGGACGCCCTAAACGAAGGTTAATAGACCAAATAGGCGATATTCTGAAAATGACCCACATTAGGAGTACCCTTAACCGACGAGCGTGTATGCGTAGATGTATGGATGTAAAAGAGGCGAGAGAGGTGTGTCAGGATCGTGCCAAATGGAAGTCTGTAGTCTCTGCCTACCCCTCTGGGTGACAGGCGTGAGTGATTATGTATATGTTATGTATGTATGTATATGGTAGAATTCAGAAAGTAGGTGCACTTACGACACCCACGGGACGATATGTGTATTGGATATTCTTACACCGCCACAACCATAGAATACTGCAATACACAATAAAATGGTTGTTAAACTTATTTTGTACGAGATTCGGCGTCGCCGGGAGCACACATACAAGCAATTACGTCATATTATCACTACTACAAACCCGATTCGCTGTTTTGACAGAGTAAATTTACACATTTTAGACTTTTGATTAAAGTTCAAAATCATCATTAAAAAAATCGTTTAAATTTTAAGTACCCGGTTGACCGAGCTTTGCTCGGTTTTTTTTTTAATTCTTGTGTTTTGGAAATTATATTTAGATACAAATTACATACTGATGAAATACGAATAATATTTTTTGATCTTAGCGACATGATCGAAAAAACTGAACATGAACTGGTTATTTGAATAAAAAATCATGAGTGCAATTAGTTCAATTTAAATTTACGTGTTTTTAAAAAATACTAAAAAAAGGGCACGAAAAAATAGATTTTCTCAAAAAAGAAAGGAACTTGAAAAAAGAAATTATAAAGAGTCGGTCGGTCGGTCTGGACTCGAACCATGGTATTACGATTTTGTGAACGCCCAATATACCAATTAAGCTATTTGCAATCATTAATAAACTGTCAAAATTTACCTTCTAACGATATTGTAGCAGTTTTTCATTGCCTAAAAACACGGACAAAAAGACATTTTCTAAAAATAAATCCTAGCTAGAATGATTTATTGCCCCCGGAACTCCCTGCACACAAATTTTTATGAAATTCCTGTTATATATATATATACAAGAATTGCTCGTTTAAAGGTATAGGATACATATTTATATGTAAATAGTGTGCAATTCGGTATTTTCTAAATAATTTTCATGCGAAATTTGGAAACGATTGTTACGTCAAAACACATCTCGTGTTGACATTTTATACGTGTGAATTGACATGTTAGTGACATTTTAGTGGCTACATGGGCTCCTCCCATTCCCCCGATCTATTATGTATGTATTATAGTATTCTATGGCCATAGAATACTATAATACATAACATAAAGAGTCGTGGTAGCTCAGATGGTTAACGCTCGCTGTAAATTTAACAGAACGCGAGTAACCCGGGTTCGATCCCCGCCGACACCAATGAAATTGTTAATTGCAATTTTAAGTGATGATTTACCACGTGCTCGGCGGTGAAGGAAAACATCGTGAGGAATCCTGCATGTCTGAGGAATAAGAAAAAAAATATTTCAAAGACATGCGAAGTTCGCCAACACGCATTGGGGCAGCGCGGCGGACACTTCCTTGCCCTAAAACCCTCTCAGAAATGAGAGGAGACCTGTGCCCAGCAGTGGGACGTATATAGGCTGTAACTTTACTTTTTTACTTTTATGGCCACAACACCACGGAGCCTTGCTTAATTAATATAATTAGAATTATAAGTAAATATGCTTAGAAACTCAATTATACCGCGTCTAATAATAATTTAATGCACGCCGCATAATACAAATAGAAACGATAAGAATCGTAAACTAAAAGATTAGTTCTAGTGGCGTTGCGCATACGTAATACGGCTTCACTATATTAATGCCAAATGCTACTCGTTTCGCGACACAAACCTATTTGCTGGCATAACGATTACACGTTCATTGCTTTAACCCTCTTTAAAAAAAAATCGTTTAAAAAATAATTAAGGTCGGGACTAAAGCAATGAAACATGTAATGCTTTCGAAACAGTATTTAATAAAGAAAATATTAGATAACAATTTATGCTTTGAATATCTTAGTAACTCTGTTTAGAAGAAAAAAGGGCTTACAAGCCCGAAAAATCACATTAATTATCACACTTTACAATTACAAAATTGCATTTAACAACATTCACTATAGAAGCGAAAATCGCTCGAAGTTGTGATTGATAATAATTAAGAAATACGTAAAATATTTCAAGCCACTTTCGCTTAACAATTTTTTATACAAATAAGTAACATAAATTACAATTTTAATTTTGTTACATATCTTGTTTTATTTTTCTTTCAATTTAAATATTTACTACATAATTATTGGAAATATAAAATTTTATATATTTGATTTAATTTATAAAATATAAATTATTGAAATAACCAAATATTTAATGGGAGTATATTTGATAAAAATAAAAATAATGTAGATTTTTTCATTAAAAAATAATACCCTTTTGCAATATTATTATATATTCCTATTCTCTTTTATATTAAAAAAAACGTAAACATTTTATCCTATCGAACTTTTATTAGACTGTCGGCAATAATTTAATTAAAAAAAAGTTAAAATCGAGTTTACAGAACTAATAAACTAAAAAGAATATAAATATCGGAATTGGTTGACGTGGTAAATAATTATTTCCACATTGCCATGCAGATGCCTTTGTAAATTAAAGCGTTTGATGATTTTCGCATGGATCTCATTATCGTATCTTGACCAAATTTATATAGGGCTACCCCTTTTCTAACAAAGTAATTAAAATCGGACAACATGGTAAAGAATTATCGCTTAAGATGTATAAAAAAATATTCTGACGAATTATGTACCTCTCCCTTTTTTGAAATCGGTTAAATATCTTTACGTTAGAACATTTATCGATTTCCTTAAAATTATTATAATAAAGAATATTTCCTCAAAATTATAATAAAAGAGAAACTATTGCCATCCTTTAATCACGTGAGGTTATTTAGGTCTCTTTCCTAATTCTAATCGTACCCTCTCTCGTCTTTGGTGATACGTCGAGAGGTCTTAGGCTACTCCGTCCCGTGCTGGACATCACGTGTATTTTTTTTTTATAATTTAAAAGATCAAATATGTTTAGAATCTAAATCGTAACAAAGCAGCATTAAGCTACTATTTGACGCTGGAATTCTATGAGAGCGTGGTCCTTCCCCGGTCGAGCCGACCCATTCGTGCTACAACTATACTACTAATGTAACTGCAGCATGGCTCTACCACGTAAATACTGTACTAATTACATGCAATTAAATGTTAGCCATTTATAAATGTTTCCTATACCTTAAATAAGCCACACAAGACAAAAGAAGTAATTAAAGGCAACTGAAGAAATAGGATTTATTAAATTAGTATTTTTAAATTTAAAATCTAGAACAGATTTGGTTATCGCAATACAATAATATGATTAAGATGATAATATTAAACGATACTCTAATTTTTTCGACTATTTTCGCGTTTGATGTACAAAATTTTTGTGGAGATTTTTTTATAGAATAAGGGTGACAAACGAGCACACAGATCACCTGATGGTGAGTGGATGCTGTGGCACATAGACATCTACATATCCATGACCCTAAATAAAAATCAAACTGCAGATGGGTAGTTACTGCTGAAGACTAAGATGGAAAGCCTTGCTTCCAGTAAAAAAGGTTACCGGTTCTTAACACTCACCATAAGAAACACAGCAGTATTGAGCTGCTGTCCCTACCCCCAGTCGAACCAACCCATACGTGCTTTAACTTATTATAGCTGCAGCCTGGCTCTACCTTTCCCATAGATAGCCTCATAGGGAAATGTTTACCATAGTATCCACGCTACTTGGAAACCGCAGTTTTTTTATCTTTATTTAGCTGTTATTTATTTTTCATAGGAGAGGGGGCATGCGGCTCACCTGATGGTAAGTGATTACCGCCGCCCATGAACAACCGCAACACCAAGGGTATTGCAGATGCGTTGACGGTCTTTTAAAAGGGAGTAAGCTCTCAAGAAGAGCCCAGGAGATCAGCTTTGTCCTTTGCGGCACGGGCCAGCGAGTCGTCCTCTCTGCGCAGAGACGGAAGAGATCGCTGACAGAAGTTCCCTTGGACAACCTTGGCAAGAAACCAGAACGCACGTGTTCCCGAAGGAAGTCGAACTAGTTTCTCGCCAATTCTGCCGATGTATTTGGCTTGGCGAGGACACTTTTAAAGGACCTAAAGGCGGAATTATACTGTTTTTAAGATCGCTGGTATTTTCATCCCGAGACGTCGATGCGTCAGCCCAGACCTAGTAGCACTACTGCTTATGGCGTAGTGCAATTTTGCAGGAACGACTAAACCATGTCTGGGTTCTGCCACCGATAGGCACCACAGATGATGGAATAAAAAATTCCATTCTCTGTAGCAGCATATTAGCGACAGAATCAGCAACAGCACTAGGATCATCCTACCGGAAGCAAACCCGTCCTCAACGGTAGGATGCAAAAAAATATCACATCCAATCCCAATCGGCTGACCTATAATGCCCACCACGGCGGCAACCTGCAGAACGCAACCGCGATGGAAGCGTGAGTGGCACCTTAGGTACTCCAGATCACACAACAATCCGAGGAGTCAAGAGGGGAATTGTCGGGACAGAGACCTGATATCCGTCCGGATGAGAAGTCAGCAGAAGGTCCAACAGGGAAGGTACATGATCTTCCACATCTGGGATCCGCGTAGGCATGGTAACCAGTTGTGTCAGACCATATATGCCGCTGCCTATCTCCTGGTTAAGATTCCCCTCCATTGTCTCTTATGACACCGACAACATGCTATGGGGTAGTGAATATTTGTTCACTTCATTACAAGGTTAAAGGTAAACTATTAAGTGTTATTTATTGGTGATTTTATCCCTAACATAAGTAGTATTCTTGAAGAAGTAATTGAAATATAACACCTTAAAAATATTAGGCACTAGATAGTACTTGAGAAAACTGAGCTAATATAGCAAATTGTTCGGATTAATCCCAGCCGCCAAATTTTGTGAACGCACTACACGTCAAACGTCCCGATACCATCCACACCATCTGGATGCTTGGCGGTCCACCACTGTACGTTTCACAAGGAGCTTTCTTCCACGTACAACCTCTCTGTGGAATAGTTTACCACTGGCGATTTTTCCGGACCGATACGACCTGGGGACCTTCAAGAAAAGAGCTTACTCCTTTCTAAAGGGCCGGCAACGCACCCGCAATTCCCCTGGTGTTGCGGTTGATCATGGGCGGCGGTAGTCACTTAACATCAGGTGAGCCGCATGCTCGTTTGCCCCTTCTTCTATAAAAAAAAAGCAACAGGACCCCAGTAATTATTTCTATTTATTAAAAATTTTAGCTTACTCAAATATGCCAGAATATTATATTCTATGACATAACAAGAAATTTCTAGTGTATCTTCTATATGGGTGTTTCGCGTATTTCGTGCAAATTCCACGACATTTGTAAATGTCAAATTTATTGCCGAATAACTTCGTTTTTCCCCCCAATATCTTTAATATCCATAAAATCCTTCAACTTTTTGTGGTTTAATCCTTCCTTGTATAGATAACAATAAAATTACTATCGTATCAAAAATCGTAATTAAAAGGTCATGAGAACGTCAAGGAGGGGAATGATATTGAGTCGTTAAGTTAAAGGATTGTTTCGCGTATTTCGTGCAAATTCCACGAGATTTGTAAATGTCAAATTTATTGCCGAATAACTTCGTTTTTCCCCCCAATATCTTTAATATCCATAAAATCCAACTTTTTGTGGTTTAATCCTTCCTTGTATAGATAACAATAAAATTACTATCGTATCAAAAATCGTAATTAAAAGGTCATGAGAACGTCAAGGAGGGGAATGATATTGAGTCGTTAAGTTAAAGGATAGGGATGATGAGGGATTTTCATCGTAGACGTTGCAACTTAAGCTTTCTAAAACACCCGTCCTGTTAGATTGTTTTAGTATTTTATTTGTATTAAGACATTTTATCAACAAATCGACATTAATATGAACTTTGCAAGCACACGTATTTCTACTGGACTCCTTTGGGTATAAAACACATAATGGGCGATATTTATAGAATCTTTGATAGGTTACTTTGACATTCGAATTATGCGTAAATTTTTTTACAAATTAGTCAATGTGTCTGTTAAGTATCTTTTCTGCTTCCTTATCTGGTTTTTAGTTATATTTTTTTTATCAGCTGCAATTCTAGTCATCTTCTCATCGTCAAAAAACTCCAAAATTAGTTGCTCTTTCAAGTTTTAATTTTTAGCTGTCTTATTTTCTTTTTTATCTCTTACTGTAAATATTTTTGTTTGTGTCAGGAGTTTATATTTTTTAAACTTTCTTATTTTTCAACATTTTTCTAATGCCATCTTTCTGTTTCTTCGTTTTTTCTATTTCATGTTTCAAAATGACTATTTCTTTTTTATGCAGGTAGCGAACCTTTCTCAGAAGAATATATTTTTAGGCACTCTAGACAAGAATTACCATTACCGTATTCCAAACGATTTAGATATGAATTAGGTATGAGGCTTAGAGCTGATTGAGTGAGAGGATCTTGTTCAGCTGGATGTACTTCATTGTCACTATTTGGTGGAGAATTATCTATTAACAACTGTTGAATAGCATTTTCTTTCTTTTTTCTTTCATAATGACGTTTTGAATTAAATCTTCACTTCTTCCTCTGAACTCTCAATTATCTAGGTGTCACATCTTTTGCGCTACTTATTTTTTTCTGTTCTTTTCTTTTAAGGTATCTTGCTCTTTCTTTTAGCTTCATATCTGCATACTTTTCAGGATCTTCTTAATTTCTGCATACTTTCTTTGTTTTTGTAATCGATCGCACTCTCGTTTCTGCTCTAATGTTTGTCTGGCTTTCTTTGGCATTATTAGTTCTTAATAATCTGTAACAACACATTATATGATATTGCTTGTATTCATCATATCAAGCTCATCCTTAATAACTAAAGTAATAAAAAGTACACTCACAAGGTTAGCTTGTGAGTAACTATTTGTAAACAAACTTAAAGCTACATCAAGAAACAAAGTAAAAACTATTAATTCTTTATTTTACTATGAATTAAACTATTATTATAACTGTATCGTAGTAGTATTATTGTGGAAAAAAAAATCTCAACTACGGGTTGGACTAGAACTCGCGACCACACGGTTTGTAATGTAATAAATAATGCACTGTAATTAATAATAATAAATTGACGTAAAATTGATTCTAATTGTCATCGTTTTGACCTCATCACCATCGCTAAAAAAACGACGGTAAACGAAGGTAGTGAGGACGTAGGTAATGAGGTTTTTATTCTTATCCAATTGTTTCGTAAAAAATATCAAAATTACGAATCTCGTGCTTACTTTAAATTACGGCGGTAAACACTAGAATTGATAATTAACTACATATTAAACAAAATCATTAATACTCACTTAATAATATGGACGAGAGGAAAGAGGACGATTCCAGAATAATCACATCCCGCGAAACTTTACACATAAATATTTTTTTCCAAGAACAGGCATGACCCTTCTACGACGTTTGTTGGCTGGCTGAGACTTACGACGTTTGTTGGCTGGCTGAGACTTGTGCGGGGCGCGGCATGGTGGTATAGTGACATTCACGCCAATACGCGGACTATAATTTAGATTTTCACTAAAACCGATGGTAATCAGAATTTTTTTTTTTTTTTTTTGATAAACATTTATGAAATAAAATTTCTTTATATTGTGGGGGTTATCGTTATTTATTTTAATTGTAAAGGTTGTGTTTTTTAATAAAGTTTCATAATATGGTTATTTTTTATATTTAATGTTTATATTTTTGGTTAAAAATACAATTTTTTTTAGGAGAGTAGTAAATGGACACCGAAGATAATGAGAATTATTGAAGTTTTTTATTTATCATTAATTTATTACGTTATTTTTATCTGTAAATATTACATGCATGTAAGCATAACCACTTTACATTTGATTTCCTTTATAAGAAATGTAGATATTTAATAAAAAAATGAAGACTTTTCTCCTGGACGTGTAATGTGCACGAAAAATGAGAAACACCCATATATAAAAATCAATTGCTCTCTGTTAGCAAGAGCTAATACTCAAAAATGGCTCGACTGATTTTGATTAAAAAAAAATTGTGTCTGAATGTGCCCCCAGATGGTTTAGATCACATTTGGACACGGTAGGTGGCGTTTTTATCCAGATCCAAAAATGACTAGTTACGCACTACGCGCTGGGGGCTAATCGCTCACTAGTGTACAAGTAATTATATAATAAAATATATTTTAAGTGGTAGAGCCATGCTGAAGTTATATTAGTAGTATAGTTGTAGCATGAATGGGTAGGCTCGACCAGGGAAGACCATGCTCTCATAGAATACCAGCGTCAAATAGTAGTTTAATGCTACTGTGTTTTATATGGTGAGTGTGGCGAACCGGAGACCCTATTTACTGGAACGAGGCATTCCACCTAAGTCCTCACGGATGACAACGCATTTGCATTTTGATTCGTAATCGAGGATAGATGTAGATGTCTATGGGCTACGCTCGTCATCGTCATGCTCGTTTGTCATCCTATCCTACAAAAAAAATCTCAAAATCTAAAAAAAAAACTAGTTTCAATTGCAAGTAGCCATCTGCACAATGTAGGATTACAGTGAATGAGTGTATGCACAAGCACATGTGCACTTTCTATTCCCTCCCTCTCAGTCTGATGGCATGATCAGGCGTTATATTTATAGCAATTTATTAAAGTAAGTGTTTATTTCAATAAATTACTATAAAAGTGCTTTAACTGTATTTTTTGGAAGAAATTGTATATGTATAATGGGTTTGTATATTTTCTTAATTAAAAAAATAGTCAAGGATTTAAAAAAGCAAACGTTAAAAAGAATTTTATGATTAAAAAATTTGAATTATAAAATGTACTAAATGTGAATAGATTTTGAATTCAAACTTACCACATTTTGTAAAAATAGATATCAATTTTATATAATATGTAAAAATTGGAACACCTAATTATAAATATTGCAT